>JAYESA010000004.1:240596932-241005379 GCA_036927795.1 Iris macrosiphon | reverse complement strand
ACTACCTTGACTGATATATGTTAGGTGTTTCTTACTAATGCCAGGCTTCCTTCAAATATATTTGCATATGCCACAAGCTTTTCAACCAGTATGGCGAATATTATTTCTACGATGCTTTCTGTTTTATCTATTCCTTAGCTTATCTAAAGCCCTTTGTCTATTCTACTCTCCAACATTCTGAATCATTATTATTCTGGTCTTTATGGTCTCGCATGAATTGTACCAGAATATATAATGACTACCTATAAAATTTGGCCTTCAGGAATATTTAGGGTCACTTATTTCAAAGTAAAGCTGCTCTATTTATTTTTCAATAGATGTACATGGCTTCGCCTTCGTCTTTGGGCCTTAAATCTCATTTTGTTGATCTATTGTATTCTGAACTAGTCTATGACAAGTAACTATTTTTGTAGCAATCCCTATTATCTTATCATTGATTAATGATTTACTATCTCCATATACACGAAGACCAGACCCCCCCCCCCCCCCAGTATTTAACCTCTTTTAACAATAGCTTACTCTCCAATTTTTGTAAAGCATACTTACATGAGGATATTGCCATGCGCCTTACTGTGGTATCATGTTTATTCTACTTGTAAACATGAATTTATGAAATGATTTATCTGCTAATTTCTTTCTTTGTTTTTAATTGACAGCTCTTTGGGGGAATCTCTTCTTCGCAGTAAGCAAATTTAACCTTGCCTACTTCCATAATTTGTGTGTATTTCACAATTATGATGCATAGTAAATGTAACACTGTTGGTCAATATTTCTTTTACATTGTAATTGTTTTAGGGGGCCAAGCAAAAATGCATTGAGAAACCAGAAACGCCGGGAGAAGCAGAAGGAGAAGAAGGCAGCAGAGGCATCATCTCCTAACAATTCTTGAACCTGCTCTAGATGCTGCTTAAGTCTTAGATTGTAAATGACCTGAGCTTGATCTTAGCTTTGGGCTGTTCAAGTTCACTTGACGTCATTTTTGATGGTTTCCATTCCAAGTCCATTTCTTTAGCTCAGATACCTGTTCAAAATCGGCTCTTTATTCTCCACCTGAACATTGTTTTTGAGGGTATTCGCCACTGTGCTCGAGTAGAGAAAGTCTATTATGTTACCACATAAATGATCAGTGTAATGGTTACTATGTTATTTGTCAAAAATTGCATTATGGTTTAGCTAATAGCTACTATGTACACATATTTTGAAGATTAGCAAGAGAATATCATGAAGTGACCACACTTTGAATCCAGACATACTAATTGATCAAGCCAAACATCAAATTGAATATTTCACCCGCTGACCAATAAAGTAGTGCTTTATTTTGTTTAATTGGATCTCAGTTTCAATTAGAAGGCTCAAAGCTTGGCTTATTTATTTGTTGATGTGAGCTTAAGCAGAATATCGAGTCATGTCAAGGATGATTTGTTGATGAATGGCTCATTCATTTGATACCCGTATATGTGTTCGAGCCTAACATGTGGAGCAGAACTTTCAAGTTTATATGCACGAAATAATCGCAAAAGTTTTGTTATTTTGGCATGTATTTTGTGAAAAAGAAAAAGGGGTTGGTTGGTTGGTTGTAAATGCAACGGTTGTAACAGTCGTTGTAGCATTTACACCAATTTATATGCGACATAAACTACAATGATCATCCCGATTTCAATAGTATTTGTTGTAGTCAAAATGAGTGCAACACTACTTACCAACTCTTGTTGAACATGAATTCCATTTTTACCACATTTTGTTGTTTAGTTGGACATAAAGTAGATTTTGTTCCTTACAAAATTTGGATTCACATCTTTCTCGTCTGAAGTGGGATGTAAGTGAGATTGTGGTGGGTTTTTATTTTTCGTTTTTCACTGTGATGAATTGTGTATAAATTCACAGTTACAACTTGTGTACTAGCAAACACTTTTTGTATCCAAACAAAACCTCTCAATAAGTCGCTTAAGAAAGGGCTTTCGCAAATTCATTTTTTCAGTTTACTCCGTTTGCTTGCAGCCAAACAATTTTGGTTTTTAGAGGATACCAGGTTGAATCAGTGTTTACATGGTCACGGGAACACATTCTGGAGGTTAGGACTTAGCTTAGCAAAATGATTTAGTCAAATGGAAGGATATCAAGTCGACATACAAGGTGGTTCTGAAGGGCTTGTTATACCACAATTCCATAATATGCATAGTTGATATCATTACTTGTGTGCATTCATGGCTAGAACAAGTATTCTACCTACTCCAAGTCTCTCTTTCTTGCCTCCGGCCCATTCAAAATTATGGCTAGAGCAAGTATTTCAAAGAATAAAAATGATGCGTTATTGATTAATTTTGATTTCTCTTCATTGTTATTTACTTTGTCAAAGTATGCATCAAGTCTCTCTTGCGTCCGACCCATTTAACTGGGTATAATTTTGAATTATGCACCGTTTAGGCCGAAATCCAAATTTTTTGGGGGGCTTTGAAGGTCACAAAATCGGCTTTGACACCAAGGTTCAACCTGAAAATAAAAATAAAATACAAACATATTAAAGTCCGTTAGAGCTAAAGTCTTAGAGACTTTGGTGATATATCAAGTGGTCACGAGGGAGGCACTGGTTGTGGAATCGAGCCATGGGGGTGGTACTTTAATTCCCTTCGAAAAAAATGAAGTACGGTGGAGGTGGGGGAGGTACAGTGCGTCTCGGACGATGCGCGAATGCGATGCGGATGCGGGATGTGACATTCAGGCCGGAATGTAACATTCAAACATGATTTGTAGACCTTAGGACCGAAATTGGTTGTAGGCCTTCTTATATATATATATATATATATATATATATATATATATATAATATCCTCTCCCTCTACACTCTCTAAAATCCAAACTTGATAAGCAAGTAAATATTTTAGGATTATCTACAAATGCTATAAATAACCCCGTATCAACTTCATAAGCTAGACTTCTTTTCTAACCTAAATATTCGGCCAAATTTTAAACTCACCTCAATATCAACCTAACTTAAGCATTAGAGGGCCACCATGGGAGTTATCCCTGCCTCTCTCACGTGTGTTTGTGTACATAAGAAAACTATGGGACATATAAAGCAAGGAATTCCTACATCTCAAGGAGAGGAAGTCCGTTGATATAATAAAACTTTCGAGGATTCTGGTGGTAAAAAATCATTAGATTGTCATACATCGTGGGGCCTAACTTTTTCTTGTTCAAAGTTAGGATCCTTGTCCTCCACTGTCGAGATGAACACCAACACTCCCAATGACCGACAACCCCCCAACTTTTTGGTACAAATACTGTGACTATTGAGTGGCCAAGAGGCTATTAACTCTCAGTCCCCAATCATGAACGTGTCAGGCCCATCTTTTTCTATTTCCATGGCTACCTCCTCCAACGTGGTGCCCCTATGAGAGAACCTCATCCATGATCCCTCATTGCATGCCCCACAATTGCAACAATAGCAACTAATGACCATTCTGACGTCGACACCACTATTTTTGACAGAAAATAAAAAGTGTAACAAATCTCTTTCCTGGAAACTTTTTAAAACTTGTTACAACTCAAAATTGGTTTTCAAAAGTGTTGAAATACAAATCTTGATCCAAGTTGAGATTCTGGAAAGATGGGACAATGGAGGTCGAATCAGCATGTGATTCCTATACTCTGTTGACAATCTGACAATACTTTGGGAACTGGAAAATGCAAGAACACGAAGTAACCAAAAGCATGTTGTGATTGCTGGAATGTGTACGTATGCTGTGCACGTCTATATTCCATGTTACTTATGCCATCCTTGAAAATTGCAAAGAACTGACTATTTATAGCAAAATAGTTGAAGTAGTTATTTGTCTTCCTACAGAAATACGCTGTCCGACAGAAAAGAAACTGCCACTGGGGCGATGTTCAACGAAAACAGTCTTTGAGAAAAAAATATTGTTTTGCTCAAAACAATAGCTGAATGCTGACGTGGCTTACTTCTTGCACACGAAGCGAGGCATGTTCTTCTAAAATAGTACGAGGATGCAATTGGTTTATATGGTTGCAACTGCACAAACCAGAAGTTATCATGGCGGAGAACATGAGTTGACAACTGTACATGTTCTTCCAGAAATCAACGACAAACCAGAGCTTCCGTGTGGAAACAACAAACTAAAGCTTCCATGCGAAAACAATTCACAACGGACATGGGTTATTTCGATGGGAACTACCAGCGGGCATAAAATGTTCCGCTAGAAATCAAGGGGGCATAACTCTTCCACTGGTAAACTACCAGCAATAGTTTCTCCTATATGGAAAAACTGACTTCACGTTCCTTGAGATTTATCTGATCTTGTGTTTTTTTTACAGAATGTCAGTTGTGAGGAACCAAGTCTCTTCGATATACGTGATATGACATCTTATTAATTGCACTGACAAAGTTGTCGCATCAAAGACTTAATTATATCCTAACTTAAAGAACAATTTTCATTGGTTGTTCTGCAACAAAAGAAATGCACTCTACGAGCATTGCTTGTGAGGGAGAAAAATGATCTCTTCATCACATGGCAAAAACGAATAAAAGACTTTGTATCTATATTCTCTTGTTTCTCGAGGTTTATTCCTTGTGCTTTATGACCACTACCACTTCATTTTTTGAGGCAATCTTTTGAAGAATATGATTGGTAATTACAGACCACTTCTTTCTTCCTCTTTCAACTCGTGCCATCTGACACTTCTGATTATAGACCAAGTAATTTTATTCTATTTAGGATATATACAGCTTGCTAGGATTTTGGTTGTTACTCTTAAAATTTTGAATTATGTGATTGGTAATTAGAACTTGACAGTTTAAGTTATTATTGTAGATTATGACCTAATGATTACCCCTTAGTTTTAAGTCGCGTAACTTGTACCCCACCTCGATATAAGTTAGATCCCTTTCTCCTTAAACGGCTAGTAACTCTTCTATCCTCGCTATTGACATATGTTCTATGAGCACTATGATTAAGACTGAAGGTGGCCATTACCTATGTAAATATGATACCCTAATCAGTACCAAGATCTTTCCTCATATACCCCAATAAGAGTTTCTGCTCTATTTACATGTGCAAGATTATTTTGTAGGATCCTCTTAAGACTATCACAGTATTAGCTTAATTATTTTAAGTTGGATAGTATACCTCACCACCTAGTATCACGTAGACCCTGTGATCCATTGATAAAGTGTAACTGAATGACATTAATTGTATGCTAGCATAAGACGACAGTGGTTATTCGGACGATAGAATTTAGAGGTCCATGTCCCTATTTGGTCGACTAGCGACTTAGACAAGAAGGTTGTATGATAACTGTAGAGATTGTAGAGTCTTTTTACTATTGTTGCTTATGTTGTTTTTGAATTAATTTGAACCTTCTATCATCATAATCTAGCGTATTCATATTTGCTGTACTACCTTGACTTATGCTGCTATTATAGCCTAGTTTTTGCAAGCTTATTCCTTATCGAGCTTGTTCATGACATATGTATTATTGGGCGCGCACAATAATACATTTCAGGATCAGTGTATTAAGGCCTAGCTAACCTTAGTGCGCTTGGTTCGCCCTCTGTAATACTATTTTTCGTGGATTGAGATATATAGTGATTAGTAGACGAATATACTTGCCCTAGACATGTCTAAGCGTATCGTATCAGCTACATAACTGTACTAATACGAGCATGCGAATACGGATTTACCAAACAGGATCTTTAATCCACAACTACTTTGACAATTTCCAATTGAATTCTTTAAAGCGCCCTGATCCCCATACTTGCATTCTATTACCTCTCCCTTGAACTCTTTATTTATTGATCTACGTTTTTCCTCATTTCGAAAAGACGAAACATCTTGCTTGGTATAAGTTTGATATATAGATAGTACTAGATATTTCCCATAGGCCAATCACATTGTTTGGTGTCTATCTTTTATAAATGATTAAGGGCATATCATAGAGGATATGTTTGGTGTTAAAGACTTTGAGGATTAAATAACATGATCAAAGAAATTGGGACATAGCCTTCTTAGATGTATAACCTTAGATGATAGATGGGTAAATTCTAAGTTGGGTAGAAACTGCAGTGTTAACTCAAGGAGAATTCTTTACACTGTAATCAAGTGAGGTCAGATAGAAAAAAAAAACCCTACCCTAGTCTTAATTTCGAGGACAAAATTATTTTAAGTTGGGTAGATTGTAAACCCCCTCCCCCAAAAATTAGGGTTACTTGGCTTATATAGTAGAATTAGGGTTAGTTTGAACCAATTAGAATTAGAACACGGCTTTTATTTAATTATGCAATAATTAAATAACGTGTAGCGCACCTTACCGTGCTTCGATAATTGGAGTACCTCACTAGCTGTTGTCTATCTAGAAACTTCACGATCTCATCCTAGACATGTCCGCCCACTATTCTGACCCTTGTGCAACTTATAATATTGCTCTCTGTGCTATATTTTAGCCGCACAATAAACGTTGCAGATGTTATTCATTAATTATATATAAATTCCAATTTTGTACCCTTGTGCGTCCCAATCAAAATTGGGGACACAATCTTGACCGTTTTGTACGACTTGAATTTTATTAATAAACTACTCTGTATCCTCTACGTCCCAGACTCTTTGTTCCGCCTAATTTTAATTTCCTGTGCTTCTAATTAATTCTAGAACATCGTGCGCATTTCGATTTAATTAATTAAATTCAACTTTTTGCCTTGTGCAATTTTCTAATGGTTGGGGAGCTTTTATGCAAAAATGCCTTTTAGTGTCCCCACCATCGGACAATTCATGAAGAAACTCAATTTTCCCTTGACATAAATTTTTCCTATAATTTTTTGGATGTGCAAACGCGCAACATCGCCCTCCTATTTTAATCCAACCCTTGCAATTAAATAATTGCAATTTCTAGTCCAACACCCTCATGTGAGCCCAAGGCCCAACCCCAAGGATAGTTGACCAAGCCCCCAAATTCCTAGGTCAAACCCTAAAGTCCACATGTGTATAAATACAACCTTTCTTTCCCTTTTCCTTATTTTATATTTTTCCTAAACCTAAACTCCAATTTCAGCCGACCCCCCTATTCCCTATTCACCTCATCTTCTTCTCCCTCTCCTTCCCTGCTCACCGCCGGCCAGAGAACCCACCTCGCCGGACTCCACCTGCACTACCAGCCTCCCATGCTCTCTCTCTCTCTCTTCATCTCCAACTATAAACATAACCAAAGAGCAGCCCCTCCCCTGATACTCCCCGCTTGGACTTCATCAACCATGCTCGCCCAAGCCTTACTGATGACTGAGCTCCTTCTTCATCAAACCCGGAGCCCGTGTGCACTCCCGACCATGCCGCGATACCTTGACCAACCGTCCAGTAGTCGCGTCGACTCACGCGCGAGTGCGCTTATTAACTTATCCCGTCACGACCCCTCTTATTCCTCCAGTCCACCGAGCCGACCGACTTGGCCATCGCTGCCTTGGCAGTCTCGGCGAGCCACTATTCCTCTTTGACCTCTCTCGATGGATGCGGTCGTCACGCACTCTGGCCCATCAGACGGAGTCGTGCCGTGTTCACGTGCATACCCGACAAGTTGTCGCACTCCCTCATGGAGATTTGTCGACCAGGTTGTGCGCGAATCATTGCCGAGGAGGCGGACAACTGCGGGCCTCACCGTGCGATGACTCGTCAAAACCTCTTCCTTGACAATACATCGGCATGTTGGTGACCGACCCACCTTCCCGAAGCCACTGTAAACAAGATGAAGAACCATAACAGAGCATTTGATGAACCTCTCTGAAGACTTAACATGTAATAAAATTCTCACCCAAACCCCTCTACTTTTTCTTTATTACAAAAAGTTCAATATAGATATATTATAAAATAGTTAGGTGTAATGCTTGATTTATAAGTATTAAGATTCAGGTATATTCCCAAATTATAGAATAGAGGTTGAATTAGCTAAAAAAAAGCATATGTAGTAGCCATGTATAGCTATATATGTCTAAGTAAATAGATAATGAATAAATAATAAGAACATACAAACTTAAGGGTAATAAATAATTATAATCTTGCTTGCTTTACATTCGTCTCTGGGATTTATGTTAGGCTTGAGATCAGGTCATATGGCATCTGCAAACTCAGCAATATTTGGCGACAACTCCAGGATATTGGATTTGTTCTGCGCGATTTCTGGAACGGGTTATTGGTACATTGCAGCTTCCTTGCCAGGCAAGTATACCTTGCCATTGTACTGTTATTTTTATTCCATATGTTGCATGCATCTTTATTTTCTGTCTTTTCATATATTTTAACTGTTATATAAAATGCGCGCGACGGTGTCGTCGCGGTATATTTTTATTTATGTATCTGCATTGACCTTGTTTATGAGACTACCCCATCATCATGTAGCATCTTTAGGTTCATCGGCCGTGATACAGTTGTTATACGAGTTGTGAGTCTCATGTAGATCACGGACTTGCGTGTAGGTTGGCCTCCTATACGTGTGGGCCGTACGTTAGGAATAACTGCTGTTAGAAACTTTGCATGCTAGTAGACTTAGCAGTTATTAGAGGTCTAGGGACATAGCCTATTGTAGTACGGTGGTCCCATCCTTGTCCTTGTTTGGTTGCAGGATTGGGCTAGCGTACTAAGAATAGGCTATGAACCAAATCGTGTCATGGATGTGACATGCTTAGAGCATGGGGTGGGGAGAACAACAAGTACCGTATTTGAGCTCCTTTACACTTTTCCTTCTGTAACCCGGAAGCTCCGCTGGAGATACGGGCGGTGATGACCCCTTTACTACTTGGCGGACCTCTGCCGTTCAAAAGACGACATGCCTTTGAGGCCCCTGGTTCTCCGAGAGAGTCATGCCAATCCCAGTTCTCAGCCAGATAGCTCACTTGTTAGAAAGTTGTTCTCAAACTGCATTCACATAGATGGTTAGGCGACCCATTAGATATTTATTTCAGTACTTTATTGGCATGTATTTAAGTATCTTGTTATGTCCCTCTGAGGACCTGGTCCGCTGCCAGGTGTACCTGTTCTTGAGTATTTGCAGGAGCGCGGATTTGGATGGTTGGGTATGCTTCGTGGATGTCTCCTCTTCGAGCCGTGATTGATAGCTGGTACTTATATTGTTTGAGTGAGTGGTACTTATATTGTATTTACTTTTCCCATTTGAGTTGGTAGTGGATTTGTTTCCATCCAACTATCATCCTTAGATACTTCTTATTGAGATCTAGTTTCATAGATACTGTTTATTTATTTCTATATGATTTTCATGGTTGAGATCTAGATTATACCCTGTGACTTGTGACATATGTTTATACCACTTGTGGATTGATATTCATATTACAGCGTACGTGTGGATTTGGTTTCCATATATTGGAGTTGCCATATCCATGCGGCTGGCATGCTTACGTGTCCTAGTCCTACGTATTTTTGGGACTGGGGCGTGACAGTGAGAAACCAAGTCTCTTCGATATACGTGATATGACATCTTATTAATTGCACTGACAAAGTTGTCGCATCAAAGACTTAATTATATCCTAACTTAAAGAACAATTTTCATTGGTTGTTCTGCAACAAAAGAAATGCACTCTACGAGCATTGCTTGTGAGGGAGAAAAATGATCTCTTCATCACATGGCAAAAACGAATAAAAGACTTTGTATCTATATTCTCTTGTTTCTCGAGGTTTATTCCTTGTGCTTTATGACCACTACCACTTCATTTTTTGAGGCAATCTTTTGAAGAATATTTTCTTAGGACTTTCTGATGGGCAAAGGCATTCTTGTCTCCTCCAATGGAGACTTATTTCTTTTCGCACGGAGATTAGTCTTTCTGTGCGGATAGCAAGTTTTTTTGTTTTTACTGGAAATATTATTTTGTTCTTTGTCCGCTGAGAGTATTATTTTGAATTTTTTATGCTTCTACAAGACCCCCTCCAAAGTTTTCAAAGTTTTGTTTACTTTGAAATACTTTAAATCGTAAAAGCATATTCAACTCGAGAGTAACTAGTAAAAGGAGAATACTTCAAAAGGAAGACCGATTACCAATTATTTGTGGCATCTAATGCAGAGATAAGTGAGTAGTAGGACACTTTTGTCATGGACGGAATGAGCGACAACATATTTCTGGCACAGAGGAACTAAACTTTCCATGCATAATCACTTCCTCTAGCAGATAAACAGAATATGAACATATATATCTTCCTCAGATTTTGTGCGTTGCTATTGCGATTTTCTAGTTGTTGTCCTAGGAATTCAAACCTCCACCTTAAAATTCGAATAACTACAAAGGTTATAATTTTGGAAATGAAGAACATGTTATTAAATATCCTTAAAAAATCTGTACAATTATTGTGGAAGCTAAACAGTCTTGAGAAACCTATAAATAGGCAAGTTAGAGGAAATAAAAAGCCCTACACTCCCGAAGTGTCCTATTTCTTTCGAATCTGCTGAGTTCTTTACCTTTCTTTTTCATCGATAATCGCTGACATCCAAGTCTTATGCTTCTACAAGAAGATTTCATACGAGTGAAGCTCCAGTAGCCTTAGTGCATATGTTGGTTGCCCTGTATCAGTTCATCCTACTCTACTTGGTAAGATTTCTTCAAAACTTGGAGACTTCTCCTCATTCGAACCACTCCGAGCAGAGAGTCTCTCATAGCCAATAAATGGGATGACTTCAATCTTCTTTGTACGAGAAGTTAGAAAATGTCATTAAATAGACATGACCCATAAAAAGCCTTCTCACAACTAATGAAGAAGATGACCCTATTCTTCTTCGTGCAAAAGTGGAGATCATGATCCTCTCTGCACGCAAAGTTTCAGCAAAGCTTCTGCGCACAAAAGTATCCGCGCGTAGAATGTTCGCACGTAGAGTTTTTTTTGCATATTGTAAGAACTTGTGCAAAAATATTGTCTCTGTAAAGTAGAGTTTCCACTAAGAACTACTTCATGCTTGATGCGGTTCTCACTGGAGCTCTCTTCTTGCAGGGGTTTTGTTCTTCGTTGTAACTTACTTCCAGTAGAGAGTAGGCTATATAGGAGCATATTTCTTTGCTGTTACTTGTACTTTTCCTTACTGGATGCTAAGTATATCTTCTTCTTTGTTTGCAGAGGTTACTCCGGTTCATACTGACAATAATGAAGCGCAAAAGGACATCATAAGGCTCTTGTTCAAAGTAAACAAAAAGATTACCCAGAAGACTTTAACATTATTCAACACAGTTTGGTTGTGCGCACACACGAAACTAGGTCCGATATTGTTCGGTTGCCCAGCCAAGATATTGATTGCAGGGTTGGGATAGATTGTATTACTATTATATTGCAAATCCCAGCCCACTGTTACAGAAGCATAGGATTGTGTCTACTAAAATTCTTGGATAACTTTTGCAAGCCTAATTTTTGTCCTTCTTCCATGATGAGGACTTGTCATATCAATCTCATCAATAATTGTCGGTACATCCATTATTGCGAAGCCACATCTAGCACTATATTTCTTCCTCCAGCCTTGTGTAGTCTGAAAGCATTAGTACATGACTGATGTAAGGACTTTCACATGTAGCACTTTTACAATGTTTGCAGCATCATATATAGTATGATCTTGAATATCAATGAAAATCTTCATATGTAATGTGATCTTAAATATCAATGAATAGCTTCATCTTACCGCATCTTTATCCTTGTCGCAATTTGTTATTGTTGTTGTTGTAATCTTTCTTGCAACCAGAGGTATTGTAGACGTGAAAGTTTGAAAGAATACAATTTTTGGATTTGTTGTTTAGAGGTATAATGATGGTTTTAAACTTTGCCAAACTAGGCAATTTCGTTTTTCATAGGTAATACGAACATGACAACAAAAGAGTCTAATTTGCTAGGGAAGAAAATGACTTTTAGTAGATCTACTGTAAACCCCCTCAACAAAATTTAGGTCTACCTGGCTTAGGTAGAGAGACTATAGTTAGTTTGGAGCTATTTAGAATTAGAACATAGTGTTTTAGATTAATGTACAATATTCGTATCACTTTGTGCACCTTACCGTTGCTTTGATATTTGGAGCACTACACTAGTATTTGCTTTCAAACAAATTTTACGTACTTTTCCTAGACGTGCCAGCCTTCCATTCTGATCTTTGTGTAACTCATAAATATCCTCTCTTGTGCTTCATTTTAGTCGCACAATATTTGTTACAATTATCTATTTTTAAATCCAAATAAATCTAATTTTGCATCTTTGTCCGTTCCAGTCAAAATTGGAGACACAATCTCTACCCATTTTGTGCAACCCAATTTATGACCATAATCTATTTTGAGTCTACTACGTCCATGACACTTGTGTTCCACCCAATTTTAACCCTATGTACTTCCAATTAATTAAAGAACACCGTTAATACTAATTTTAATTAAATTGGTGTCATGACTCAACCTAACCCAAAACTAGACCCAACACCAACCCAAACCCTCACTCACACCCTCAAGATTCATACTAAACACCACACACATTTTAACCCACTATATCATACCAAATATGGTATTTTTCCACACCCAATCCCAAACTCCATTGTTTGTGCAATTTCCAAATTGTTAGGGACTTTTGTGCAAATAGGAAATTAGGTGTCCACCTCCCATTGGAGCAAAGCCATGAAGAAACCCCCCCTCCATTGTTTGACCGGTCCCCTATATTTCCCCCCTATTTTGTGTGTATAACATACCACCTTTTCACCTACCTCATCCACACCCACTATTCAAAATCTAGTCCATCCTAGCCCTCCAATTCTTCATGAAGAATCTTCCCCCCATCTCTAGAAAAATTCTAGTGGCCGACCCTAATCCCCATGCCATCCTTCTCTCTCTCACATAAAAACACCTCATCCCTCTCTCCAATTTCAGCACATCATCACCACCACACCTAACCGAAACCCTAAAACTCCTCCTCATTCTTCTTCCTTCTCCTTCCTCCTGCCGACTTTCTCCCTCTTCTTCGGCCAACTCCTCCCCTCCTCCTTCCTCGACTTTCTTCTCCTCTTTCATGGCCATCACCGCAGCCACGACCGCTACAGCCAACACCACCACCATCATCGACCACTACTCCCTCCACCTTCCTCCTCCTTCCTCGACTTCTTTCTCCTCCTTCACGACCATAACTGCAGCAACGACCGCCACAGCCAACACCACCACCATCATCGACTACCACTCCCTCTACCTTCTTTCTCCATCCTCGACTTCCTTCTCCTTCTCCGGCCAACACCACCTTCTCCATCACCATCTCCACCACCATCATCATCATCCCGACCACCACAGCACCCGCCACCTTCCTCCTCCTTCTCCGGCCAACACCACCTTCTCCATCACCATCTCCACCACCATCATCATCATCCCGACCACCACAGCACCCGCCACCTTCCTCCTCCAGCCAACACCACCTTCTCCATCACCATCTCTACTACCATCATCATCATCCCGCCACCGTCCCTTCCCGCTACTACCTCCTCCATACTCCCCACGACCGCCACCATCTCCCTACCTTCTCACCCCGACCACAACCATCCCGCCACCACCGTCACCTCTTCACCACCACCCTGCTGCTGCTGCCATTGTTGCTGCTGCTGCTACTGTACAGTCCACCGGAGAGCCTCCACCCGTCGGAGATCGTCCACCCTCGAGCAGCGGACCGAGCACCCCCCCGACTTAAGAGCACCCCTAGGTTTGCATGTTCACTCCTCCTTCATGTTGTTGTTGTTGCATGGACCAATGTTGATTTGTGAAACCTATTACCTAGTGTACATATATGCATGTGTTGGAATAGTAGTTAGTGTTATTAAATACTTCATGGAATTAGGTTTTTAGTATGTCATATATTTGTGTAGTCCCTAGGTGCTTAGACTAAACTATCTTATGTGCACTCAAACCTACTAGCTAGGACACGTGTTTAGTGTTATACGTTATTGGAGATATAATGTATTGGTAGCTAACTGTCTTGTTGTGCACGGTATTTAAGGACATATGACGTATCGTACATGGAGACCTAGATGGTTACCAATATCAAACTTGTCTTGGAAATCTTAGTAAGTAGAATACCTAGTACCCATGTGTTAGAGGTACAACTTAGCACCTACACGAATCCTAGTTGTGACCGCAATTGTAATCTATGAGAAATTATACCTTGGGATAACATGTAAATACTGTGGGACTAGTAGACTAAGTGTACACCTACCTCCTTGATCCTTGACTAGTCAACCTTAGCCAACCTATTTAGTTAGAATATTTATTTGGTTTAGACTCTGCGTGACTCATGACGTTGCATAAGTTGTACTCTTGTGCATGATTAGCATAGTGTAATATAGTGATTGATATATATTATTATATATTCATAGGCACCCAAGACGATTCTACCTTGGCTGTGGATTCCGGATCCTTACTTGTGCACATCGGAGTTCCAGACAAGTATACATTGCCTTGTTGTACTGTTTAAATCCAATTATTATTAGTTGCATATCTTATTATTTTAATATTATATAACTGTGCGCGTCCGAGAATGACTCGGGTGCAGTCAACGAAGGCGTTGACGTTAGGACTTGTGTTTGACCTAGTGTCTAGTGGGCGTATCTAAAGTTGTAGAGTTATCAATATGACTCCCCAGGCCTTGACACGTATCATTGTACGTCATAGAGTGAGTTCATGTTGGGACGCATACTTCATACTTGACTGGCCATCGGTGTGTGTAGCACCCCGTTCCCCCGGTGCGGGGAGCACGGCTAAGAAACACAAGACGGTATCGTTCGATCGGGATAGATTGAAACAAGAACTCGTCCTCGTTATAGATTTATTTCTTCGGAATCGATTCCCATATTCAGTGGACTGTGCCCCAAGGATCGGCTTAGCGGCAGAGTCAGGAGGGACCTCTCCGCTGCTATCTTTTATTGTCTCGGATTTCGATATCGCTTGTTGCTTTCGTGCTTTGAGTTGATTTTGGGATTTGCTTGTTTTCCTTGAACGGTTTCGATAGTTTTCATTATTTTCGTTCATTGAACTGCACTTCAATTCCGAGATTGTAAAAGTGGAAGAGGTATTGATCGAGCTGTTCGTAATGCAGGTGAACGAGCAGTAGGCGGCTTGCGAGCGGAGTCGTGAAGCGCCTCTTTCCTTCTCCCTTCCAACCATCTAAGTGAGTGGCTACCATCCCGATTAGCTAGCCCTGCTTCCAAGTCTTCACATCCAAACTCTTGCATTCTTGTAGTCCCGATCAAACGATACCAATTAATAATAAAAGATACCAAGATAAAAGAGAATAGACTTGGATAATACTGCTTGTCAATCCAACTTATGAACGGTTACTTACGTGCATGCTTGTTCGTTCGAAATATTCGTTATATGCATCAATTTTAGTTAAAATGTATCTTCTGCTATAAATTGTGCTATTTATGAATCATATCTTGTATGCGCATAATTGTTCGTGGAGGCTATGCAAAATGAATCATGCATTACTCGTGTTGCCTCAACTGCGTGAAATAATAATTTAACTAAACATCGTGTGTTCGATCACGGACAACTTGTGCACAAGGATATAAGTTCTGCGGACGGTGTCGCTGGGGCACTGGCACCGATCTGATCCGGGCAGACTTTGTGTTTATAGTCAATCGTGTGCGGACTGGATGGCTTGCAATGCATCATGATTTTATGAGCTTCTCGTGTTCTCGTTGCATGGTATCCTTGTCCTTGACTATGTCCATTATGGCATCAAGCCAGTGATCCTCGTGTGTACATACTTGCAACGTCTCGTGTATTTATTGTGTGAATATGGCTTGCAATGCATCGTGCGTATATCGTGTGCATTTAAACCTGTTACAAACTAACTTGTGTCTTCGTGGCAGGGAAGGCATGGTAAGTATTGTGCAGGTGATTCAAACGGGCAGGTAAAATCCACCGAACGGTGGCAAGTTTATTTCAGTAAATTTCTATATGCTGCTTACTTGTAAATGAACTAAGGCAAGATAGAAACCCACAAAATATTCATGCTTCATATAAACAACGTGTTGATTGGTATAGTTGGGTTAGCTCGCCTTCACCAGTATGTGTCACGCTCCAGTCCCAAAATACGTAGGACTAGGATACGTAACCATACCAGCCGCCCGTATATAAGGTAACTCCAATATATGGAAACCATATATACGTGCGTACGATGTATAATGAACAATAATTCACCAGTGGTATAATTAATCACAAGTTACAGGATAATATTTAAATCTCATCCACAGAAATTAAATAGGAATAACCAAATAACCATGTAACTAGATCTCAATAATAAGCATCTAAAGAATGACAGTCGAATGAAAACAAATCTACTGTCGAAATAGAATATAAAAAGGAACCAGATACACACCATATGAGAACAACATCTGACAATCGCGAGGCTCGAAGAGAAGACCTCCTCGGAATATAAGTAGCCTGTCCGGATCTGCGCTCCCGCGTATACTCATAAACATCTACGCCTGAAAAGGGACCAGGTCCTCAGAGGGACATAACAAGATACAGAAAAACAACATGCCATGTATGTAAATACTGAATAAATAAATGGGGTGTGCTAACCATCTAAGTGAATGCAATTTAAAGACCTGGTAGTACGCATGGGAATTTGTAGGCTCGACATATGCTGACGTATTTCACCAATCATCGGGACTGGCTAGTATATGCCACATATGCCCCCGTTTAAGGGCATTGATGCTATTCCCCATCTCCTAAGAGCATGGTAACTTGAAATATATTGCAACTCCCCATCTCCGAAGAGCATGGTAACTTGAAATATATTGTAACTCCCCATCTCATAAGAGCATGGTAACTCGCTATATATACCGTAATCCCTATCTCCGAAGAGCATAGTAACTTGAGTATATATAAGGGGGAGGGGTGTCCCATACGCCTACTAGATGTCTTCCCCGCCCAATGTAGATATACAAGTCATGAAAACGACGTGGACATCTCGAACTATGATGCAAGTCTCTATAGAAATAATCAACTAAGCTAAATACCGTTACACGTGTTGCTCACACTGATGGCCAGTCGCGCATGAGGCACGCGTCCCTACATGAACTCACTCTGTGACGTATAATGATACGTGTCAAGGCCTGGGAAGTTATATCAATAACTACATAACTTTTAGGTGGGTCTACTAGACATTAGGTCAGACACAAGTCCTAACGTCAACGCCTTCGTTGACTGCACCCGAGTTTTCTCGGACGCGCACATTTATATTTAAAATAGATAAACATGTAACTAACAATAACTGAATTTAGATAGTACAACAAGGCAAGGTATACTTGCCTGGCAAGAGAGCTGCAAAATATAACGTCCAGATGTAAAATGCCAAAAGCCAGAAACTATGGCCTCAGAATAAATATCTCCGGATCTGAAATAAACATTACCAACAGTCTCAGAAAATATCAAATAGCTAGAAACGCCTATCCTTTCGTCCAATTTGGACAAAGGGGCAAAAATAACAGTTTTCGGTCAAAGCGGGGTCCACATGTGGGCCGCTTTGCACCGAAAAATATGCCAGGATCAAAGGTCTCCAAATTTGCCAAACTTAGTGTCAACAAGTCTAGAACGATGATACGAGCCCAACGGAATGTCCAGAACTGGATTTCGATGTGCCGATCACAAAATTGCCCGTCAAGTGGAGCTTGTGGGGCCCACGATACGGGATTTTGTCAACGTTCTCAGAATCGAACCAAACTTGGATCACAAGACCAGCGTATTGCTACGAGTCCGATGGCGCAAGTTTCGTTTCGATCCGACGTGTGTACACAAAGTTACAGTGTATTCCAGAACAGACGGATATGGGACGTTGTCGGCGGATACGCGTTGATTCCGGTGTGCACGCACATCCAAATCAACTTTTACGAAATCCCGCACGTCCGTATCAACGATGCTCACGTTTCGGTGAAGACCACGTGCGACCAAGTCGTCCCGTTTGGCGGGGCGTACTCAGTTCCGGGGTGAATCCGGGTATGGTTTTTCCTGTTTATGAATCGCGTGTCGCGATCGCCACAGGACGCGATGCACCGAGCGGGTTGTACGGGCATCGAGAGGGTTACGTAGCCTACGTGTCACAACTGACGGAATTAAAAATAGAACTACGAGGAGATAGAACGGGTTACCTGAACAGGGCTCCGTGGAATAAATTTCCCGTGTCCGGGAAGAGATGCGACACGATGCTGATCGTGTCCGGGTTGTGTCCGGTCTGAGTCCAGTGGAGACTCGTCGGGGCTTCGCCGGAGGCGCTCAGATGGAGCTCGTCGGTCATCGGAACGGTCGGGCAGGGCACGGCGAGGCGGCTGGGAGTCGACGAGGGCTGGGAGAGGGGAGACTGCTGTGCTCCGGTCGCTTGGGGAAGCTCGAGCGGGGGACTGAACTCCGGTGGCGACTAAGGCCCCTAGGTGGCCGGGGTCGGGACAAGAGCTGCACAGAAGGTCGGGGGAGGAGGTGGCTCGAAGAAGGAGAGGAGGTCGTGAAGGCTGGGAGAGGGGAAAGAGGGCTCGGGGGAGAGGGAGGCTGTGCACAGGGGGGTTCGAGGGGGGGGGGGTCGGGTGGCGGAGGGCGGAGGTGATGGCGACGATGATGATGGCGGTGGTGGCGAACGGTGGAGTCGGTGGGGGTCGCCGCCGGGGTGGCCGAGTGGCGAGCTCAGGGGGGGTCAGGTGTCTTGTCGTGGCCAGCGGGGGGGAAAGTTCGTCGAGAAGTCGAGGGTGGCGAGTGGCGGAGGAGGAGAAGTCGATGGTGGTGATGATGATGGTGGTGGCGGCGAGCGGTGATGGGGGTGGCGGTGGAGATGGGGGCCGGAGGAGAAGGAGCTGGGGATGGCGAGAAGTGGCGGAGGAGGAAGGGCTCGGGGGAGGAGAAGAGGAGGAGGAGCTCACCGGCGGGGGTCGGGCCGCCGCTGTGCCGGCTAGGTCGGGTCGGGGAAGGGGGAAAGTGGAGGTGAAAGAGGGAGGAGCTGTTATCGTGGCCGGCGGGGGCCGACGCTGGCGGAGGGGGTTGGCTTTGCCGCGGGGGGGGGGGGGGGGAGACGGAGTGGCTCCGGCGAGGGGGCTCGCCGCTCCGACGGGGGGTCGGCTGCGGGCTGGGTAGGGTTTAGGATTTTTTTTTTCTTTTCTTTTATAGAAATAAATATAGATATTTTAAGTAAAATATCTATAGATATTTACAGGATATTTTCGGGTGGATCCCGCCTCCAAATGGACGGTGCAGGTTCACCGGCCAATGAGGGGGTGACAATTCACAGGAAATTTTGTAGAAAAGTCCCTGTAATTTTATAAATTGCATAAAGGTCCTATTTTGTAAAATTTGCACAATTTACGAAATTGTCTGGGAAAAACACCCGATTCCTAAAAATACTAAAATTCACAAAACTGAGGGAAATTGCTGTGTGAGGGCCCTGAGGGAATGGGGGTGAGTCTGGGCAGGGACTGGGCCTGATTTTCTTGGGTGATACGGGCCATCGTATTAATTAATTAATAAATACTGCGCACGGTGTTTACTAATTATTTAGAGGCAGGCAGGACCATAATTTTAGTACGGTGTCAATACACTAAATGTAGTATATTTAGTGTAGAAAAATAACATATTTTTGTCTGGGCAAAACAGGTGCATGTTGGGCCTCAAATCTCTATTGGAACAGGGATGGATACATATCTAGGAATTTAAATACGTACGTTGGTGACGATATTTGTGCGTCTCAAATGAGGCTCATAACAGAGTATCTGGGAGTTGCACAAAGTACAAAAAAATAGACTAACATGTCTAGGACAGGTATGTGAACTTTGTTTAGGGTTAACAGTCAGGGTAAAGCTCCAAATAATTCGGTGATGGACATGTGCACAAGTCAATAGGATATGTAAGCAAAAATAAATTAAAATATTGCCATAAATCCTAAATTGCTAAAAATAATCCTAAAATGCTGGAATCTGGTCGAGGGGGTTTACAATCTACCCAACTTATAAAAATTTTGTCCTCAAAATTAAAACTAAGCCCCGGTAGAAGTCAAAGACGGCATAAGATATAATTTAACAAAGTAATTTATATCTTGGTTTACGAATAGGTTCGAAAAATGTTTACGCATGTCGTCCACACGCTCCCAAGTAGATTCTCCTAGTGCGCCATGCTTCCATGCCACGCGGACCAAGGGAATAGACTGATTCCTCAATACCTTTTCTCGATGATCAAGGATTTCCACGGGTTGCTCTTGATATGACAAGCTCGGCCTAATGGTGATCTCCGAATGGTTAAGAACATGACTGCTGTCTGTCACATATCGCCTGAGTTACGACACGTGGAATACAACAAGTACTCTCTCAGGTGAAGGTGGTAGCGCAAGTTGATATGCTACTTCTTCCACTCTTTCTAGCACGTCAAATGGTCCAACATACCTTGGCCTCAACTTGTTGCGTTCTCCGAATCGAATGTTGCCTCTAGTAGGTGATATCCTCAAGAAGACATGATCGTCCACTTTGAATTCCAAAGGACGATGATGATGGTCTGCCCACTGCTTCTGTCTGTCTTGCGCTGCTCTCAAGTGTCCTTGTATCTATTTAAATGTCTCTACGGTGTTGACCACCAACTCTGGTCACGCGAATCCTTGTCTTGGTACAATGCTGACTGGTATGCCGTAAAATCTTACGATTTGTCTCATATCTAAGTTAGCTAAAGCTTCTGCAGACTGGTCAGCTCTAAAGGTAAGAAAGGTGCTGACTTGGTGAGCCGGTCCATAGGAATTCTTAATCCTTACAAGTCAACCTAGTCATAGGTGCTGCTATCCATTCAGGAGTTAATCAATTATTCATTCTGGTGAAATCCAATTAGACCTCTGACAGCGAAATGATACATTCTTTATCGTAATACTTGAGTTCTGAACTTGACCCAAGTTATGAGGCAAAAATAAAAATTTCATGCTGTCATAGTGATGAACATATCAGGAACGCAACAAAACGTAGGTAGGTAGCGAAGGGTCATTCTAAAGGTAGCACCGTTTTAAACTGCAATCTAACCTAATAATAGAGTTTGGTAATTACCCAAGAAACAAACAGAAATGGCTACAGAAACAGTACACTTTGTATTTATACTAAGCACGAGGTTTCGCCTTTCCAAAATAAGGGAAGACGGAAAACAATAATCAAGAGTTCAAGGGGGAGGTAATAGATTTATAAGTGTGGGAATTCAAGGCATTTAAGAAATTCAAATGGGAATTGTCAAGGCAGTTGTGGATTGAAATCCTATTCTGGTAATCCCTATTCACATATTCGTATCAGCATAGCTAGGTAGCTGATACGATATGCTCTGACATATCTAGAGGGCAAGTACATCTGTCTACTAATTACTATATATCTCAATCCACGTAAAGTAGTTAAGCGAAGGGCGAACCAAGTGCACTATGGTTGATCAGACCGTAATACACTGATTCTGAAATGTATTATTGTAGTACTCCAATAATACATATATCATGAACAAGCTTGATAAAGAATAAGCTTGCAAAACTAGGCTATAGTAGCAGTATAAGTCAAGGTAGTATAGTAAATATAAGTACGCTAGATTATGATGTGAGAAGTACAAAATAATTCAAATTCACAAAAAGACAAAGACTCTACAATCTCTACAGTTATTATTCTAACTCCTACTCTAAGATGCTAGTTTGACCAAAAAGAGGTATGGCCTTCTAAGTTCTACAATCCTAGTAAACACTATAGGCTGTCTGCCTAAAACAGAGATTTCAAGAAAGTCCGCGTAAAGTAGGGGTTCGAGGTTGTCTGCGTAAAGAAGAGATAAAATAATTTGGCGTAACGCATGTCTTCAGAGCTATCCGCGTAAAACAGAGAAGCGTAAGGTAGAGCTTCAGAGCTTTCCGCGTAAAAAGTCTGCGCGTAGAAATCTGCGCGTAAATATCTCCTGCGTAAAGTCTAACATTCGTTGCAGCGTAAAGTTGTACGAGAAACTCATGAGTTTGTCAGTCGAATTAGTGGATCCTGACATCTGACAAAAGTACCTGTACAACGATCGAGTGGGCGGTTTGTGATGATGATTTTGCACGGAGTCCCAGGTTGTCGTTTAGTGACTTTATTGGATACAAGTCATATACGCTTGAGGTGAGACAAAATCAGATGTCCTGTCAAAAGCTGTTTCTTTTTGCACATGACTCGAGGCGTATCTCTGTATTTAATACACGAGATTTGGTCATGGCTGGGGAAAGCTAAGGCTGTAATAAATATGCTCACATTCTATCATTATATTCTACGCCTAATCAGGTTACTCTACGCTGGTTATCTATTTAAGAATCATCACTTTTACGCAGGGCAATTACCTACGTGGCTTGCATGACGCAGGATAAGGAAGACTAAGGGATCGTGGGTAGCGGTTGTCATAACTGCGGCGTAAAGGAGATAATCTTCTGCATAATTTGGTTTTTATGCCAACAAGAAAGTCATTTGGCTTTTACGCCAACTAGGCAGTTGCTTGGTTCTTATGCCAACAACGGTCAAATAGATTTTACGCCAACAAGGGTAAAGGGTCTCTAGCGTAAAATTGGGTTTATCCAAACATAGGATGGGGTTTCAGTCTTAGTATTCAACTTTGGATTTCTATTGGTTTCTCAATACTAGGGTCAACACTATGGTCAATTCTCTAGCTAATCCTAGTAGTGTTTATACTACTCTCAAGTCATACATAAATACATCAAGGGATAATGGTAAGTTAATCTATAGGTAGTGATGCTATGGTTCATTAGGTAGTATGGAAGACTAGGGTTCATTAAGTAGTCTAAACTTAATGATATGTCAAAGCCCTAGTTGTATTCTAAGTAGGAATATTACCCTAAGTATCATTCTATCAACAGGGATTTCTATACTCTAGCAGGGGCCATACTCAAGGAATTATTAGGGAAGCACAGGATTCAAGCAAGATACAATTATGTAAGTAGGATAGACTGGAAGGAAGATAAGTCATAGTCAATTATGGATGAGCTCCTATGCTCTAATCCTAGGTGCAGGCTTGCTCGGTACAGTAACGTAATCGAGACAATATGCTCTGACCTGCATGGGCCACAACTAAAAACATGTCACTCCCCAGTCCCAAAATACGTAGGACTAGGATACGTAACCATGCCAGCCGCCCGTATATAAGGCAACTCCAATATATAGAAACCATATATACGTGCGTACGCTGTATAATGAACAATAATTCACCAGTGGTATAATTAATCACAAGTCACAGGATAATATCTAAATCTCATCCACAGAAATTAAATAGGAATAACCAAATAACCATGTAACTAGATCTCAATAATAAGCATCTAAAGAATGACAGTCGGATGGAAACAAATCTACTGTCGAAATAGAATATAAAAAGGAACCAGATACACACCATATGAGAACAACATCTGATAATCGCGAGGCTCGAAGAGAAGACCTCCTCGAAATATAAGTAGCCTGTCTGGATCTGCGCTCCCGCGTATACTCATAAATATCTACGCCTGGAAAGGGACCAGGTCCTCAGAGGGACATAACAAGATACAGAAAAACAATATGCCATGTATGTAAATACTGAATAAATAAATGGGGTGTGCTAACCATCTAAGTGAATGCAATTTAAAGACCTGGTAGTACGTATGGGAATGTGTAGGCTCGACATATGCTGACGTAATTCACCAATCATCGGGACTGGCTAGTATATGCCACATATGCCCCCGTTTAAGGGCATTGATGCTATTCCCCATCTCCTAAGAGCATGGTAACTTGAAATATATTGCAACTCCCCATCTCCGAAGAGCATGGTAACTTGAAATATATTGCAACTCCCCATCTCATAAGAGCATGGTAACTCGCTATATATACCGTAATCCCTATCTCCGAAGAGCATGGTAACTTGAGTATATATAAGGGGAAGGGGTGTCCCATACGCCTACTAGATGTCTTCCCCGCCCAATGTAGATATACAAGTCGTGAAAATGATGTGGACATCTCGAACTATGATGCAAGTCTCTATAGAAATAATCAACTAAGCTAAATACCGTTACACGTGTTGCTCACACTGATGGCCAGTCGCGCATGAGGCACGCATCCCTACATGAACTCACTCTGTGATGTATAATGATACGTGTCAAGGCCTGGGAAATTATATCAATAACTTCACAACTTTTAGGTGGGTCTACTAGACACTAGGTCAGACACAAGTCCTAACGTCAACGCCTTCGTTGACTGCACCCGAGTTTTCTCGGACGCGCACATTTATATTTAAAATAGATAAATATGTAACTAACAATAACTGAATTTAAACAGTACAACAAGACAAGATATACTTGCCTGGCAAGAGAGCTGCAAAATATAACGTCCAGATGTCAAATGCCAAAAGCCAGAAACTATGGCCTCAGAATAAATATCTCCGGATGCTGAAATAAATATCACCAACAGTCTCAGAAAATATCAAATAGCTAGAAACGCTTGTCCTTTCGTCCAATTTGGACAAAGGGGCAAAAATAACAGTTTTCGATCAAAGCGGGGTCCACATGTGGGCCGATTTGCACCAAAAAATGTGCAAGGGTCAAAGGTCTCCAAATTCACCAAACTTAGTGTTAAAAAGTCCAGAACGATGATACGAGCCCAACGGAATATCCAGAACTGGATTCTGATGTGCCGATCACAAAATTGCCCGTCAAGTGGAGCCTGTGGGGCCCACGATACGGGATTTTGTCAACGTTCTCAGAATCGAACCAAACTTGGATCACAGGACCAGCGTATTGCTACGAGTCCGATGGTGCAAGTTTTATTTCGATCCGACGTGTGTACACAAAGTTACAGCGTATTCCAGAACAGGCAAATACGGGACGTTGTCGGCATATACGCGTTGATTTCGGTGTGCACGCACATCCAAATCAACTTCTGCGAAATCCCGCACATCCGTATCAACGGTGCGCACGTTTCGGTGAAGACCGCGTGCGATCAAGTCATCCCGTTTGGCGGGGCGTACTCAGTTCCGGGGTAAATCAGGGTATAGTTTTTCCTGTTTTTGAATCGCGTGTCGCGATCGCCACAGGACGCAATGCACGGAGCGGGTTACACGGGCATCGAGAGGGTTACGTAGCCTACGTGTCATAACTGACAGAATTAAAAACGGAACTACGAGGAGATAGAACGGGTTACCTGAACAGGGCTCCGTGGAATAAATTTTCAGTGTCCGGGAAGAGATGCGACACGATGCTGATCGTGTCCGGGTTGTGTCCGGGCTGCTGTGTCCGGTCTGAGTCCAATGGAGACTCGCCGGGGCTTCGCCGGAGGCGCTCAGACGGAGCTCGTCGGTCAGCGGAACGGGCGGGCAGGGCACGGCGAGGCGGCTGGGAGTCGACGAGGGCTGGGAGAGGGGAGACTGCTGTGCTCCGGTCGCTTGGGGAAGCTCGAGCAGGGGACTGAACTCCGGTGGCGACTAAGGCCCCTAGGTGGCCGGGGTCGGGATAGGAGCTATACAGAAGGTCGGGGGAGGAGGTGGCTCGGAGAGGGAGAGGAGGTCGTGAAGGCTGGGAGAGGGGAAAGAGGGCTCGGGGGAGAGGGAGGCTGTGCACAGGGGGGTTCGAGGCGGGGGGGTCGGGTGGCGGAGGGCGGAGGAGATGGCGACGATGATGATGGCGGTGGTGGCGAGCGGTGGAGTCGGTGGGGGGTCGCCGCCGGGGTGGCCGAGTGGCGAGCTCAGGGGGGGTCAGGTGGCTGCTGTCGAGGCCAGCGGGGAGGGGGGGGGAAGTTCGTCGAGAAGTCGAGGGTGGCGAGTGGCGGAGGAGGAGAAGTCGATGGTGGTGATGATGATGGTGGTGGTGTAGAGCGGTGATGGGGGTGGCGATGGAGATGGGGGCCGGAGGAGAAGGAGCTGGGGATGGCGACGAGTGGCGGAGGAGGAAGGGCTCAGGGGAGGAGAAAAGGAGGAGGAGGAGGAGCTCACCGGCGGGGGTTGGGCCGCCGCTTTGCTGGCTAGGTCGGGTCGGGGAAGGGGGAAAGTGGAGGTGAAAGAGGGAGGAGCTGCTGTCGTGGCCGGCGGGGGCCGACGCTGGCGGAGGGGGTTGGCTTCGCCGCGGGGGGGGGGGGGGGAGAGACGGAGTGGCTCCGGAGAGGGGGCTCACCGCTCCGGCGGGGGGTCGGCTGCGGGCTGGGTAGGGTTTAGGATTTTTCTTTTTATTTTTCTTTTCTTTTCTTTTATAGAAATAAATATAGATATTTTAAGTAAAATATCTATAGATATTTACAGGATATTTTTGTGTGGGTCCCGCCTCCAAATGGACGGTGCAGGTTCATCGGCCAATGAGGAGGTGACACCTCGCAGGAAATTTTGCAGAAAAGTTCCTTAATTTCATAAATTGCATAAAGGTCCTATTTTGGGAAATTTGCGCAATTTACAAAATTGTCTGGAAAAAACATCCGATTCCTAAAAAATACTAAAATTCACAGAACTGAGGGAAATTGCTGTGTGAGGGCCCTGAGGGAATGGGGGTGAGTCTGGGCAGGGACTGGGCCTGATTTTCTTGGGTGATACGGGCCATCGTATTAATTAATTAATAAATACTGCGCACGGTGTTTACTAATTATTTAGAGGCAGGCAGGGCCATAATTTTAGTACGGTGTCAATACACTAAATGTAGTATACTCAGTGTAAAAAAATAACGTATTTTTGTCTGGGCAAAACATGTGCATGTTGGGCCTCAAATCTCTATTGGAACAGGGATGGGTACAGATCTAGGAATTTAAATTATGTACGTTGGTGACGATATTTGTGTGTCTCAAACGAGGCTCATAACAGAGTATCTAGGAGTTGCACAAAGTACAAGAAAATAGACTAACATATCTAGGACAGGTATGTGAACTTTGTTTGGGATTAGCAGTCAGGGTAAAGCTCCAAATAATTCGGTGAAGGACAGGTGCACAAGTCAATATGATATATAATCAAAAATAAATTAAAATATTGCCATAAATCTTAAATTGCTAAAAATAATCCTAAAATGCTGGAATCTGGTCGAGGGGGTTTACAATATGTTTCGACATGCTGACCCTCGTTGAAACAGGTTCTCCGCACCAAGGCAAACCGAGCGAGGAGCCAAAGTCGTCTTCCCCGATCCAGTCCAGCTGTAGGCGCATCTTGATCGTGCCGCTTTTAAAGTACAAGAAGAAGAAGCTTGCAACTTTCCATACACAATGCAGCTTCATGGCAAACCCGTCCTCCAGCCCGGAGGTCTATACATTTTAAAGTTTAGTAAAGGGATATAATGTACATGACTGCTATCTCATTTTGAGTCAACACTTTTGTAAGCCCGTGCGACAATCTAGTTGACTCGTTCAGGAGTTTGTAATAGATGTTCATTATCAATAAAGAGAACTTTTCCATGTTTCAAATCTGTATTTCAATTTATCTACGTACTCTGAATATGTGCTTGTTATGCAAATCATTAAAGCCTTGTGCGGACGCAACCCCAGGCCCGCACGGCGGTCACGATTCGGGGGACGCCTCAACGATTCCAAGAAATTGGGTCATGACAGTGTGAGCATCACGTATGACGGTATTTAGCATAGTTGTATATTTCTTTAGTGACTTGCATTATAGTACGAGATGTCCAGGTCATATTTGCGACATGTACATTGGCATTGGGCGAAGAAGATAATTAGTAGGCGTATAGGACAGATATTTGGCTATCGTAGTTTCAGAGTAAACTACGGGATCGTGAGTCTCAGTGTTACCCGATTATGGGCTATGTGTTACCCGATTATGGGCTATGTGCTACCCAGTTATGGGTGTATATGCTTGTCGATATATCCGGCAGAGGTTACTAGATGCGCGCTATCATGATCGGTGATGTAGTCAGTATATACTCCTGGCATCCAGTTTACAGCTAATGCCAGGTACCTAGCATCTGGCTTGACGCTACGCTTTATACCATTTACCTACCCATACGTACCAAGGTTGTCTTTAAGTGTATTTCACTTAGCTGGTTAGTTCACCCTCGACTTTACACAGTATTTACTTTATGGCATGTACTTTTGTATCTTGTTACGTCCCTCTGAGGACCTGGTTCCTTTCCAGATCCGGTGGGGCACTTGTACCCGACTATCTACGGAGCAGGAGTAAAGATCGAATTCGTGGCTGAGGACTTTGAGGTATTTCTAGAGGAGTTCCTGTGATTTGGGGTACGCTGCTGTTTCAGACTAGAGCATTCTTATCTAGTTAGTTGATACTCTAGTCTAGTTATCTTGCTTCTTTTCGTACTTTTATTTTATTGCTGTATTTCAGTAGATTTCTCCCCATCAGACTATTTCAGATGTATTATGGATATTCAAAATCTTTGTATTTCATTTACCAGTACTTGCCTCAGTCTTTATTATATTATATTATATTATGTAGATGAGATTAGATATTTACCTGCTGTATTATAGCATATTGGACTTGATAGTATTTTAGGACAGCGCAATACGCTTTGTCGGGTCCATTAAATTAAAAAATTCTCCGAAGTCGTATTAGCTGGCCATTGCCACGTGGCTTGGTCACATGTATTTTGGGACTAGGGCGTGACATAGTTTTAAGTGTTGGCCCATGCAGGTCTCTGTTTATCGCTTGCGGTATGGTATCATAGTTTTATCTCTTGCAGAGAGATGAACTTGAGTAGCAGACGCGAGGCATACGGTGCCATTGTGCCATCCGCCACCGCGCAGAGGGAGGATACATCCCTTGGACCACCTGGAGAGCAGCTACCACCACAGGCCTCGGTGATACCACAAGCCCCGTTGATACACTAGCACCATACTTTTCAGGATAATCCGATGCAGCAGCACGAGGGCCAGACTTCACAGACGGTCCCAACACAATACCTCGAGGATTAGACTTCGAGGGCCACGCCGATGCCGCAGCCCGAGGGGCCGACATCTCAGGAGACACCTACAACCCAGCCAGAGGTTCTATTGCCACCACCTCCACCCTTTCCACCTCAGATGCCACATTCAGAGGGACAGCCGTAGATATTCCAGTTTTTCTAGGTCATGGTGCAGGCGCAGTATCATCAGGCCGAGACTATAAGATAGTGCTTGATGACAGTTCTGGAGAGGCCACCTACCCCAGTACCAGCACCGGCATGTGCCTGTTCATCCAGCTGGTATAATTTAAGGGTTTCGTTAGATGAGCCCGGATACCTTTTCGGGCAGCGATACTACAGAGGAGATCTCCGATTGAGTCGCCAACATAGAGATATTACTAGAGGCTTCTTAGCTACCTCCGGACCTTTGGATGACCGCAGTGAGGGCCCAACTGAAAGGTAATGCCCATCACTGGTGGGACTCTATGGAGTGTAGCATCGACAAGAAGCAGACATGGGAGCAATTTCTAGAATACTTCAATGCGAAGTACTTTTCGGCTACGGTCAGGAATGCACTATACTCTCAGTTCCTGCCCCTGGAGTAAGGGAACATGACCGTAGACACGTATAACGCGGAGTTCAGTTGACTTAGTAGATTTGGTGCCTCCCTGATACCCAATGATCTGGAGAAGGCCAGGAGATTCTATCATGGTCTGATGTATGAGTTACAGAGGTACACTACCACCCAGGTGAGGATCTCTTATGAGGAGGTTCTGTCAGAGGTCAGGATGTAACACCCCATTCCGTTCAAGCGGACTGCCGATTGAAACGGCAAAAGTGCAATGTCCTGACCCGCTTTGCTCAGGCGAGAATACTCGTTTGAGGCAAAGGATATCCAGACTTGTCCCTACATGAATTCAGTTTAGGCTTTCAGAGGCTCGCTTGGCGTATCGCTCAACCGAGGAGAATTATCGCTAAGGTGGGTGGCTACGGTGAACTTGTCTTTGCTTAGCCAGCACACATAAAATATGGAATGCTACATGCTAGTCGCTAGGTGAATCACCCCCTGCATGCTAATAAGAATCCAACGCACCTAGCTAAGGGAATAATCCCAACTTGTATTTGCTTATGCTAGAACATGGAAATAAAATATTGCTTATATATATGTTCAGACCCTCGCATGCTACCCTAGAATGTGTCGTTCGGGGAGTCCCTTATGATCTCACTTCTCGGCTTACCTTCGGGCCCGAGCTAACGTGAATGTTTATGTTTATACAAATGCATGCTTGTCTGCTTGTATGTTGCCTTATTTTTATCCAAACCCCGGAAGGCTACTAAGTAGTTGTTCCGTGCATGAATGAACCTGATAGTATCCGGGATCGTTAGGTCACCAAAGGCAGCCCCAAACCAGGGAATGCATCAAGGCAAATGAATACTGAAATGGAAATCACATCAAGTTTACCTGTGAACGAGAATCCTGTCCAAGCTCGTTCATAGCAAAAATTCAAGATTGTACTCATGTTATTGATTATATCGTGATGGATATGGATAATCCTAAAGACCTGTATATCGCGGACAACTTGGTGCACAAGGTTTTGGAGGTTTCGCGGACGGTCGCTGGGGCACTGGGACCGATCCGATCCGGACGGAACATATGGATTAGTCAATTGGAATTGAGGATGAAAATGGCATATGACGGGGCTCACTACCTGCGTCGCATAGCATTTTCTATCCCGTGACTATAACTCGTCCTTTATGGCTATGCCAGTGACAATTGTTCATATAGATAAGTTATCCTCACTTAGCGGCTATCCGCGTATGAGTCATTGCATCGCATCAAATGAACAACTGAACACCTGAACGATTATGTTATAACGACTCTCGTGTTTGCATATACTATGTCTCCTGAATGTTTATACATGCCCGTGCTCAAATTAACAATGTTTGCCTTGGACAGGAAAGGTAAAATGATAAGTTGGTAAGTCTCATCGTGTTCCTCTCAAGTCGCACGGCGCACTACCACACGTGTTAGGCTATTCAAATCTTGCATAAAACTGATCCTAAGGCAAGAAAGACAACATAATAGTTGGTGCACGGAATCTATATTACGTGTTTGAATTTGTTGAGCGGACGAGTAGCCTCCCCACCAGTGCATTCAATGTACTGATTACCGACCAGATCGTTTGTAGGGTGCCGGAGAACCTCGTTCGAATCGGATGCCTCCTTCGTGCGTGCTAAGGCCAGGAGTCCACTCTGAAGCCTTGGGGCGCTGCGTCCGGAACTGAAGCACATATACAACATAATATTGGAACATCGCCTGAACTTGCCTGAACATCACCTGATCATCGCCTGTACAATCATTCCATAATTGTAGCCACTTGGCACGCTTTTATCGTTTCAGAGAGAGACGATTGAGCGACTTGTAATCTCGGCCAAGCGCTGCCTGTAACACGTGTTTATATCAATAAAGAGTTGCCTTAGTGTTATTCAATGCTTCCGCTATTGTCGACTCAGTGAACTTGTTACCGATCGCCTATGCGTTCATGGCTCCGCTGCACTCGGACAATCTGTGCGACTTTGTGGCTTAGAACTCTTACCGTCGGCCAATGAACCACGGCCTTGCACGGGCGTGGCTCACGCTCGTGCAGCATCACGCTCGAATAGGTCAAAGCGATCGTTCCGCGGGAGCGCTGGCATGGTAATTCTCGCCTAGCAGGAACGGCCAATTTGCCTGCGGGAGATCGGGGCGTGACATGTTGGTATCAGAGCCTGGCTTCTACGCCTTTGGACTTCATTCCGAATATCTCTGTTTTGAAAGCTCGTTCGTGGGTTATGTGTACGCTCTCTCTCAAATATCCCTAACAGAATGTTCCAAAAATAAGTCTAAATACTTTTAAAATATGTTTTGAATGATATGAATGCTTGTATGAATCATGATGCGAGTGGCCTTTGTGCCAACCTGTGCAGACCCTTGAGATTATCGCAGTAGCTTGTCCGATTTCACTAACTCTAAGTTTGGTTGAATGCATATGTTTGAGGGACACCTTGAACTTGTGCACGATCCAAGACTTAAGAAAATGTGAAACTCGAGTGCTAAGACTTCGCTATCGCTAAGTTGGTTGGAGTGCTCATGCTAGAAGTGCACTTCAAATATGCGCACGATCCAGACTAGCGATATGCCGATCTCGATGCTAGTGCAAGTGAATATCCAAATGAACAAGTATAATGACTTGTTTAGGTTTGCCTCAGTCTTGTATCATTAAATCAAAATTGATTAAAACGTACTGCTTTCCCTCAGTAAGTCTCGAGGACGAGACTTTTTCTGAGTTGGGTAGGATGTAACACCCCATTCCATTCAAGCGGACTGCCGATTCAAACAACAAAAGTACAATGTCCCGACCCGCTTTGCTCAGGCAAGAATACTCGTTTGAGACAAAGGATATCCACACTTGTCCCTACAGGAATTCGGTTTAGGCTTTCAGAGGCTCGCTTGGCGTATCGCTCAACCGAGGCGAATTATCGCTAAGGTGGGTGGCTACGGTGAACTTGTCTTTGCTTTGCCAGCACACATAAAATATGGAATGCTACATGATAGTTGCTAGGTGAATCACCCCCTGCATGCTAATAAGAATCTAACGCACCTAGCTAAGGAAATAATCCCAACTTGTATTTGCTTATGCTAGAACATAAAAAAAAAATATTGCTTATATATATGTTCAGACCCTCGCATGATACCCTAGAATATGTCGCTCGGGAAGTCCCTTACGATCTTACTCCTCGGCTTACCTTCGGGCCCGAGCTAACGTGAATGTTTGTGTTTATACAAATGCATGCTTGTCTGCTTGTATGTTGCCTTGTTTTCATCCAAAACCCAGAAGGCTACTAAGTAGTCGTTCCGTGCATGAATGAACCTGATAGTATCCGAGACCGTTAGGTCACCAAAGGCAGCCCCAAACCAGGGGAATGCATCAAGGCAAGTGAATACTGAAATGGAAATAATATCAAGTTTACCTGTGAACGAGAATCCTGTCCAAGCTCGTTCATAGCGGAAATTCAAGATTGTACTCGTGTTATTGATTGTATCGTGATGGATATGGATATGGATATGGATAATCCTAAAGACCTGCATGTCACAGACAACTTGGTGTACAAGGTTTTAGAGGTTTCGTGGACGGTCGTTGGGGCACTGGGACCGATCCGATCCGGACGGAACATATGGATTAGTCAATTGGAATTGAGGATGAAAATGGCATATGGCGGGGCTCGCTACCTGCGTCGCATAACATTTTCTATCCCGTGACTATAACTCGTCCTTTATGGCTATGCCAGCGATAATTGTTCATATAGATAAGTCATCCTCGCTTAGCGGCTATCCACGTGCGAGTCATTGCATCGAGTCATTGTATCAAATGAACAACTGAACACCTGAACGATTATGTTATAACGACTCTCGTGTTTGCATATGCTATGCCTCCTGAATGTTTATACATGCCCGTGCTCAAATTAACAATGTTTGCCTTGGACATGGAAGGTAAAATGGTAAGTTGGTAAGTCTCGTCGTATTTTCTCTCATGTCGCACGGCGCACTACCACACGTATTAGGCTATTCAAATCTTGCATGAAACTAATCCTAAGGTAACTAGAAAGACAACATAATAGTTGGTGCACAGAACCTATATTACGTGTTTGGATTTATCGAGCGGGCGAGTAGCCTCCCCACCAGTGCATTCAATGTAGATTACCCACCAGATCGTTTGCAGGGTGCCGGAGAACCTCGTTCGGTACGGATGCCTCCTTCATGCGTGCTTAGGCCAGGAGTCCACTCTGAAGCCTTGGGGTGCTGCATCCGGAACTGAAGCACATATACAAGACATAATATTGTAACGTCGCCTGAACTTGCTTGAACATCGCCTGATGATCGCCTGTACAATCATTCTATAATTGTAGCCACTTGGCACGCTTTTACCGTTTCAGAGAGAGAGGCTTGAGCGACTTGTAATCTCGGCCAAGCGCCGCTTGTAACACATATTTATATCAATAAAGAGTTGCCTTACTTTAACTTGTGTTATTCAATACTTCCGCTATTCTCGACTCAGTGAACTTGTTACCGATCGTCTATGCGTTCATGACTCCGCTACACTCAGACAATCTGTGCGACTCTGTGGCTTAGACCTCTTACCGCCAGCCAATGAACCACGGCCTTGTACAGGTGTGGCTCACGCTCGTGCGGTATCACGTCCGGATGGGTCAAAGCGATCGTTCTGCGGGAGCGCTGGCGAGGTAATTCTTGCCTAGCGGGAACGGTCGATTTGCCTACGGGAGATCGGGGCGTGACACATGATCTAAGAGGCTATTGGCAGAGGATCGAGGCATCCCAGTGTAGCTTCACCAGTTAAGGCACAACCAGGAGTAGGAGGACCGATCCGTCATCCAGGAGTGTAGACGCAACAGAGGATTGTGCCGTATCAACAGAGAGAGCTACCGACATGTCACTTTTGTATAAAGAAGGAACATGTTCAGAAAGATTGCAGATAGAGGTTAGGAAAGTATTTGATGTGCGGATCGAACCAACATCAGGCTCAGGAGTGTTCCTATTTTGCCAATAGAGCCCAACAGATAGTGCAAAGGCCAGCTCCATCGGTCCTAGGTGTAACACCCTATTCCGTTCTAGCGGACTGCCGACTCAAACGGCAGAAGTACAACTGTCCTGACCCGCTTTGCCTCAAACGAGAAGCAAATGATATCCAGACTTGTCCCTACAGGAATTCAGCTTAGGCTTTCAGAGGCTCGCTTGATGTATCGCTCAACCAAGACGAATCATCGCTAAGGTGGGTGGCTACGGTGAACTTGTCTTTGCTTAGCCAGTACACATAAAAATCTGGAATGTTTATGCTAGTCGCTAGGTGATTAACCCCCTGCATGCTAATAAGAATCCAATGCACCTAGCTAAGGGAATAATCCCAACTTGTATTGCTTATGCTAGAACATGGAAAATAAATACTGCTTTTATATATGTTCAGACCCTCGCATGATACCCTAGAACGTATTGCTCGGGAAGTCCCCTAACGATCTCACTCCTCGGCTTACCTTCGGACCCGAGCTAACGTGAATACTTGTGTTTATATAAATGCATGCTTGTCTGCTTGAATGCTGCCTTGTTTTCATCCAAACCCCGGGAGACTACTACGTAGTCATTCCATGCCTGAATGAACCTGCAAGTATCCGGGACCGTTGGGTCTCCAAGGCAATCCCCGAACCAGGGGCACGTATCAGGGTAATGAATACTGAACGTGAATCCTATAACATGACAACTGAATGATAATCACATCTAGTTTATATATGAACGAGAATCACGTCATGTAACGAACGAATCTCAGCTCTTGGAGCAAACGCTTGTTCAGATCATGAATCATGGATTATCATTCAAGTTGTGGATTTGAAACTGACCCTGACGTGTATGTCGTGGACAACTCGAAAACGAGGCATCGTTCCACGGGCGGTCTCCGGGGCACTGGAACTGATCCGATCCGGATGGAATATAATATATTAGTCTCACGTGATTGACAGGATGGTTTGTAGCGCCTCACGTACTTTCGTTGCGTTCTCTACCCACCAATGACTATGGTCCTTTATGGCTATGCCAGCGACTAACGTTCATATAGATAAGTCATCCTCGCTTAGCGGCTATCCGCGTGCGAGTCATTGCATTGCATCAAGAAATAACTGAACACCTGAACGATCATGTTAAAACGACTCTCGTGTTTGCATATGCTATGCCTCCAGAATGTTTATACTTGCCCGTGCTTGGAATTAACAATGTTTGCCTTGGATAGGGAAGGTAAAATGGTAAGTTGGTAAGTCTCGCCGTATTTTCTCTCATGTCGCACGGCGCACTGCCACACGAACTAGGCTATTCAATATTTGCATGAAACTGATCCTAAGGCAACTAGAAAGATAACTTAATAGTTGGTGCACGGAACCTTTATTACGTGTTTGGATTTGTCGAGCGGACGAGTAGCTTCCCCACCAGTGCATTCAATGTACTGATAATCCACCAGTTTGTATGCAGAGTGCGGGAGAACCTCGTTCAGTGTGGATGCCTCCTTCGTGCGTGCTAAGGTGTGGAGATCACTCCGAAGCAACGGTACGTCCGGAACTGAAGCACATATATAAGACATAATATTGTGAACGTCGCCTGTACAATCATTCCACAATTGTAGCCACTTGGCACGCTTTTACTGTTTCAGAGAGAGAGGCTTGAGCGACTTGTAATCTCTGCTATACGCCGCCTGTAACACTTGGTTATATCAATAAAAGAGTTGCTTTACTTTAACTTGTGTTTCAATGCTTCCGTTATATTGTCAACTCAGTGAACTTGTTACCGATCGTCTATGTGTTCATGACTCCGCTGCACTCGGACAATCTGTACGACTCTGTGGCTTAGAACTCTTACCGCCAGCCAATAGACCACGGCCTTGCACGGGCGTGGCTCACGCTAGTGTGGCATCACGTCCGGATGGGTTAAAGCGATCGTTCCGCGGGAGCGCTGGCACGGTGATTCTCGCCTAGCGGGAACGGCCGATTTGCCTGCGGGAGATCGGGGCGTGACACTAGGTATGTCCGTAGCATTGCTTGATAATTTATAGCTAATTATGTGTTTATTTTAATTTCGAGAACGAAATTCTTAGAAGTTGGGTAGATTGTAAACCCCCTCGACTAAATTTAGGTCTACCTGGCTTAGATAAAGAGACTAGGGTTAGTTTAGAGCCATTTAGAATTAGAATATAGTATTTTAGATTAATGTACAATATTCGTATCACTGTGTGCACCTTACCGTTGCTTCGATATTTGGTGTGCTACACTAGCATTTGCTTTTAAACAAATTTTATACACTTTTTCTAGACGTACCAGTCTTCTATTCTAACCTTTGTGTAACTCATAAATACCCTCTCTTGTGCTTCATTTTAGTCGCACAATATTCGTTACAATTATCTATTTTTAAATCCAAATAAATCCAACTTTGCATCTTTGTCCGTTCCAGTCGAAATTGGAGACACAACCTCGACCCGTTTTGTGTAACCCAATTTATAACAATAATCTATTCTGAGTCTACTACGTCCATGATACTTGTGTCCCACCTAATTTTAATCCTATGCACTTCCAATTAATTAAAGAACACATTTGACACTAATTTTAATCAAATTGGTGTAATGACTCAACCTAACCCAAAACTAGACCAAACACCAACCCAAACCCCCACTCACACCCTCAAGGTTCATACTAAACACCACACACTATTTTAATCCACTATATCACACCAAATATGGTATTTTTTCTCATCCAATCCCAAACTCCATTGTCTGTGCAATTTCTAAATTGTTAGGGGCTTTTGGGTAAATAGGCAATTAGGTGTCCACCTTCCATTGTAGCAAATCCATGAAGAAATCTCCCTCTATTGTTTGACTGGTCCCCTATGTTTTTCCTCCCATTTTGTGTGTACAACACACCACCTTTTCATCTATCTCATCCACACCCTCCATTCAAAATCTAGCCCATTCTAGTTCTCCAATTCTTCATAAAGAATCTCCCCCCATCCCTAGAAAAAGCCTAGTAGCCGGCCGTAATCCCTATGCCATCCTTCTCTCTCTTTTACATAAAAATACCTCCTCCCTCTTTCCAATTTCAGAACATCATCACTACCACACCTAACCGAAACCCTAAAACTCATCCTCCTTCTTCTTCCTTCTCCTTCTCCTTCCTTCTACCGACTTCCTCCCTCTCCTCCGGCAAACTCCTCCCCTCTTCCTTCCTCGATTTTCTTCTCCTCCTTCACGGCCATCACTGCAGCCATGACTGCAATAGCCAACACCACCACCATCATCGACAACCACTCCCTCCACCTTCCTCCTCCTTCCTTGACTTCCATCTCCTCCTTCACGGCCATCACCGCAGTCACGACCGCCACACCCACCACCATCATCGACTACCACTCCCTCCACCTTCCTCCTCATTCCTCGACTTTCTTCTCCTTCTCCGACAAATACCACCTTCTCCATCACCATCTCCACCACCATCATTATCATCCCGACCACCACATCACCCGCCACCTTCCTCTTCCTTCTCCTTCTCCTTCTCCTGCCAACACCACGTTCTCCATCACCATCTCCACCACCATCATCATCATCCCGACCACCACAGCACCCGCCACCTTCCTCCTCCTTCTCCTTCTCCGGCCAACACCACCTTCTCCATCACCATCTCTACCACCATCATCATCTCGCCACCGTCTCTTTCTGCTCCCACCTCCTCCACAGTCCCCACGACCGCCACCATCTGCCTCACTTCTCACCTCGACTACAACCATCCCGCCACCACCGTCACCTCTTCACCACCACCCTGCTGTTGCTGCCATTGTTGCTGTTGCTGCTACTGTGTAGTCCGCCGGAGCGCCTCCACCCGCCAGAGACCGGCCACCCTCGAACAGTGGACCGAGCCCCCCCCCCCCGGTTTAAGAGCACCCCTAGGTTTGCATGTTCACTCCTCCTTCATTTTGTTATTATTGTATGGACCAATGTTAATTTGTGAACCCTATTACCTAGTGTACATATATGCATGTGTTGGAATGGTAGTTAGTGTTATTAAATACTTCATGGAATTAGGTTGTTAGTATGGCATATATTTGTGTAGTCCCTAGGTGCTTAGACTAAACTATCTTATGTGCACTCTAACCTACTAGCTAGGACACGTGTTTAGTGTTATACGTTATTGGAGATGTAACATATTGGCAGCTAACTGTCTTATTGTGCATGGTATTTAAGGACATATGATGTACTCGTACATTGAGACCTAGATGGTTACCAATATCAAACTTGTCTTGGAAATCTTAGTAAGTAGAATACCTAGTACCCATGTGTTAGAGGTACAACTTAGCACCTACACAAATCCTAGTTGTGATCGCGATTATAATCTATGAGAAATTATACCTTGGGATGACTTATAAATGCTGTGGGACTAGTAGACTAAGTGTACACCTACCTCCTTGATCCTTGACTAGTCTGTAGCGCCCCGTTCTCCCGATGCGGAGAGCGCGGCTAAGAAACACAAGACGGTATCGTTCGATCGGGATAGATTAAATTAAGAACTCGTCCTCGTTATGGATTTGTTTCTTCGGAATCGATTCCCATATTCAGTGGACTGCGCCCCAAGGATCGGCTTAGCGGCAGAGTCAGGAGGGACCTCTCCGCTGCTATCTTTTATTGCCTCGGTTTTCGATGTCGCTTGTTGCTTTCGTGCTTTGAGTTGGTTTTGGGATTTGCTTGTTTTCCTTGAACGGTTTCGATGGTTTTCATTGTTTTCGTTCATTGAACTGCACTTCAATTCCGAGATTGGAAAGAGAGGAAGAAGTATTAATCGAGCTGTTCGTGTGCAGGTGAACGAGCAGTAGGCGGCTTACGAACGGAGTCGTAAAGCGCCTCTTTCCTTCTTCTTTCCAAAATCTAAGTGAGTGGCTACCAACCCGATTAGCTAGCTCTGCTTCCAGCTTCACTCCGTTGCCCCGATCAAACGATACCAAGTAATAATAAAAGAAACCAAGATAAAAGAGAATAGACTGGGTTCATTATGCTTGTCAATAAACTTGTGAACGGTTATATCTTTGCATGCTTGTTCGTTCGTAATATTCATCAAATGCATAGATACAAGTTTAAACGTATATCCTGATGCATGAATATAACGTAGTTGCAATATAAACGAATCATGCAATGTTGCTTATCTTGTTCACGTGCCTCAACTGCATCAACGTTAACGTGCCACGAACGATTGATCACGGACAACTTGTGCACAAGGTAACGGGTTCCTGCGGACGGTCGTTGGGGCACTGGCACCGATCCGGTCCGGGCGGAACTTCATGATAGTCTCACGTGCGAACGGGATGGCGTGCAGCGCCTCACGTGCTTCGTTGCACACCATCTTCGTTCAAAGACTAAACATCCACTATGGCTCCTAGCCAGTGATCCCAACGTGTATATTTAAACCTGTTGCATACTAACTTGTGTCTTCGTGGCAGGAAAGGCATGGTAAGTATTGTGCAGGTAATTCAGACGGTCAGGTAAAATCTACCTAACGGTGGCACGTTCATTTCAGTAAATTCAATATGCTGCTTACTTGTAAATGAACTAAGGCAAGATAAAAACCCACAAATATGCATGCTTCACTAAACAACGTGTTGATTGGTATAGTCAGGCTAGCTCGCCTTCACCAGCATGTTTCGATATGCTGACCCTCGTTGAAACGGGTTCTCCGCACCAAGGCGAACCGAGCGAGGAGCCGAAGTCGTCTACCCGATCCAGTCCAAGCTGTAGGCGCATCTTCACCGCACCTCAAAGCCTTTTGAAGCCAGAAGCTGCAACTCTTCATACACAAATGCAGCTCCGTGGCAAAGCTATCCTCCAGCCTGGAGGTCTTTATCGTTTTGAGTTTATAAAAGGATGTAATGTACATGACTGCTATCTTATTTTGAGTCAACCCTTTTGTAAGCCGTTCGGCATATTAGCTAACTCGTTCAAGAGTTTGTAATAGATGTTCATTATCAATAAAGAGAACTTTTCTATGTTTCAAATCTGTGTTTCAATTCATCTGCGTACTCTGAGTATGTGCTTGCTATGCAAATCATTAAAGCCTTGTGCGGGCGCAACTCCAGGCCCGCACGGCGGTCACGACTCGGGGGACGCCTCGGGGCGTGACATAGTCAACCTTAGCCATTAGAACGTTTATTTGGTTTGGACTTTGCATGACTCTTGACGTTGCGTAAGTTGTACTCTTGTGCATGATTACCATAGTGTAATATAGTGATTGATATTTATTATTATATATTCATAGGCACCAAAGACTATTCTACCTTGGCTGCGGGTTTCAGATCCTTACTTGTGCACATCGGAGTTCTAGGCAAGTATACATTGCCTTATTGTACTGTTTAAATTCAGTTATTATTAGTTGCATATTTTATTATTTTAATATTATATAACTGTGCGCGTCCGAGAATGACTCGGGTGCAGTCAACAAAGGCGTTAAAGTTAGGACTTGTGTTTGACCTAGTATCTAGTGGACGCACCTAAAGTTGTGGAATTATCAATATGACTCCCCAGGCCTTGACACGTATCATTGCACGTCACAGAGTGAGTTCATATAGGGCACGTGCTTCATACTTGACTGGCCATCGGTGCGAGCATCACGTGTGACGGTGTTTAGCATAGTTGTATATTTCTTTAGTGACTTACATTATAGTATGAGATGTCCATGTTGTATTCGCGATATGTACATTGGCATTGGACGGAGAAGACAATTAGTAGGCGTATGAGAAAGATATTTGGCTACCGTAGTTTCAGAGTAAACTACTGGATCGTGACCCTCAGTGTTACCCGATTATGGGCTATGTGTTACCCGGTTATAGGCTATGTGCTACCCGTTTATGGGCGTATATGCTTATCGATACATCCGACAGAGGTTACTAGCTCCGCGCTATCATGATCGGTGATGTAGTCAGCATATACACCTGGCATCCAGTTTACAGCTAATGTCAGGTACTTAGCCTCTGGCTTGACGCTACGCTTTATACCTTTTACCTACCCATACGTACCAAGGTTATCTTCAAGCGCATTTCACTTAGTTGGTTAGTTCACCCTCGAATTTACACAATATTTACTTTATGGCATATACTTTTGTATCTTGTTACGTCTCTCTGAGGACCTGGTTCTTTTCCAGATCCGGACGAGTACTTGTACCCGACCATCTACGGAGCAGGAGTAGAGACCGGATTCTTGGCTGAGGACTTTGAGGTATTTCTAGAGGAGTTCCCGTGATTTGGGGTACGCTGCTGTTTCAGACTAGAGCATTCTTATCTAGTTAGTTGATGCTCTAGTCTAGTTATCTTACTTCTTTTTGTACTTTTATTTCATTGCTGTATTACAGTGGGTTTGTCCCCATCAGACTATTTCAGATATATTATGGATATTCAGAATCTTTGTATTTCATTTACCAGCACTTGCCACAGTCTTTATTATATTATATTCTATGGATGAGATTAGATATTTACCTGCTGTATTATAGCATATTGGATTTGATAGTATTTTAGGATAGCGCAGTACGCTTCACCGGGTCCATTAAATTAAAAAATCATTCAGAGTCGTATTAGCTGGCCATTGTCACGTGGCCTGGTCCCGTATATTTTGGGACTAGGGCATGACATGGTTTTAAGTGATTACCCATACAAGTCTCAGTTTATCGCTTGTGGTATGGTATCATGTCCAGCGAGCCTACAATATAATAGAAATTATTAGGTCTCATCCACCTTGACTACCGCCTTTGAACCTCCTTCGTATTTAATTATTTGAATATCTGCATCCTGTTTGTTATTTCCGTACTCTTTTAATATAGTTGTATCTCTTGCAGAGAGATGAACTTGGGAAGCGGACGCGAGGCATACGGTGCCATTGTGCCATCCGCCATCGCGCAGAGGGAGGATACATCCCTTGGACCACCTGGAGAGCAGCTACCACCACAGGCCCCGGTGATACCACAGGCCCCGTTGATACACTAGCACCAGACTTCTCAAGACAATCCTATGCAGCAGAATGAGGGCTAGACTTCACAGACGGTCCCGACACAACACCTCGAGGGTCAGACTTCGAGGGCCATGCCGATGCCGCAGCCCGAGGGGCCGACGTCTCAGGAGACACCTACAACACAGCCGAAGGTTCTATTGCCACCACCTTCACCCTTTCCACCTTAGATGCCACATTCAGAGGGACAGCCGCAGATATTTCAATTTTTCCAGGCCATGATGCAGGCACAGTGGCATCAGAACGAGACTATGAGACAGAGCTTGATGGCAGTTCTGGAGAGGCCACCTACCCAGTACCAGCACCCTGTTCAGCCAGCTGGTACAATTTGAGGGTTTTATCAGATGAGCCCGGATACCTTTTCGGGCAGCGAGACTACAGAGGAGATCTCCGATTGGGTCACCAACATGGAGATGTTACTGGAGGCTTCTCAGCTACCTCCGAACCTTTGGATGATCGCAGTGAGGGCCCAACTGAAAGGTAATGCCCATCACTGGTGGGACTTTATGGATCACAGCGTCGGGAAGAAGCAGACATGGGAGCAATTTCTAGAATACTTCAATGCGAAGTACTTTCTGACTATGGTCAAGAATGCACTATACTCTCAGTTTCTGCCCCTGGAGCAAGGAAACATGACCGTAGACGCGTATGACGCGGAGTTCAGTCAACTTAGTAGATTTGTTGCCATCCTGATACCCTGGAGAAGGCCAGGAGATTCCATCATGGTCTGACGTATGAGTTACAGAGGTACACTACCACCCAGGCGAGGATCTCTTACGAGGAGGTTCTGTCAGAGACCAGGATCTAAGAGGCTATTGGCAGAGGATCGAGGCATCCCAGTGTAGCTGCACCAGCTAGGACACAACCAGGAGTATGAGGACCGATTCGTCATCCAGGAGTGTAGACGCAACAGAGGATTGTGCCGTATCAACAGAGAGAGCTACCGACATGTCACTTTTGTATAAAGAAGGGACATGTTCAAAAAGATTACAGACAGAGGTTAGGACAATTTTTGAGGTACAGATCGAACCAACATCAGGCCCAGGAGTGTTCCCAGTATGCCAATAGAGCCCAACAGATAGTGCAAAGGCCAGCCTCACCGGTCCTTGGTATGTCCGTAGCATTGCTTGATAATTTATAGATAATTATTTGTTTATTTTAATTTTGAGGATAAAATTCTTATAAGTTGGGTAGATTGTAAACCCCTCGACCAAATTTAGGTCTACCTGGCTTAGATAGAGAGACTAGGATAAGTTTGGAGCCATTTAGAATTAGAATGTAGTATTTTAGATTAATGTACAATATTCGTATCACTTTGTGCACCTTACCGTTGCTTCGATATTTGGAGTGCTACACTAGCATTTGCTTTTAAACAAATTTTACACACTTTTCCTAGACGTGCCGACCTTCCATTCTAACCTTTGTGTAACTCATAAATACCCTCTCTTGTGCTTCATTTTAGTCGCATAGTGTTCGTTACAATTATCTATTTTTAAATCTAAATAAATTCAACTTTGTATCTTTGTCCGTTCTAGTCGAAATTGGAGACACAACCTCGACCCGTTTTATGTAACCTAATTTATGACAATAATCTATTCCGAGTCTACTACGTCCATGATACTTGTGTTCGATCCAATTTTAACCTATGTATTTCCAATTAATTAAAGAATACCATTGACACTAATTTTAATTAAATTGGTGTAATGACTCAACCTAACCCAAAACTAGACCCAATACCAACCCAAACCCCCATTCTTACCCCCAAGGTTCATACTAAACACCACACACCATTTTAACCCACTACATCATACCGAATATGGTATTTTTTCTCATCCAATCCCAAAATCTATTGTTTATGCAATTTCTAAATTGTTGGGGGCTTTTGTGTAAATAGGCAATTAGGTGTCCACCTCCCATTGGAGCAAAGCCATGAAAAAATCTTCCTCCATTGTTTGACCGGTCTCCTATGTTTTTTCTCCCATTTTATGTGTACAATATACCACCTTTTCACCTACCTCATCTACACCCTCCATTCAAAATCTAGCCCATCCTAGCCCTCCAATTATTCATGAAGAATCTTCCCCCATCCCTAGAAAAATCCTAGTAGCCGGCCCTAATCCCCATGTCATCCTTCTCTCTCTCTCTCTTCTACATAAAAATACCTCATCCCTCTCTCCAATTTCAGCACATCATCACCACCACACCTAACCGAAACCCTAAAACTCCTCCTCCTTCTTCTTCCTTCTCCTTCTCCTTCCTTCTGCCGACTCCCTCCCTCTCCTCCGGTAAACTCCTCCCCTCCTCCTTCATCGACTTCCTTCTCCTCCTTCACGGCCATCACTGCAGCCACGACCGCCACAACCAATACCACCACCATCATCGACCACCACTCCCTCCACCTTTCTCCTCCTTCCTCGACTTCCTTCTCCACCTTTACGGCCATGACCGCAGTCACGACCGCCACAGCCAACACCACCACCATCATCGACCACCACTCCCTCCACCTTCCTCCTCCTTCCTCGACTTCCTTCTTCTTCTTCGGCCAACACCAACTTCTCCATCACCATCTCCACCACCATCATCATCATCCCGACCACCACAGCACCCGCCACCTTCCTCCTCCTTCTCCTTCTCCTTCTCCTTCTTCGGCCAACACCACCTTCTCCATCACCATATCCACCACCATCATCATCATCCCGACCACCACAACACCCGCCACCTTTCTCCTTATTCTCTTTCTCCTTCTCCGGCCAACACCACCTTCTCCATCACCATCTCCACCACTATCATCATCATCCCACCACTGTCTCTTCCAGCCACCACCTCCTCCACAGTCCCCACCGCCGCCACTAACTCCCTCCCTTCTCACCCCGACTACAGCCATCCTGCCACCACCGTCATCTCTTTACCACCACCCTGTTGCTGCTGCCATTGTTGCTGTTGCTTCTACTGTGCAGTCTGTCGGAGTGCCTCCACCCGCCGGAGATCGGCCACCCTCGAGCAGCGGACCGAGCACCCCCCGGTTTAAGAGCACCCCTAGGTTTGCATGTTCACTCCTCCTTCATGTTGTTATTATTGCATGGACCATTGTTGATTTGTGAACCTTATTACCTAGTGTACATATATGCATGTGTTCGAATAGTAGTTAGTGTTATTAAATACTTCATGGAATTAGGTTGTTAGTATGGCATATATTTGTGTAGTCCCTAGGTGCTTAGACTAAACTATCTTATGTGCACTCTAACATACTAGCTAGGACACGTATTTAGTGTTATACGTTATTGGAGATGTAACGTATTGGTAGCTAACTGTCTTGTTGTGTACGGTATTTTAGGACATATGACATACTCGTACATAGAGACCTAGATGGTTACCAATATCAAACTTGTCTTGAAAATCTTAGTAAGTAGAATACCTAGTACCCATGTGTTAGAGGTACAACTTAGCACCTACACAAATTCTAGTTGTGATCGCGATTGTAATATATGAGAAATGATACCTTGGGATGACTTGTAAATGCTGTGGGACTAGTAGACTAAGTGTACACCTACCTCCTTGATCCTTGACTAGTCAACCTTAGCCAACCTATTTAGTTAGAACGTTTATTTGGTTTAGATACTGTGTGACTCTTGACGTTGCGTAAGTTGTACTCTTGTGCATGATTAGCATAGTGTAATGTAGTGATTGATATTTATTGTTATATATTCATAGGCACCCAAGACGATTCTACCTTGGCTGCGGGTTCCGGATCTTTACTTGTGCACATCGGAGTTCTAGGCAAGTATACCTTGCCTTGTTGTACTGTTTAAATTCAGTTATTATTAGTTGCATATTTTATTATTTTAATATTATATAACTGTGCGCGTCCGAGAATGACTCGGGTGCAGTCAACAAAGGTGTTGACGTTAGGACTTGTGTTTGACCTAGTGTCTAGTGGACGCACTTAAAGTTGTGGAGTTATCAATATGACTCCCCAGGCCTTGACACGTATCATTGCATGTCACAGAGTGAGTTCATGTAGGGGCGCGTGCTTCATACTTGACTGGCCATCGGTGCGAGCAGCACGTGTGACGGTATTTAGCATAGTTGTATATTTCTTTAGTGACTTGCATTATAGTACGAGATGTCCACGTCGTATTCACGATATATACATTGGCATTGGACGGAGAAGACAATTAGTAAGCGTATGAGGCAGATATTTAGCTACCGTAGTTTCAGAGTAAACTAGGGGATTGTGAGCCTCAATTTTACCCGGTTATGGGCTATGTGTTACCCGATTATGGGCTATGTGCTATCCGGTTATGGGCATATATGCTTGTCGATACATTCGACAGAGGTTGCTAGTTGCGCACTATCATGATCGGTGATGTAGTCAGCATATACTCCTGGCATCCAGTTTACAGCTAATACCAGGTACTTAGCCTCTGGCTTGACGCTACGCTTTATACCTTTTACCTACCCATACGTACCAAGGTTGTCTTCAAGTGCATTTCACTTAGATGTTTAGTTCACCCTCGAGTTTACACATTATTTACTTTATGGCATGTACTTTTGTATCTTGTTACGTCTCTCTAAGGACTTGGTTCCTTTTCAGATCCGGACGAGCACTTGTACCCGACCATCTACGGAGTAGGAGTAGAGACTGAATTCGTGGCTGAGGACTTTGAGGCATTTCTAGATAGTTCCCATGATTTGGGGTACGTTGCTATTTCAGCCTAGAGCATTCTTATCTAGTTAGTTGATACTCTAGTCTAGTTATCTTACTTCTTTCCGTACTTTTATTTTATTGCCGTATTTCAGTGGGTTTGTCCCCATCAGACTATTTCAGATGTATTGTGGATATTTAGAATCTTTGTATTTTATTTACCAGCACTTGCCTCAATCTTTATTATATTATATTCTGTGGATGAGATTAGATATTTATCTGCTGTATTATAGCATATTGGACTTGATAGTATTTTAGGACAGCGTAGTACGCTTCGTCGGGTCCATTAAATTGAGAAATTCTTCAGAGTCGTATTAGCTGGCCATTGCCACGTGGCCTGGTCCCGTGTATTTTGGGACTGGGGCGTGACATCTACTATCTAGTGCATACATGAGAAAATGTACATATATTAAAGATGAAAAATAAAAGTCTAAATTATCAAAGGTGATATGGACGTGATAACAAAAAACTTTACATGCTTGGAAACCCTTACTGGGGATTCTAGATGACTTGTTGAAGTTTCCTGGGGGGAGGAAAAAAACCTTATTTTGTAGATCTAATCTATATGGTGTACCCGTGACATGGTACATATAGCAAATGCGATTGTATGAAAAAAATATCCGAACTATCAGAGGTAATATGAACGTAATATGTTCGATATCACCAGAGCATTATTGTTCAGAGGTAATATAGACGTGACAACTTTACTGTGAAGATTTAATAGATGTATTCATTATCTATGGAGTATCCATGACAAGATATGGAAAACAAATCTGACTGCTGAGGAATGAAGTCAAAACTATTAGAAGTAATATAGACGTAATAGATTTGGCATCCTCAATTGTTTGTTGTTCAGAGGTAATATGAACATGACAACAATATTAGGAGAGAGTATACTCAATCTACTTACTCAACGGTATAACTGGACATGGTAAGAAAAATCAAATACCACTATCGTTCAGAGGTAATATGGACATGATGGTAGAAACTATAAATCCCATCAGGACGTAAGAGCAGGATATTAAAATAGAAGACTATTGAACTATTGAACAATTAGAAACGATATAGATGTGAAAGGTAATGGACTCTGTTGGAAATATGAAATTAACTCTCCCAAAAAAAGAGGAGGATTTTGACAATTATTGACCATTCAAAGGAATAGATGGACGTGAAGATTAATATACTCACATGGGGAGAATCTATTAATTAACTAGGGAATTATTAATTCGCTAGGGAATTAATAATAGACTTCCTGTTTGACCATATAGAGGTATAAATGTACATGAAGCTCAATAAAAGATCTACTAAATTATTGGAAACTTAGTAAATGGATTTTGATGGAGAACCAAGATTTAATTAGTTTATTTGTTTTTAGAATTAAAAATAATAATGGAAAATTTATCCATTTAGAGTTAGATTAGTTTAGATTCTTTTATCTTTGTTGATTTTTTTTGTTATTGGAAGGTTAGTTGGATGATTTTTAGTTGGTGATTTGAGATTCTTTTATCTTTATTATTATTTATTGGGAGGTTAGTTTAGATAGAAAACTTATCTTCCTTATGATTATTATGTGTTATATTTTGGTTGAATGCATGGCTATAAATATGGCCAAAAATTAATAAAGAAACACAGAATGAATGAGAATAAAATCTACTATTAATTAACCTATGAGTTGAGTGATTTTTCTTCTCTTCTCTTCTACCAAATTCTTGCTAACGTCTTCTCTGAAGGATCCACTGCCCTGCTTGGAGGAACATTCGAACAATCTTCCTCAACGAACGACTTTTCGAAGATGAACAATCAACGACGACATCAAATCGACTTCCCCGAAATACAAGTTAAATCTGAATCGAGTATTCTGTGCACTCTTCGTCAACGCTTCTTCAACATTGGTTTCCAGGATCTTCGATAAGTTTTAAAACTCGCATTCAAGTTCATTGTTAAATCTTTGCATCTTGTGATAAGTTTTGGAAAAGTATATCAATAATTTTGTTCATAATTCGAAATCGTCTATAAACCCTAATTGAAAATTTGGATTAGTTAAGCTTAAGTCCCCGTCCATGTCAGATTTGAGATTAATAAAGATTTTTCTTGAAAATAAAACCCCAGGCACTACTGGGGATTTGAATATTGTCAAAAATATGTTAACCCAAGTAGGATCATATGTAATATTTCTTAAGGAACTTGTTATTGATAGGCATCATAAGTCGCTCATCATTTTCTTTTACTAAACGATAAGCACCATTGGAATAAACTGACTTCACCACGAAAGTACCCTCCAATTTAGCTTGAAATTTGTCTTTACTCGTATGTGTCATGATCATAGGCCTTCTCACTACAAGGACTAGATCACCGACTTGGAAGATTCTCTCTTTATCCTTTTTGTTGAAGGCTCTAAAGATACGTGTTTGGTATAACTCAATACGCTATCGAGCTTGTAACTTTTTTCATCGACTGCCTCCAATTCTTGCAGACGCAGTCGATTATTATCTTCAATAGTCATCTTGGTAGCTAATGCTATACGAAGAGAGGGAATTTGGATTTCTAATGGAATGAAAACTTTACTTCCATATACCATGGAATAAGGCGTATTGCCTGTCGGAGTCCGAACTGTGTACGATAAGCCTATAAACACTCAACAAGCTTTTCGTTCCAGTCTCGTTTGTTTGAAGAGACAAACTTTTTTTATCAATTTGATGATTGTTTTGTTGAAAGATTCTGCTAATCCATTTTACTGCTAGATTATATGATATTAAAGCAGTATAATGGATTCTAAATTTGTCGCAGAATTGGTAGAACACCTAACTTGCAAAATGGAAACTATTATCATGGATAATCCGCTAGGGAACGCCAAAATAGTATATGACGTGTTTGATGAAGCTGACAAAATTAGAAGTCTCCACTTCAGCGAGTGGTATGGCTTCAGCCCATTTTAAGAAGTAATTGGTAGTGCAAGAATAAATTGATGCCCTTTACTGATGGCGGACTAATAGGGGCCAATAATGTCCATACCCCAAGTTTTGGAAGGTCTGGAAGCAGTTGTCGGATGTAAGGATTTTGACAGTTGATAGATAAAGTCAACATGAATTTGGCACGCTTTGCATCTCTTCACATAATCTATGACATTAACAGTCATGATAGACCAGTAGTAGCCCATGCATCACAAACAATCTTGTAGCTTAGGCCCGAGTTAATGTGCAATGCATGTATCATCATGCACTTATTTAAGGGATTCTTTTTCTTCTTTATTTGACAGTCATTGAAGTAAGACTCCTTCATATGATCGACGATAGAGCATTTTAGTGACAGAATCACAATAGAAACGTAGTGATCACTTCTTAATGGATGTTGATTCTTTGGGATCATCAGGCAAGATCTCATACAAAGAAAAATATATGAATGAGAACCTCTAATCATGAGCTTCGAACTCTATTTCTGCCAAACATGCTTCTTGAATTTTCAAATTATTCTTAGCACAAAATAATTTGCGAGTAGTCACTGTCACGTACTATTCGGTTTTGATTGGGATGATAAGAGAATCTACTAACCCTGTGAGAGCATCCGCTTATGTATTTGCAGACGAGGCACATAGTCGATGTAAAACCACTTGAATTTCTCTAAAGTAACTCGATGGTAGAGTATTAAATCATCATGCCGAACTTCATACCCTCCTCGAACCTGACTAACAATCAACTTGGAATCACCATAAGCTTCCAGATATTTGATTCCCAATTGCTGAGAAAGTTGCAGACCGATTATCAAAGCATTGTACTCTGCTACATTGTTAGAGCATTGCTTTGTCAAGGAATAAGCCTTGTGAATGACCAAATTGTCTAGGGGTATCAACATGATCCCCACTTTTGCCATAATTTGTCCTTTGAGACCTATTCTTGAAGCACAAATATATAACAAGAAATGTTTTCACATGCCATGAGCAACTAAGACCGGGGAACTCATTGGTAGGCTCCATCTCATACAAAGGTAACACCTTTCTCCATAAGCTCAATTAATGGTTGACAACGACCATACAAATTAGCGATAAATCTACGGAGATAGGCTAGCATTCTTTGTAATCCTCGTAACTCTTTGAGGTTCTTGGGTGGTTGTATTCAAAATAACCTTCACCTTGTCATGATCAAGATGAATTCCTTTGGATGTAATCACGAATCCTAGAAATTTGTCGTTGGAGCCTCCCCAAAAGGACTTTATTGGGTTCTTTTTGAGATAATGAACACACATCAATTCGAACACCGTTCTTAAATTTTGTAAGTGGTCTTCTTTGTGATGACTCTTGACAGTAATGCCATCTACATAACACTTCACTGTCTTCCGTAAATGTTCAAAAAAGTTTGTGCTCATGGCACGTTGGTATGTCGCACCAGCAATTTTCTGACCGAAGGACATGGCAGTATAGTAATATATCCCTAACGATGTTAGAAATGACGTGCTTTGGCGTGCTGTCGTAGGCACCCAAAAATAAAACCTTTACTCTTGAAATAATATGTAGTAGTGAGAGTAAGGATCGTTCCCACGAAGAGTAATTAGTTTGATCTTTATGCTATGTAAAATAAGATTGGGGGAGAGTTTTTATCAAAAGAAAATTAAGAAGAGCTAAAAATAATTAAAGTATTAAAACAATCAAAGAAATAAATGTTGGTCTCAGTCAACATCCACCATTGGAATCTTAAAACTGATCATCGATGCAAGTATATATTAATTCATACTTTGAATATTCATCGTTGGAATTATTTTCCTATCTCCTTCAGCCATAATTAATTAAAAATAAGCGATCTAATTAACCTTAACTACTAAATAACCCCAGACAAGCGCTAAAGGTTTAATCTAGTAGCGTATTAAATTCGATGAGATCGATGAAGCAAAACAACACAAGCACACGCGGTTGCATTTAATTTTGTCAAAAATTTTCCTCCTAAGATCTAATAAAACAAAGCAGTTCATTAAATCTTGGTTGCTTCACAAATTAGAGGGATCGAACAATTACGGATTCAATATCTAATTTAGCATTAGATTGTCATGAATAATAAACTAGTATGCATCCTAGTCATTAAACAAGATAATCATAAAAATATGCATAAGAAAATATTCGATACTTAAAGCACAAATCAAAAATATAAACATAAATTAGATCTCACAGGTTTTTATTCATTCCGAGGCTTCCGTTTCCTTCGACCAACAAGACTTTTAGCTCCGCATGTTCAAGAAAACTTCAAAAGAATATTAGAGAAGAGGAAGAAGAGTTGTGTGTTGTTCTTCTTTTTCCTCTTGATCTCTACCCCTTTTATACACTCTAAATAAGTGTTTGAAGATCACAATATCTTCCCAAAAATCCTCTAAGAGTTACAACAACCCAACAATAAAATAAAATCTTTGAATAAGTTGGGAAATGGTTATATCAACTCCACTTTTTGTGCACAGCATAGTTGTCTCAACTTCAAGCGTGATTTGGTCCATGATGTAGCCAGAATCTCGGGAAAATCAAAACAGCAAAATTGTGCCTCTATCACTTAGCTTTCCGAATCAATTTGGATCAGCTCAATTGGACTTCGGATGAGCAAGTTATGACCATTTTTTACAAGGTGTCAGAACTGTCCAGAATTGATAATTAGCTCCATTTTGCTTTTAGTGACTCCAATTGTATCCTAGATCAAAATATAAAAATAATGAGTATCTTTAGACATTAAATGAGCATAAAGGAGTATAAATTAAGGAATAAAAATATGATATTTTATGTTCTCATTAAATACCCCCACACTTAACCTTTGCTCGTCCTCGGGCAAAACTCTAATTTATTTTTCCAAAAAGAAATCAAGGTTGCAATGTCATAAATAAATAATAACCAAGTTCTTCAAAACTCATAACATATCATGAACATATATTCTTAAATAACTTTTAATTACTTAGTAGGTATTTTTACTTGAAAAATGGAGTAAACTAAATAGGTAGACCCTCACGGGAATAAACACTAAACTCTCATGTGTTTGAAGGTATATATTTCTCTCGAATTCATTCCAAAAGAAATGCTCTACCATAAGCTTGTATATTTTCTCATTCTCCACCACTGGGATCACATGCATAACATAAATCATAAGAACTTTTCATGGGTTGTAACATGGCTTAGGATTAAGGTGGGATATATTTAGGAATGTAGCTCAAAAGCCATCAAAACTAGTGGAGCAAAAATGAATCAACTCAATATAAAATATGTAAAATCAATCACTCCTTTTTGCAACGTCATCAATTTGGCTTTTAAAGCATTTAAACAATGCAAAATCAATCACTCCATTTCTTTTCTTTTCTTTTTTTTTTTTTTTTTTTTTTTTACTTTTTATTTTTTTAACAATAATGGAACTTAGGAAATTTGAGGATAAAAATATGTTCCATTTTGTTGGTTATAACCAAACCACAAATTTAGATACCCCCATAATTATTTTTTCGTACACCCATACATATCATAATGATCAACAATGCTCCACTAGCTTTGCGACTTGGGTAAAGGTATAAATATTATTGGTTGAAAGCTTGTAATGTGGGTATACCAAGAAAAAGGCAATAAAGCTCAAAGGGGTTCAATAAAAAGAAAATTAATTACAAGGTGGGCTATTTGGCTTATGTAACGTATAGCAAAGATGACCTTAATCATGTTCATGCATGCATGTGTCAATGTGACCTCGAAGAGAATCAAAGCAAGTTCTAGAGAAACAAATCAGTGGAAGAATATCTCTCATGAAAGAATAATGAGACTGATGTGTCAGTCTAAAGGCTCAAATCCTCACTGGCTTTTGTCTACCAATTTAGATACTACCATTTTCAATAAAAAATAACTAGACTAATTAATTCTAAGTTGAAAAAAAATTTATTTATTCAATCATGTTATGAATTTTTAAATCTAGTTGAATCTTACTCATGACATACATAACCAAAAATCATTGAAAACCAAAAACCAAAATTCTTTTATTAAAAAAAATTATTATTATTATTTTAATTTTTAGAAAAATAGCGAACTAAAAATGCTTAAAATAAAGTAAATCCCCTCCCCCACACTTAAAACAGACATTGTCCCCAATGTATGGTTAAATGCAAAGAAAAGAGAAAATAACCAAAAAAAATAAAATACGAGAATAAAAAAAAACTTCTCTTGGGTTGCCTCCCAAGCAACGCCTTTGTTTAATATTGTCCTTGACTCGACTCTATGCACACTTGATATAACTAGGCAGGGATTTCAAGTCTAGAATGCAGCCCTGCAAAACAGAAGGTAAAGGTCTTTTGTTATAAATTAGAATATATGGAATGTTACTTGACTGTTGTCTTTTTGGAAGATCGTTCAACACTGCAACAGTTTTATGTAAGTTAGTACTCAAAGCTAACTCATGTTCTTTCTTAAAATTCTCACTGATGGCAACTTTTACTCCATTTTTTCTATCAAGTTTAAAAACTTCTTTTGCATTAGGTACTACATCGTCATTAGGAATGTTCGTGTCTGCAACGATATTTTTCTCTTCTTCTTCTTTTGACGATGCACATGCTTCTTTTTCTGGAATTTCAACTTCTTTACAACTTCTCAAAATGATTGAACTTACAGTTTCTTTTGGATTTACTATCATTTCAGATGGTAAGTTCTCCAAGCTTTGTGCCTCTAGCTTATTAATTGCAGTTGTCATTTGACTCATTTGATTGTTCAAACTTTCGATACTAGCCCTCGTCTCCTGTTGAAATTGTAAATTATTAATGGCAATAGACTTAACAATATCTTCTAAAGACATACCAGAATTAGAAGTTTGGCTTGATTGTAGGTATTGCTGCTTGTATTGCTGGTAACTTGGGCAATTTTGAGTTGCTGGTTGATTTAATTCTGGACTCCCATAGGTGAGATTGGAATGATCTCTCCATCCTATATTGTACGTGTCTGAATAGGAATCATACTTCATTTCTGGTAGCCCAGGAAAACCATATTTCGTATTCACTTGTTCATTGGACTCCTCTTGGAGAGTTGGACACATATCGGTTGGATGCCCTGATACTAGACAAATCCTACAAGCCTTTGTTGTTTTTATGTTACCTACAACCATCTGACGAACAAGAGAAGTTAAACAAGAAATTTGTTGTTCTAAGGAAGAAACATTTACCTCATCAGCATGCCTAGATGGAAGATCTAGCCAAGTGCCAATTATTTGAGAATTGGCTGCCATTAACTGTTACCGAAATTTTTTTTTTTTTTTTTGCTAATAGGCAAAAAAATATTTGATCACAAGAACGAAATAAAGATCACAAAAAGCACAAAAATCAACTAAAATTAGTCCCCGACAACGGCGCCAAAATTTGGCGTGCTGTCGTAGGCACCCAAAAATAAAACCTTTACTCTTGAAATAATATGTAGTAGTGAGAGTAAGGATCGTTCCCACGAAGAGTAATTAGTTTGATCTTTATGCTATGTAAAATAAGATTGGGGGAGAGTTTTTATCAAAAAAAAATTAAGAAGAGCTAAAAACAATTAAAGTATTAAAATAATCAAAGAAATAAATGTTGGTCTCAATCAACATCCACCATTGGAATCTTAAAACTGATCATCGATGCAAGTATATATTAATTCATACTTTGAATATTCATCGTTGGAATTATTTTTCTATCTCCTTCAGCCATAATTAATTAAAAACAAGCGATCTAATTAACCTTAACTACTAAATAACCCCAGACAAGCGCTAAAGGTTTAATCTAGTAGCATATTAAACTCGATGAGATCGATGAAGCAAAACAACACAAGCACACGCGGTTGCATTTAATTTTGTCAAAAATTTTCTTCCTAAGATCTAATAAAACAAAGCAGTTCATTAAATCTTGGTTGCTTCACAAATTAGAGGGATCGAACAATTACGGATTCGATATCTAATTTAGCATTAGATTGTCATGAATAATAAACTAGTATGCATCCTAGTCATTAAACAAGATAATCATAAAAATATGCATAAGAAAACATTCGATACTTAAAGCAGAAATCAAAAATATAAACACAAATTAGATCTCACAGGTTTTTATTCATTTCGAGGCTTCCGTTTCCTTCGACCAACAAGACTTTTAGCTCCGCATGTTCAAGAAAACTTCAAAAGAATATTGGAGAAGAGGAAGAAGAGTTGTGTGTTGTTCTTCTTTTTCCTCTTGATCTCTACCCCTTTTATACACTCTAAATAAGTGTTTGAAGATCACAATATCTTCCCAAAAATCCTCTAAGAGTTACAACAACCCAACAATAAAATAAAATCTTTGAATAAGTTGGGAAATGGTTATATCAACTCTATTTTTTGTGCACAGCATAGTTGTCTCAACTTCAAGCGTGATTTGGTCCATGATGTAGCCAGAATCTCGGGAAAATCAAAACAGCAAAATTGTGCCTCTATCACTTAGCTTTCCGAATCAATTTGGATCAGCTCAATTGGACTTCGGATGAGCAAGTTATGACCATTTTTCTACAAGGTGTCAGAACTGTCCAGAATTGATAATTAGCTCCATTTTGCTTTTAGTGACTCCAATTGTATCCTAGATCAAAATATAAAAATAATGAGTATCTTTAGACATTAAATGAGCATAAAGGAGTATACATTAAGGAATAAAAATATGATATTTTATGTTCTCATCAAATACCCCCACACTTAACCTTTGCTCGTCCTCGGTCAAAACTCTAATTTATTTTTCCAAAAAGAAATCAAGGTTGCAATGTCATAAATAAATAATAACCAAGTTCTTCAAAACTCATAACATATCATGAACATATATTCTTAAACAACTTCTAATTACTTAGTAGATATTTTTACTTGAAAAATGGAGTAAACTAAATAGGTAGACCCTCACGGGAATAAACACTAAACTCTCATGTGTTTGAAGGTATATATTTCTCTCGAATTTATTCCAAAAGAAATGCTCTACCATAAGCTTGTATATTTTCTCATTCTCCACCACTGGGATCACATGCATAACATAAATCATAAGAACTTTTCATGGGTTGTAACATGGCTTAGGATTAAGGTGGGATATATTTAGGAATGTAGCTCAAAAGCCATCAAAACTAGTGGAGCAAAAATGAATCAACTCAATCTCAATATAAAACATGTAAAATCAATCACTCCATTTTGCAGCGTCTTCAATTTGGCTTTTAAAGCATTTAAACAATGCAAAATCAATCACTCCATTTCTTTTTTTTTTCTTTTTTTTTTTACTTTTTTTTTTTTAACAATAATGGAACTTAGGAAATTTGAGGATAAAAATATGTTCCATTTTGTTGGTTATAACCAAACCACAAATTTAGATACCCCCACAATTATTTTTTCGTACACCCATACATATCATAATGATCAACAATGCTCCACTAGCTTTGCGACTTGGGTAAAGGTATAAATATTATTGGTTGAAAGCTTGTAATGTGGGTATACCAAGAAAAAGGCAATAAAGCTCAAAGGGGTTCAACAAAAAGAAAATTAATTACAAGGTGGGCTATTTGGCTTATGTAACGTATAGCAAAGATGACCTTAATCATGTTCATGCATGCATGTGTCAATGTGACCTCGAAGAGAATCAAAGCAAGTTCTAGAGAAACAAATCAGTGGAAGAATATCTCTCATGAAAGAATAATGAGACTGATGTGTCAGTCTAAAGGCTCAAATCCTCACTGGCTTTTGTCTACCAATTTAGATACTACCATTTTCAATAAAAAATAACTAGACTAATTAATTCTAAGTTGAAAAAAAATTTATTTATTCAATCATGTTATGAATTTTTCAAATCTAGTTGAATCTTACTCATGACATACATAACCAAAAATCATTGAAAACCAAAAACCAAAATTCTTTTATTAAAAAAAATTATTATTATTATTTTATTTTTTAGAAAAATAGCGAACTAAAAATGCTTAAAATAAAGTAAATCCCCTCCCCCACACTTAAAACAGACATTGTCCCCAATGTATGGTTAAATGCAAAGAAAAGACAAAATAACCAAAAAAAATAAAATGCGAGAATAAAAAAAAATTTCTCTTGGGTTGCCTCCCAAGCAACGCCTTTGTTTAATATTGTCGTTGGCTCGACTCTATGCGCACTTGATATAACTAGGCAGGGATTTCAAGTCTAGAATGCAGCCCTGCAAAACAGAAGGTAAAGGTCTTTTGTTATAAATTAGAATATATGGAATGTTACCTGACTGTTGTCTTTTTGGAAGATCGTTCAACACTGCAACAGTTTTATGTAAGTTAGTACTCAAAGCTAACTCATGTTCTTTCTCAAAATTCTCACTGATGGCAACTTTTACTCCATTTTTTCCATCAAGTTTAAAAACTTCTTTTGCATTAGGTACTACATCGTCATTAGGAATGTTCGTGTCTGCAACGATATTTTTCTCTTCTTCTTCTTTTGACGATGCACATGCTTCTTTTTCTGGAATTTTAACTTCTTTACAACTTCTCAAAATGATTGAACTTACAGTTTCTTTTGGATTTACTATCATTTCAGATGGTAAGTTCTCCAAGCTTTGTGCCTCTAGCTTATTAATTGCAGTTGTCATTTGACTCATTTGATTGTTCAAACTTTCGATACTAGCCCTCGTCTCCTGTTGAAATTGTAAATTATTAATGGCAATAGACTTAACAATATCTTCTAAAGACATACCAGAATTAGAAGTTTGGCTTGGTTGTAGGTATTGCTGCTTGTATTGCTGGTAACTTGGGCAATTTTGAGTTGCTGGTTGATTTAATTCTGGACTCCCATAGGTGAGATTGGAATGATCTCTCCATCCTATATTGTACGTGTCTGAATAGGAATCATACTTCATTTCTGGTAGCCCAGGAAAACTATATTTCGTATTCACTTGTTCATTGGACTCCTCTTGGAGAGTTGGACACATATCGGTTGGATGCCCTGATACTAGACAAATCCTACAAGCCTTTGTTGTTTTCATGTTACCTACAACCATCTGACGAACAAGAGAAGTTAAACAAGAAATTTGTTGTTCTAAGGAAGAAACATTTACCTCATCAGCATGCCTAGATGGAAGATCTAGCCAAGTGCCAATTATTTGAGAATTGGCCGCCATTACCTGTTACCGATTTTTTTTTTTTGCTAATAGGCAAAAAAATATTTGATCACAAGAACGAAATAAAGATCACAAAAAGCACAAAAATCAACTAAAATTAGTCTCCGACAACGGCGCCAAAATTTGGCGTGCTGTCGTAGGCACCCAAAAATAAAACCTTTACTCTTGAAATAATATGTAGTAGTGAGAGTAAGGATCGTTCCCACGAAGAGTAATTAGTTTAATCTTTATGCTATGTAAAATAAGATTGGGGGAGAGTTTTTATCAAAAGAAAATTAAGAAGAGCTAAAAACAATTAAAGTATTAAAACAATCAAAGAAATAAATGTTGGTCTCAGTCAACATCCACCATTGGAATCTTAAAACTGATCATCGATGCAAGTATAAATTAATTCATACTTTGAATATTCATCGTTGGAATTATTTTTCTATCTCCTTCAGCCATAATTAATTAAAAACAAGCGATCTAATTAACCTTAACTACTAAATAACCCCAGACAAGCGCTAAAGGTTTAATCTAGTAGCATATTAAACTCGATGAGATCGATGAAGCAAAATAACACAAGCACACGCGGTTGCATTTAATTTTGTCAAAATTTTTCTTCCTAAGATCTAATAAAACAAAGCAGTTCATTAAATCTTGGTTTCTTCACAAATTAGAGGGATCGAACAATTACGGATTCGATATCTAATTTAGCATTAGATTGTCATGAATAATAAACTAGTATGCATCCTAGTCATTAAACAAGATAATCATAAAAATATGCATAAGAAAACATTCGATACTTAAAGCACAAATCAAAAATATAAACACAAATTAGATCTCACAGGTTTTTGTTCATTCCGAGGCTTCCGTTTCCTTCGACCAACAAGACTTTTAGCTCCGCATGTTCAAGAAAACTTCAAAAGAATATTGGAGAAGAGGAAGAAGAGTTGTGTGTTGTTCTTCTTTTTCCTCTTGATCTCTACCCCTTTTATACACTCTAAATAAGTGTTTGAAGATCACAATATCTTCCCAAAAATCCTCTAAGAGTTACAACAACCCAACAATAAAATAAAATCTTTGAATAAGTTGGGAAATGGTTATATCAACTCCATTTTTTGTGCACAGCATAGTTGTCTCAACTTCAAGCATGATTTGGTCCATGATGTAGCCAGAATCTCGGGAAAATCAAAACAGCAAAATTGTGCCTCTATCACTTAGCTTTCCGAATCAATTTGGATTAGCTCAATTGGACTTCGGATGAGCAAGTTATGACCATTTTTCTACAAGGTGTCAGAACTGTCCAGAATTGATAATTAGCTCCATTTTGCTTTTAGTGACTCCAATTGTATCCTAGATCAAAATATAAAAATAATGAGTATCTTTAGACATTAAATGAGCATAAAGGAGTATACATTAAGGAATAAAAATATGATATTTTATGTTCTCATCAAATACCCCCACACTTAACCTTTGCTCGTCCTCGGGCAAAACTCTAATTTATTTTTCCAAAAAGAAATCAAGGTTGCAATGTCATAAATAAATAATAACCAAGTTCTTCAAAACTCATAACATATCATGAACATATATTCTTAAACAACTTTTAATTACTTAGTAGGTATTTTTACTTGAAAAATGGAGTAAACTAAATAGGTAGACCCTCACGGGAATAAACACTAAACTCTCATGTGTTTGAAGGTATATATTTCTCTCGAATTCATTCCAAAAGAAATGCTCTACCATAAGCTTGTATATTTTCTCATTCTCCACCACTGGGATCACATGCATAACATAAATCATAAGAACTTTTCATGGGTTGTAACATGGCTTAGGATTAAGGTGGGATATATTTAGGAATGTAGCTCAAAAGCCATCAAAACTAGTGGAGCAAAAATGAATCAACTCAATCTCAATATAAAACATGTAAAATCAATCACTCCATTTTGCAGCGTCTTCAATTTGGCTTTTAAAGCATTTAAACAATGCAAAATCAATCACTCCATTTCTTTTCTTTTTTTTTTTCTTTTTTTTTTACTTTTTATTTTTTAACAATAATGGAACTTAGGAAATTTGAGGATAAAAATATGTTCCATTTTGTTGGTTATAACCAAACCACAAATTTAGATACCCCCACAATTATTTTTTCGTACACCCATACATATCATAATGATCAACAATGCTCCACTAGCTTTGCGACTTGGGTAAAGGTATAAATATTATTGGTTGAAAGCTTGTAATGTGGGTATACCAAGAAAAAGGCAATAAAGCTCAAAGGGGTTCAACAAAAAGAAAATTAATTACAAGGTGGGCTATTTGGCTTATGTAACGTATAGCAAAGATGACCTTAATCATGTTCATGCATGCATGTGTCAATGTGACCTCGAAGAGAATCAAAGCAAGTTCTAGAGAAACAAATCAGTGGAAGAATATCTCTCATGAAAGAATAATGAGACTGATGTGTCAGTCTAAAGGCTCAAATCCTCACTGGCTTTTGTCTACCAATTTAGATACTACCATTTTCAATAAAAAATAACTAGACTAATTAATTCTAAGTTGAAAAAAAATTTATTTATTCAATCATGTTATGAATTTTTCAAATCTAGTTGAATCTTACTCATGACATACATAACCAAAAATCATTGAAAACCAAAAACCAAAATTCTTTTATTAAAAAAAATTATTATTATTATTTTATTTTTTAGAAAAATAGCGAACTAAAAATGCTTAAAATAAAGTAAATCCCCTCCCCCACACTTAAAACAGACATTGTCCCCAATGTATGGTTAAATGCAAAGAAAAGACAAAATAACCAAAAAAAATAAAATGCGAGAATAAAAAAAAACTTCTCTTGGGTTGCCTCCCAAGCAACGCCTTTGTTTAATATTGTCGTTGGCTCGACTCTATGCGCACTTGATAAAACTAGGCAGGGATTTCAAGTCTAGAATGCAGCCCTGCAAAACAGAAGGTAAAGGTCTTTTGTTATAAATTAGAATATATGGAATGTTACCTGACTGTTGTCTTTTTGGAAGATCGTTCAACACTGCAACAGTTTTATGTAAGTTAGTACTCAAAGCTAACTCATGTTCTTTCTCAAAATTCTCACTGATGGCAACTTTTACTCCATTTTTTCCATCAAGTTTAAAAACTTCTTTTGCATTAGGTACTACATCGTCATTAGGAATGTTCGTGTCTGCAACGATATTTTTCTCTTCTTCTTCTTTTGACGATGCACATGCTTCTTTTTCTGGAATTTCAACTTCTTTACAACTTCTCAAAATGATTGAACTTACAGTTTTTTTTGGATTTACTATCATTTCAGATGGTAAGTTCTCCAAGCTTTGTGCCTCTAGCTTATTAATTGCAGTTGTCATTTGACTCATTTGATTGTTCAAACTTTCGATACTAGCCCTCGTCTCCTGTTGAAATTGTAAATTATTAATGGCAATAGACTTAACAATATCTTCTAAAGACATACCAGAATTAGAAGTTTGGCTTGGTTGTAGGTATTGCTGCTTGTATTGCTGGTAACTTGGGCAATTTTGAGTTGCTGGTTGATTTAATTCTGGACTCCCATAGGTGAGATTGGAATGATCTCTCCATCCTATATTGTACGTGTCTGAATAGGAATCATACTTCATTTCTGGTAGCCCAGGAAAACCATATTTCGTATTCACTTGTTCATTGGACTCCTCTTGGAGAGTTGGACACATATCGGTTGGATGCCCTGATACTAGACAAATCCTACAAGCCTTTGTTGTTTTCATGTTACCTACAACCATCTGACGAACAAGAGAAGTTAAACAAGAAATTTGTTGTTCTAAGGAAGAAACATTTACCTCATCAGCATGCCTAGATGGAAGATCTAGCCAAGTGCCAATTATTTGAGAATTGGCCGCCATTACCTGTTACCGATTTTTTTTTTTTTTTTTTTTGCTAATAGGCAAAAAAATATTTGATCACAAGAACGAAATAAAGATCACAAAAAGCACAAAAATCAACTAAAATTAGTCCCCGACAACGGCGCCAAAATTTGGCGTGCTGTCGTAGGCACCCAAAAATAAAACCTTTACTCTTGAAATAATATGTAGTAGTGAGAGTAAGGATCGTTCCCACGAAGAGTAATTAGTTTAATCTTTATGCTATGTAAAATAAGATTGGGGGAGAGTTTTTATCAAAAGAAAATTAAGAAGAGCTAAAAACAATTAAAGTATTAAAACAATCAAAGAAATAAATGTTGGTCTCAGTCAACATCCACCATTGGAATCTTAAAACTGATCATCGATGCAAGTATATATTAATTCATACTTTGAATATTCATCGTTGGAATTATTTTCCTATCTCCTTCAGCCATAATTAATTAAAAACAAGCGATCTAATTAACCTTAACTACTAAATAACCCCAGACAAGCGCTAAAGGTTTAATCTAGTAGCATATTAAACTCGATGAGATCGATGAAGCAAAATAACACAAGCACACGCGGTTGCATTTAATTTTGTCAAAATTTTTCTTCCTAAGATCTAATAAAACAAAGCAGTTCATTAAATCTTGGTTGCTTCACAAATTAGAGGGATCGAACAATTACGGATTCGATATCTAATTTAGCATTAGATTGTCATGAATAATAAACTAGTATGCATCCTAGTCATTAAACAAGATAATCATAAAAATATGCATAAGAAAACATTCGATACTTAAAGCACAAATCAAAAATATAAACACAAATTAGATCTCACAGGTTTTTATTCATTCCGAGGCTTCCGTTTCCTTCGACCAACAAGACTTTTAGCTCCGCATGTTCAAGAAAACTTCAAAAGAATATTGGAGAAGAGGAAGAAGAGTTGTGTGTTGTTCTTCTTTTTCCTCTTGATCTCTACCCCTTTTATACACTCTAAATAAGTGTTTGAAGATCACAATATCTTCCCAAAAATCCTCTAAGAGTTACAACAACCCAACAATAAAATAAAATCTTTGAATAAGTTGGGAAATGGTTATATCAACTCTATTTTTTGTGCACAGCATAGTTGTCTCAACTTCAAGCATGATTTGGTCCATGATGTAGCCAGAATCTCGAGAAAATCAAAACAGCAAAATTGTGCCTCTATCACTTAGCTTTCCGAATCAATTTGGATCAGCTCAATTGGACTTCGGATGAGCAAGTTATGACCATTTTTCTACAAGGTGTCAGAACTGTCCAGAATTGATAATTAGCTCCATTTTGCTTTTAGTGACTCCAATTGTATCCTAGATCAAAATATAAAAATAATGAGTATCTTTAGACATTAAATGAGCATAAAGGAGTATACATTAAGGAATAAAAATATGATATTTTATGTTCTCATCAAATACCCCCACACTTAACCTTTGCTCGTCCTCGGGCAAAACTCTAATTTCTTTTTCCAAAAAGAAATCAAGGTTGCAATGTCATAAATAAATAATAACCAAGTTCTTCAAAACTCATAACATATCATGAACATATATTCTTAAACAACTTCTAATTACTTAGTAGGTATTTTTACTTGAAAAATGGAGTAAACTAAATAGGTAGACCCTCACGGGAATAAACACTAAACTCTCATGTGTTTGAAGGTATATATTTCTCTCGAATTTATTCCAAAAGAAATGCTCTACCATAAGCTTGTATATTTTCTCATTCTCCACCACTGGGATCACATGCATAACATAAATCATAAGAACTTTTCATGGGTTGTAACATGGCTTAGGATTAAGGTGGGATATATTTAGGAATGTAGCTCAAAAGCCATCAAAACTAGTGGAGCAAAAATGAATCAACTCAATCTCAATATAAAACATGTAAAATCAATCACTCCATTTTGCAGCGTCTTCAATTTGATTTTTAAAGCATTTAAACAATGCAAAATCAATCACTCCATTTCTTTTCTTTTATTTATTTATTTTTTTTTTTTTACTTTTTTTTTTAACAATAATGGAACTTAGGAAATTTGAGGATAAAAATATGTTCCATTTTGTTGGTTATAACCAAACCACAAATTTAGATACCCCCACAATTATTTTTTCGTACACCCATACATATCATAATGATCAACAATGCTCCACTAGCTTTGCGACTTGGGTAAAGGTATAAATATTATTGGTTGAAAGCTTGTAATGTGGGTATACCAAGAAAAAGGCAATAAAGCTCAAAGGGGTTCAACAAAAAGAAAATTAATTACAAGGTGGGCTATTTGGCTTATGTAACGTATAGCAAAGATGACCTTAATCATGTTCATGCATGCATGTGTCAATGTGACCTCGAAGAGAATCAAAGCAAGTTCTAGAGAAACAAATCAGTGGAAGAATATCTCTCATGAAAGAATAATGAGACTGATGTGTCAGTCTAAAGGCTCAAATCCTCACTGGCTTTTGTCTACCAATTTAGATACTACCATTTTCAATAAAAAATAACTAGACTAATTAATTCTAAGTTGAAAAAAAATTTATTTATTCAATCGTGTTATGAATTTTATATAAATTCATGTTTTAGTCAAGCAACATTGAGATCACAGAAGTCAACGCAGACTCGGATCTTGCCGTTCTTCTTTAGTACCAGAATGACATTAGCGATCCATTCGGAATGTTATTCCTCTCGGATGAAGCCACATGCGATGGGCTTTTTAACTTCAGCTTTGATTGTTTCCATGATGTCAGGGAGGAAGCATTTTTGTTGTTGCATCACTAGCTTTAGCATTTGGACGAATGTTCAATCGATGCATTGCTATTTGTAGATCAAGACTTGTTATGTCTTCATAACTCCATATGAAGACATTGATATATTCTCGAATGTGTGCTATTAAAGCTTGACGTTCATCCTCAAACTCAAATATACTTTTACTGATTAAGATTGTTTACGATGATTTTTACCTTTACCAAGATTAACTTGAATGACTTCATCTTCGGTGGATGGTTCTTTCTGTTCAAATCATATTCCTAAATGTCCTTCCATTTTCACATAGACATCCCTTTATTTTTCGAGGAAGTAAAAATGGACAGAATAACAGCCTACAATGTTTTAAAAATCGGACCGAAGATCGACTCGGCCAAGACACTGGGTCGGATCAAACCGGTTCAACCAGTGGTTCAACCACTGGGTTAACCTAAGTAGTCCAAGTTTAATCCCTTATGACCACTGATTTTTACAAAAATATTAATTTACAATCGAATTTTGAAAAAAAGTTTTTCAACACTGAACCGAACCGAACCAAAAAGTTACTGGATCATGGGTTAACCGGTAAGATTTTCAACACTGAACCGAACCGAAAAGTTACCGGATCACAGGTTAACCGGTTGAACTGGCCGATCCGGTTTTTAAAACACTACTTAGAGGTCTCCTAAGAGCATCATTAGTAGTTGTGACTCTGCAATACAATTTGGGGACAAAATTTTCAAAAAAAGGTAAATGTAGAATGTTTGTATAAGAATATTAGGAAATGATAAAGTGGGTTCCGGTTCCAAAGATTCTGTGGTAAAAAATTGATGTAGAAAAAAATTTGTAAAATCTAAAATATAGAAAGTTGGGCTCCAAATTGGGACTTACTATTCTACAAAATTGGTTCATACAATCTAGAATATAGAAATTGGGATGCCCAACCTATAGCTTCCGTGGGTAGAATGAGACTCAAAATCTATAAATTGAAACTAGAAATAAGTTTTACTATTCTACAAAATAAACTCCTACATTTTAAATCCGAAATTTTTTATCCAGAACATCAAAATTTGTATAAATTCCATCTAAATTATCAAAGTTTAAAAAATTACAAAAAAGTATCAAAACGCCCTTTGAAAATATTTTTTAATATTATATTCCTATCGTTAATTTTCTCGTCGTTAACAGACGTTAGCAAAAAAAAAAAAAAAAAAGCCCTTAGGAAGGACATTTTTTTTTTGAAGAAAACGTCATTCCTAAGGACGTTTTCTAATATTATATATATTTTTTCGCTCTCTCTCTCACTCTCGCTCTCTCTCCCTCACTCCCTAACACTCTCTCGCTCTCTCTCCCTCACTCCCTAACTCTCTCTCTCTCTCTCTCTCTCGTTCCCTCTCTCTCTCTCTCCCTAACACTCTCCCTCACATCTCTCACTCTCTCTCTCAACTGTCTCTCTCTCTCTCTCTCTAACAACTCTCTCTCTCTCTCTCTCTCTATGTCAATTGTCCCTCTCTCTCTCTGTCTCTCTCAACTCTCTGTCTCTCTCTATGTCAATTGTCCCTCTCTCTCTCTCTCTCAACTCTCCCTCTCTCCCTCTCAAATAAAATTTACCAAAATAAAATATGCTATTATTGAACAACCAAAAATAAATAAATAAATCTGCCATAAGAATATTACGTCTGCCGTCGAGCAGACTTCGAACGGCCATAACTATTTGTTTTGAAATCGTTTTTCGTTAAACAATATGTCAATTTGTATGTTTTCGACGAGAGTAACACAATTCGTATAAAAAAATTTTATCCGAAGCAAGACGCACATGTTACAGACAAAAATATAAAATTTAAAACTTTAAAGTATCATAACTTTTGACTGAGAGATCGAAACAAGGTCCAGTTTGTGCTAAAATGACCGTATAAAAAAGTACTACGGGATAAACAAATTTAACCGTTTGACGGACTTCCAAATTTTTTAGAATAGCAAAAAAAACGATGTTTCGACCTCCAAATTTTACTTTCGGTAATTTTATTTTTGAATTTTTTTATTATCTATACTAATTTGTTATTATCTATACTAATATACTAATATGAATGATAATTAGTTTGTTATTTGTTTTAGTTATCTATACTAATATTTGGAGGTCAAAAATTAAAAAAAAACCAAATTAGTATTGTCAAAAATTTTAAAAAATTAACACAAAAAAACCTAAAAAATAAACAAAAAAAAACCAAAAGTTTTTTGCCATCAGATGGCGAAAGCTTTCGTGATTTCAAATTTTTGAAAAATTGTTTCGTTTTAGTTAATTTGTTTAAAAATATTTTCTGTACAACAAATATTTTCTGAAAAATAAACCAACAAAAAAATAACAAAAAAAACAACAAAAAAATAACCAACACAAATCAAACCAAATATAATATTAGAGAGTGAGAGAGAGAGAGAGAGAGAGAGAGAGAGAGAGAGAGATAGAGTGAGGGGTAGAGAGGAAGAGCAGAGAGTGAGTGGGAGAGAGAGAGAGAGAGAGAGAGAGAGAGCGAGCGAGGATGAGAGAGAGAGAGCGCAAAAAAAAAAAAATATTAGAAAACGTCCTTAGGATGAATATTTTCTCTTAAAAAAAGTCCTTCCTAAGGGCATTTTCTAATTTTTATTTTTTATTTTTTATGTTTTTTGTCTCTAACGTCTGTTAACGATAAAAAAAAAATAATATTAAAAAATATAAAACGTTTTTTGAAACGATGTTTTGATTTTTTTTTATAATCTTTTAAACTTTGATGTTTTAGATAAAATTTATACAATTTTTGATCTCTAGAGAAATTTTTTGATTTTAAATATAGAATTTAGAACGTGACATTAGCCTTACTAACGATGCTCTAATGGACCAAACAACCCATCTGAGAGTAGTTTCTTGCATATGCATGAAATAGCTCACTTTCAGCCACAGTTTCAGCAACCAAACAAAAGCTAACAAAAACTGAATTTAACCCAAAGACCTTTCTTTGACGCTGCTTCTTCAACTTCAACTTCAACTTCAACTTCAACGTTTTCTCCTCCAGATCTCCAAATCCCTCCCATGGGCTCCTCTCACTCCTCCCATCCCCCACAAGAATCATCATCGTCATCATCATCGTTGGACTCAGAGGAAGCTTCTAGAAGCCCAAGCAAGGAGAAGGTTCTGGAACAGGAGCCGGAGTTCCTCCCTTGCCACGCGTCAGCCTCTCCTCTCTCCGCTGCCGCCACACCGAGAGGTGGTCCCCACCAGCAGCACCAGCACCAGCATTCCCAGATCAAGGTGTGGGACCCATGCAACGTCCTCCTCCCGCCGCACCTCTCTGGCAGCAGGGGCTTCTGCGCCGCTCCCGACGCCCCCTCGGATCCCGTCACCGCCGAGGTGGTGCTGGTGACGCACGGGGAGTCGGCGGCGAGCCTGAGGCCGGATCTGGTCACCGGGAGGTGGCCGGCGGCGGGGCTCACCGGGAACGGGGAGAGGCAGGGGAGGGCCCTCGCGGTGTTCCTCAGCTCCCAGGGCGTCAGCTTCTCCGCCGTCTACTCCTCGCCGCTGGATCGGGCCAGATCCACGGCCGGATTCGTCTGCCGGGTAAATTTGTCGAACACTCTCGCTTCTAAAAGTTCGGATTTTTAGGCACATTTTGCATATAAAAGTACTGAAAAGCTGGATCTTTTTTGATATGTTGTTGTTATATACCTAGTGGATGGTTGGAACCAAGTTTGAAATTTGATCAATTTTTACATGTTTGAAGCTTGAGATGGTCGAAAGCTCGGTGGATTCTGCGTAGAAAATGTTGACGAATTGAATTTTTTAGGCCAGTCTACTGCAGAGTAAATTAGCACTCTCAAATTCCTATATGTAGCTCTAAAAGTTTGAATTTTTAGGCACATTTTGCATATAAATGCTGAAAAATTGAAAGTTTGGGTTTTTGATTTAAGAATTTGGGGGAATACTGTGAGACATAGTGGATGGCTGGAACAAATTTTAAATTTGATCAGTTTCTACTTATTTGAAGCTTGAAAGGTTTAAAATTCAGAGGATTCTGCATAGAAAATGTTGAAGAATAGTTCAGTTTACTGCAGGGTAAATTAGCACTCTCAAATCCTTATATGTAGCTCTAAAAGTTTGACTTCTTAGGCACATTTTGCTTATAAATGCTGGAAATTTTGATTATTTTCTGTGCTGTTGATGTTACACCTGGGGTTTTTGATTTGGGGTTTCGGGAGTATACCTTGAGACATGTCAAGCTTCAAACAAGTAGAAACTGATCAAAACATAGTGGATGGCTGGAACAAATTTTAAATTTGATCAGTTTCTACTTATTTGAAGCTTGAAAGATTCAAAATTCAGAGGATTCTGCATAGAAAATGTTGAAGAATAGTTCAGTTTACTGCAGGGTAAATTAGCACTCTCAAATCCTTATATGTAGCTCTAAAAGTTTGACTTCTTAGGCACATTTTGCTTATAAATGCTGGAAATTTTGATTATTTTCTGTGCTGTTGATGTTACACCTGGGGTTTTTGATTTGGGGTTTTGGGAGTATACCTTGAGACATGTAGTAGATGGTTGGAACAAGTTTGAAATTTGATCAGTTTCTACTGGTTTGAAGCTTGACATGGTTGAAAAATTGGTGGATTCTGCATAGAGAATGTTGAAGATTTGAAATTTCTTTTTTTACTTCAGTTTCCTACAGAGCGGATGTATTTTATTTTTATGCTGTTGATGTTGTACTTAGGGTTTTGGTTTGGAAATTTGAGAGAAGAATAGAAATTGGATCAAATTCATCATATGAAGCATGTACATTTAAACTTGTAGGCATATTTTGCATAGAAAGTGTGGAATATTTGAATTTTAGTTCGTTTTATTGCAGACTGGATGCCTTTTATGCTATTAATACTTATGGTTTTTGATTGGGAAAGTTGAAAGACGTTTGAGATATGAAGTGGGTGCTGGGAGAGTTTGAAATTTGATCAGTTTTGTTTTACTCATGAAGAATGAAAAACTTCAAATTTCAGGAGATGCTTGAGGTGAAGCATTTGGAACTATATAGGATGATTATAGTTTTTGATAGTGGTAGAAATTGAAGAAAGTTAAATTATGGGCCAAATGGCCACTTGGGTTTTCGTCTATGTTGAATAAATACGGCATGGCACAATACAGACATGGCGATGCAGCACATACATTTTTGGCGTATCCGCCTGTGTTGTGTAGAATACGTATCCAACACGATGCAATCATGCAACATAGGCACGCCACCAATTTAGAGTGTCTATGTTTCCTAGGTTTTGGCAGTCTTGTAGGCTGTGAGAAGCATAGCAGTTTGGTTTCTGGTTGCAAATTCCATGGAAAATGATGTTACTCTATCCTGGTCTTTTATGTTCTTGTTATATATTGTGGAGATTAGTTTACTCCGTACCTACAAAGTGTTAATAACTTTTGACTTCAGTTTTGGGTAGAAACTGCTGCAATTTACTTCATATTGGAGGTAACTTTGGTTAAATTTTTTGGGTATTTAAATTACAGTTGAAGATTTGATCGTGTGAGGAATTGAAGCATGAGAGTTCAGTTACGAACCGATCCTAATGTGGAATCGTACTACATCGGGGATTTTGTGAAGTATGAAAATTTGATTCCCACCACCCCCCCCCCCCCCCCCCCCCACCCACCCACCCACCCCACCCCCCCAAATGAAGTTTTTTTATTGGGCAATAACCGAAAAATGATATCAAAATGTTATGTATACGAAGCATGCAGGTATATTGCGATCTGCATGAGAAATGCTGCAATTTACTAAATTGTGGAGGTCCTTTTTATGTTCTTGCTCCTCTATATAGTGGCAAAGTTTGTGAGTAGTTGAGTAATCGAATTTTCTTTCTTTATTTGCGTGATGGTTAGTGCTGAACTTTTAATAAAATAGAGACTGAAGCATACTAAGTTACACACCTGTTAAATGTGGATCTGTAGTTATGGGTGAAGTTTTGGTTGTATTGGAGATTTTATGAAGCATGGAAGTTTGGCATTGGAGATGGAAATCTTGTAGAAGGTAAGTAATATGTGAGCTACAATAGACCATAGTCACAAATGTGGCATTTGGGAATAATTCAGCGAGGTGGAGAACTTTTGGAGAAGTTCAGAATTCAGGAAAGTTAAGATAGTTCGGCAAATATTCGAATGAAGCAGACATAAAAGCATGTATGGAATAATTATACTTCTTAAAGATTTAGAAATTCATTGGTCATGGTCTAGAAAATTTGGAAAGCAACAAGAATTCAAAAATCATATAAGGTTTTATTTTTAGTCTTTGCTGACCGGCTCAATGCACCCACTCTACATGTGGTGGAGAAAATATCAAATTTGTGAATAATCTTGGTTTAAATGTGTCATTTTTTTTTTTTGAGTTTTGAGTTATTTTTATTACTTTTGGCTTGCTGTAACCAAGAGCTCGAAAAGTCCGATCCAGAATTGATGAAACCTCCAACATAGATACTGATAAGAAAGGTCCAAAGCCCATTCCTATACTGATTTTGCGAAACTTGCTTTATATATATATATATATATATATATATATATATATATATATAGGGTAGTTTTTGAGTGTTCTGTTGGACTTGAGTTGGTTCTTCCATATCTCTGTCTTTCTTTTAAATAATTAATCTCTCTCGATCCATCCCCTAGTAATGTAGCTCATTTGGGGTGAACCACACAAATCCCTTGTGCCGCATTACTTAATTTGTGAGTGTTTGTGCACAACAATAGAGGCGTTTTAGGTTCTTGTTGCTGTGTATACTGGTAAATATTTTGGGATGGTTAGTAGTAGGTGATTTTTTTTCTCTCTCGATAGATGTTTAGGGTTGAAGTTTCAATCAAGTAAGTAATTCAACTCCTATGCAAAATGAAGCGTAAAGCCTAGTTTTTGAGTTAAAGGTTTGCATGGAAAACACTGCAATCTAGGTGTTCTATGCTCTTGCTGCTTTTTAGTGATAAACTATATTGGTAGTATATTACGATAGAAAATACGTATCTTATGATACAATATACTAGCATTTTCGTTACTTATTGGTTCATCCAATACGATAGATATAGGTTGATAGGTAGTATCTGTTATAGGTTGATAGGTAGTATCTGTTTTTACTTTAGTCTGGATTCTAGAACTAGATAGGATTGTAAAGATGAAACAAGTTAAAGAATTCATGAGAAAATTATATTCCTATATGGATTTTAGAAATATAGGCCTAAACTCCTACTATATCATATGGTACACAATATGATACATAATACATGATATGATACGCGATACGTATTGCGAGTTGACAACCTATAGGTGATAATGTGTGTGAATTGTTTATTAATTTAGTTCTTTTTTTGTGGAATTATGGCTGTTCTTGAAGTTAAAATTGAGGTAGAGGTTGAAAGACAAGATTATAGTTACAAACTGATTGAAATTGTTGGGTTTTGGTTATGGTGAGATTTGAATTGTGTCGCCAACTGTGCGGAGCATGAAAGTTTTTATTTTTGAGTTGTAAACCTTAAGGAACAAATGTGACTTATAGCTCATGATGGAATAAATCACTGATGTTTATTTATATGAAGTATGCAAGTCTAGTTTTGAGTTGAATCACCATAGGAAATGATGAATTAGTGCATTGGAGATTTTTCTTTTTTATATTCTAGTGCTATGCAGAGTATTTGCATTTAGTTGTTGAGTTAAAATCTATCATATCTTCTTTAGTTACTGAAATTACCTTGGCTGTAAGAACCTACATGTAAGTTTTGAGTAGAAACCTACCAGGAAGCAAGAATATGGTGAATCATATCACGTTGAAGTAATTTGTTGTCAAGCAATTATTGATACATGGTCAATTTAACATGAAGTATTGTGTGCGGAAGACCCAGAAGATCAAAATATGTATTGTTCCTTGACTGGGCTATATCCAAGGGAGAAGGCACTTGACCGATATTGACTATACAAAAGAGACGAGTACATATCTAAATCGCATTCTGATGTGCCAATGTCCAGTCAGCTGCACTGCACTCTTCAAGATTATTTGAACTTCAGTTCTTGACATACGGTTTGCACATTTGTCTAAGATATCTTCTTTTGAAGTTCTCGCTTGGGCAAAAACAAATAAGTTTGAGAACATAAGTGTAACCAACTCTTGCAAGTTTCATATAGTCCAAAACATCATTCAATTAGGGATTTAGTTAATTGGATCTAAATTTTGCATCTGCACAGTAGTTTTTCAGAAAATATGGCACTAAACCCACACTTCAAATGTCAAAGACGGCATTTGAAATCATCCAGATTCCTACATTTTGAAGTATCGTTTGTGAGCCATTGGCACAAAATACTGCAGCTGAGCCATTACCTGCATTATACTCCTCCTCCATCTACTGATGCATATTTAGAACTGCGAACAAAACAAACCAAAGACCCATGAATAAGAAGTTGAATGCGACACTGCATCCTCTTACTAAAATGACACCTACAAATAGATGTGACAGACTAGAAAAAGCCGCCTCCTTTGACGGCTTTTGCGCGAGCAAAATTTCGTTTTCATCATACCTATGTAGAACTTCGGTGGTTCATCTCTCTGCAATGCATGTCAACTGCATCCAGGGAGTTAATTTGTAAAAAAAATGAGTTGCATTTCTTTCTAGAAAATAATAAATTTTAAAGTTGTAGTATTTGACTATTTTGTAGAGAATTTGAGATTATGCAACACAGTGCTTCAATTGGTAAAGTGATCGTGAAATTTGAAATCTTTACTTGAAGAACCTATGATATTGTTACATAGGTGCATAGACACGGATACAGAATACTACATTAAAATAAATGGGTTACAGGTATGGCATGAACATGGTTGTATCATATGAGAACATATATATATGTACATTTTTTATGTATTACATCTTCATGATATCTTTATTTAAGCATATTTTGGGTAGTAGCTAGGTTACAAAATGTTCTAGAAAGGATTCTTTGCAAAGAAATATTATTTGTTTATATCTCAATTATGTCTGGCCTGATCACAAATGTCGAAATTCAACTATGTTTCTGGTTTTTTTTAGCATGGACATCGGTGAGTCATATCTGACAAGAATGTCAAAGAAGTATCCTACCTAGTATGTTTTGAAACCAGGAGTATCCGTGCAACATTGTTATGGTTAGGGATTCTTGTGCAGTACCATCCAAACATGTGTGGTGCAACTCAAATTTTCCAGGAAATTGGAAATATTGTTAGTTGCATTATGTTTCTGAATTGTAGATTTGATGGCTTATATATTAATTGACATTGACCTAATAGAGCTGTCATTGGAATTGTGCCCTGACCTGGAACAGGGAAAGACCACATTGTTTTGGGCCTTGCCCAATTGACATCTAGACCCAAAACCTTTACCTGTCCCATAAGCAAACAAGAAAAGTGAGCCTGACTCAGCATGCATGATAAGTATATAGGATATTGGTTGGGATTTTGACTCAAAGCATGCACTGATCCTGATTCTTGGGCCCGTTCCATCCAGTTGTTGTGCAAATGCAAGATACTCTGGGCGCAGAGCTTGAGATTTGAGATTTGAGATTGCTATCTACTAAACAAATGTAATTTATTTCTGCAGGAACTTGGTTTTGCAGCTGAACAAATACAATCCTCTGATGCTTTGGTCGAAATGAGTCAGGGGCAGTGGGAAGGTTGCCTTCGTTCTGAAATCTACACTCCGGAGATGCTCAGCTTGATAGAAAGGACACAGCCGGATTTCTCTGCTCCCTCTGGCGAATCACTTAGGCAGGTGGAGTTCAGGATGGTAGAATTTCTCAACAGAACAGCCCTTAGACTCCAGGATAAGTTGATCTCAGGTGATGGATCAATGAATCACAATGAGTCCAAGGGGGGATTTTCACGCAACAGCTCGAGCAATTCTGTTCAAGACCGAGATGGGTCTCAGTGGGATTTGGTTTACCGCCTCAATCGGCCAGGGCTTCAGAAGAAGAAGTCAGGGAAGAGCCGCCTGCAGTTCGTTACGAACGGTGATAATGAGACCGAAGAAGATTTCTCTCCTAGAGAAGCCAATGGTCATATCCTCCATGAGCCAAGTTCCAGAAGCTCCATCACATGCATTGGGATCTTCACTCACTCGACCCCAATTAAATGTCTTCTTGCTGGCATCTTGGGTTTCAGCTCTGCGGTTGCTGACAAATTCTGCATAGATGATTCTTCAGTAACTGTTCTCCAGCACTCTTTGAGAACTGGATGGAAGTTGAAGAGGCTGAATGATACTTCACATCTTAGGCTTCTATAGGAGAGGACTCAAATAGTGGTTTCTTCTACCTGCTGATTGGTGTGTATCTTCTTTTTTGTTTTCATTAATATTGTGATAAGAGTGTAGATTTGTTCAACAGTTGTGGTATTATACTAGGTTGTTCCCTGAAGGTGGGGACAAAATTGATGGTTGTTAATTGTAACTTCCTTCTTGTTCTGTGTGAGTGTGGTGCAATACCATCTGATATAGCAAGGAGTTTGAGAGATGGTCAAGTTGTTTGTATCTGTTACTGTCCCCATTCACAGCAAATAACTTATATATATCAATTTCAGTTTTGATTACATCTTTCTTGAATTTTTAGGTACTGTTCAGTCTTCTTGTTTTGATGTTAAACATGAGAGGTTCATGGATGGACCATGTTCGACTTCACAACTCTAGATTCATAAAGTGTATCTGTATGTTCATATAAGGGAAGAAGAAGAGAAGATTAAATTTGGATGATGTATTCATCTGAACGTTTGCAATCTTGTATAGAAGTCACTACAAAAATACACTGTTTTAGAGCCACGGAATTATACGTCGCCAAAATGCATTTTTCCGTCGCTATTTGCATTTAGCGACGGATTAGCGACGGAAAGGTTCCATCAGAATAACTAACGTTTCTACGAAAATTCTATTGCTAATTCGTCGCTATATCGATGGATTAGCGACGGATTGAGCGACATAAAACCAGCGACGGATCAACGACGTAGAAGTAACATCGCTAAACTTTTTGAATATTTAGCGACGAATTTTGTGAGCCAAAATTTGTCAAATTTTTCAGAAGGTTTTGCACAGTCAGGGCTCACAAAGTTTGTCTCAGTGACGGATTAGCGACATATTTTAGCGACGAATTCTGATACATATTTGGCACATTTGTGTGTATCAGACGTTTTAGCGACGGAAATTTTTGTCGCTGGTAGTCGCTGGTCTGGGATTTTCCAGATTTTTCGTCGAAAATCCGTCGCTGACCTGAGATTTTTCAGATATTCCGTTGCTATTACGTAGTCTATCCATCGCTAAAGGTAATATTTTTTCCAGAAATCAATTTCTGCTGAATATACCCGTTGTACATTCACCAATTTTCACATAAATAAATTTCACACAAGCAAATTCTACAAAAACTAATAAAATCCACACAAACATGTACAAATATTATATACACGTCGAAATAATAAAGTAGAGTAATCCAAACATGTACAAATAACTATTATACAATCCCACAAAGTCAAATAAATACAATCAAGTTAAAAAAAATACAACCAACTAAAAAAAAAAAATCCCACAAACAAAAAAATCCATGAAGTCAACGGTGGAGGCGGAGGCGGCGGCGGCTGTCAGATAGCCATGTACTGCGCCACAATCATAGCGATGATATCCTGTAGATCATCAGGAGCAACGATAGACGGAGCAGTGACAAGAGCCGTCGAAGGAGCTGGAGGACCCATCGATGCCGTCGGAGGAGCTGGAGCCGTCGGAGTAGCCGTCAGAGGAGCTGTCGTAGTAGCCGTCGGAGGAGCAGGTGCTGCAGCATCACGACTGTCTATCAATTGTCGGACCAGCCCATGTAGCTCAGGCACAGTCGTCGTGAGCTGCTTTAGAGACATTGCACCAGAAGGAACGTCGGAGCCAGGTACTCATGGAGCTGGAGTAATCATCGGAGGAGCTATGGAAAGAACCGGCGGCATCGATGCCAACGATCTGGTACCGTACACGCTGCCGCATTTCCTTCTTCCGACAGCTTGTATCCACCGATCGTTTCTCTCAGTCGGCGTACTGCTCTCAGCGCCCCCCTCTAACGTCTCATACGTCTCCTATATATAAATAGGTTTAGAGTTAAGGATTTTAGAGTTATATGTGCTATATTTGATTTTAGTTAGAGTATCATATTAGATACTAGATATCATAGTATATGTATATAATTTGAGTTATATTTGCTATATTTGATTTCCATGATATCTTAAAATAGGATATTAACCAAGGTTCAAAGTATCAGAATCAGAATCGGTATCGAACCATTCTTATGACCTAGAAACCTAGAATCTTATTAAATTATAAAAATAATCTAATTAAATTGACAAAATTTTATAAAGACAACTTACATATGCTTTGGCAGCCCACTCATATACGAGCTTCACATCCTTCTTTCTTTTGTGGGTCCGCTGGAAGATTAATGGAAAGTCGACGGTCTTGAGGTCTTCCCCGGCTCTGACGGCCTCGTCGCATTATAAAAATTAAGCAATTAAAAATAAGCAAAAAAAAATTAGAATTACAAAAAAATCGATCCAGCTAAATTTTTTAATACTAACTATCCATCGAAAATGCTCGACGGTCGGAAAGGAAAGAGGTGCTTCAAGACTCCGCTTGTACGACGTCTACTGCACGATCACCTGCATTGCCACGAACAGATGATCAATACCTCTTCTACTATTTTCAAGCTCGAAATAAAATACAGTTCAATGAACAAAAGCAATGAAATTCATTGAAATCGTTCAAGAAAATGCAAATCTGAAAACCAACTCAAAAGCACGAAAGCAAAAAGGCGACAGCGAAAACTAAGGCAATAAAACTTGCAGCGGAGAGGTCCCTCTTGACTCTGCCGTTAAGTCCATCCTTGGGGCACGGTCCACTAAATATGGGAATCGATTCCGAAGAAGCAAATCCATAACGAGGATAAGATCTTGATTCAATCTATCCCGATCGAACGATACCGATTAGTATTTCTTAGCCGCGCTCCCCGAAAAGGGGGAATGGGGCACCACATCCTAACCGACAAGTTTTGTCCACGAAACTTAGGAAAGAACCTACCACTATGAAACAATGAAGGAAACCTTTCCTTCAACTCATACTCAAGCTCCCAGGTCGATTCTTTGACCAAATAATTTCTCTAAAGCACGCGCACGAGAGGAACCAAACGACTTCGAAGCAGCTTCCCTTTGTGATCCAAGATCCGCACAGGATGTTCAACATACGTCAAGTCTGCTTTCAAGTCCAGTTGATCAAGATCCACTACATGACTCGGGTCGTACACGTACTTACTAAGCTGTGAAATATGAAAGATATCGTGCACTTTAGATAGTGACGGTGGTAGGGCAATCTGATATACGACTGAGGTGACTCGCTTAAGTATCTCGAACGGGCCGACGAATCTTGAACTTAGCTTCCCTTTTTCTCCAAATCTGGTAACTCTTCGCATGGGCGAGACTTTAAAAAATACTCGATCGCCTGCTAAGAACTCAAGAGGTCGACGGTGCGTGTCTGAGTAACTTTTCTGACGACTCTGTGCTACCTTCAGCCATTCACGGATCAAGCGGATCTTCTGGACGGTTTGTTCTACGAGTTCCGGGCCAAGAATTTGTCATTCACCAACTTTATCCCAACAGATTGGGGATCTGCACTTTCGCCCATATAATGCCTCATACGGCGCAATCTGAATGCTGGATTGATAACTATTATTGTATGCAAATTCGGCTAACGGTAGATGCATGTCCCAACTTGTCTTCAAGTCCAAGGCGCAGAGCCGTAGCATATCTTCGAGGATTTGGTTGACCCGCTCTATTTGGCCATCTATCTGAGGGTGGTAGGCGAAACTGAACTTCAACTTTGTCCCCATTGCTGACTGAAGGCTCTCCCAGAAGCGTAATAAGAATCGTCCATCTCGATCGGAGATAATGGATACGGGCACGCCGTATAGTCGAACGATCTCGTTGAGGTAGATCTGGGCCAGACAGTCGGTACTCCAAGTAACTTTGATAGGCAGAAAGTGAGCTGACTTGGTGAGTCGATCGACGATGACCCAGACAACATCATTCTCCCATTGCGTGTTTGGCAAACCAACAATAAAATCCATCGTTATGTGTTCCCATTTTTACTCCGGTATAATATGGTTTTGCATCTCTCTATCCGGCTTCTAGTGCTCGGCCTTTACCCTTTGACAAGCCATACATTGCGACACGAATAACGCCACATCCCTTTTCATGCCGTGCCACCAAAATGTCGTACGGAGGTCTCGATACATCTTCGTGCTTCCTGGATGTGAAGTGTAACTCGCATAGTGGACTTCAGTGAGTATCTCCTTTCTGAGGTTTGCATCGTTAGGAACACACAATCTTTTCTTCACCCGTATCATTCCATTCGTGCCCACTGCAAAGTCGGTCGCCTTTCTTGCTGAGATAAGATTTCGTATCTTCTCTAGGAACATGTCGCCCTTCTGAGCGGACTTAACTTTCTCCAGCAAGTCTGGTTCGAAGCGCAGCTGAGCCACTTGGCCCCCTTTTTGTATCTGATTCGGAGTGTAATGCCCAAACTTTCGAGATCCCTTCACAGCCTGTCATCGATACCTAAGCTCCCAAAAAATACTCGACTCAGTGCATCAGCTACAACGTTGCCCTTGCCCGGTGTATATCTGATCATCAAGTCAAAGTCGCTAATGAGTTCAAACCAACGTCGTTGTCGTAGATTCAAATCCTTTTGAGTATAAAGGTATTTGAGGCTTTTGTGGTCAATGAAGATTTCACACGGCACGCCATATAGGTAATGCCGCCATAACTTCAGCGCGAACACCACAGCTGCAAGTTCCAGGTCGTGCGTTGGATAGTTCATTTCGTGAGGCTTTAACTGCCTTGACACAAATGCCATCACTTTTTCCCTCTGCATAAGGACACATCCCAAACCCTTTCCTGAGGCATCGCTATAGATGTTAAAATTATCGGGTCCGTCCGGAAGGGTAAGAATCGGTGCTGAGACGAGTCGTTGCTTTAACTCCACAAATAAAGTTTCACAGCCGTCCGTCCACGCGAACGTTACTCCTTTCCGAGTGAGATGAGTCAAAGGCGAGGTAATTCATGAAAAATCTTTTATAAATCTCCTATAGTAGCCCGCTTGACCAAGAAAGCTCCGAATATCGCTGGCTGACTCAGGTCGCTTCTACTTCACGATGGCTTCAACTTTCTTCGGGTCGACTGAGATATCCTCCGAAGAAATAATGTGCCCAAGAAAAGATATGCTGTCCAACAAGAACTCGTACTTGCTCAGCTTCGCGTACAACTTATTGTCTCAAAGAGTTTGAAGCACCATCCGCAGGTGTCCTGCATGTTCATCCTTAATCTTCGAGTACACTAAGATGTCGTCTATGAATAGTACCACAAATTTATCGAGGAATGGTCAAAACACACGGTTCATCAAATCCATGAATACGTCAGGGGCATTCATCAGTCCGAATGGCATAACAGAAAACTCATAATGGCCATAGCGAGTTCAAAATGCTGACTTCGGCATGTCCTCTGGCTTAATCTTTAATTGGTGGTAGCCAGAGCGAAGATCTATCTTTAAAAATACTGACGCCCCTTGCAGCTGGTCAAAGAGGTCATCGATCATGGGCATGGAATACTTGTTTCGGATAGTGACATTATTTAGCTCCCGATAATTTATGCATAGTCGTAATGTGCCGTCTTTCTTCTTTACAAAGAGTACCGGCGTGCCCCAAGGAGACACGCTCGGACGAATATATCCACGGTCAAGCAGTTCTTGTAGTTGGCACTTTAATTCATTTAGTTCAGCAGGGGCCATTCTGTACGGGACTTTGGAAATCGGTTGGGTATTTGGGAATGTTTCGATGGTGCATGCCAGGTAGTTCGTTCGGAAACACATCAGGAAAATCTGCCACAACGGAAGAAGACTCAACGTTTGCACAATCCAGCTGCGTGTCCCGAACTGCCTCTAAGTATCCCTCGCACCCAGAGTGTAGCATCCGTCGAGCTGACATCACAAAAATTACCATGCAGGTCCTTGACGCTTCTGTTGCTGGACTACTTATGTAGCAGAATTTGACCTCTCCAGGTAGACAAAAGATGATTCATTTCTCTGCACATTCGATAGTTGCCGAGCAAGCACCGAGCCAATCCATCCCCAAAATAATATCGTAATCCTGAACATCTAGGACTAATACATCCAGCGAGAGTTTCCTTCCCCCAATACAAACTTGACCGCCCTGACATACTGAACGAACATGTATCTTTGTGCCCGAAGGGGTGCTAACACTAAGGTCTAGATATAATGGTATCATTTTTATCATATTTTCTACGACAAAATTCGTGGATATAAAGCTATGCGTTGCACGAGAATCAAATAGCACATGTGCAGGTATGTTATTAAAAAGTAATATACCTGACACAACGGTGTCCGATGCTAGGGCTTCTTTCCATGTTAATGTGTACACCCGGCTTTGAGCTTGACGACACTCTTGCTGCGGCATGGTTTGGTTGGCTTGAGGTGCTGTGGTGGGATTTGGATGTTGAGAGCGACGATCAGAGTGACGCAGCAGACAATCATGAACTCCATGATTTTATTCAACGCAAGCGAGGCATAACCCAAGCTTCATATGACATTTGTTGGTGGCATGTCCTGGCTTCTTACAGAAGAGACATTTGGTTTGAGCTTTCTTTCTGTCGATCGTCGTTATTTGGACGCTTTGGAGCGGTGTTTCCTCCCGTGTTGCTATGGTGCTTGTGATTGGAAGTATGCATAGTGCCGGCATCAACTGAAGGATACTGTGATTCAAGAGAAAGGGCATGGTTGAGAACTTCCCGTATATTCAGGTATTGGGGAACGACCACGTGCGCATGTATGGAAGGTCGTAGGCCGCCTTCAAATGATCTCACACGACTCGCCGCAATAGGTAAATATGAGCTTGCAAATTTGGCGAGCCAGTTGAATTCTATCATACCCCAGTCCCAAAATACGTAGGACTAGGACACGTAAGCATGTCAGCCGCATGTATATGGCAACTCCAATATATGAAAACTATAACACATGCGTACGCTGTATTATGAACAATAATTCACAAGTGGTAAAAACTATCACAAGTCACATGACATAATCTAAATTTCATCCACAGAAAACATAAATAAATAATAACCAATATCTATATAACTAGATCTCAATATGAAGTATCTAAAGATGACAGTCAGATGGAAACAAATCCACTGCCGAACTAGAATCTAAAAGCAAACACAATATAAGTACATCAACTAACAACCACGAGGCTCGAAGGGAAGACCTCCTCGAAACATAAGTAACCAGTCCAGATCTGCGCTCCTGCGAATACTCATGAACATCTACACCTGGAAAGGGACCAGGTCCTCAGAGGAACATAACAAGATACATAGAAGTATGCCAATAAAGTACTAAAATAAATATCCAATGGGTCGCCTAACCGTCTAAGTGAATGCAGTTTAAGAACAACTTTTCTAACGCGTGGGCTATCTGGCTAAAATGGGATTGGCATGATTCTCTTGGAGATTCAGGGGCCTAAAAAGTATGTCGTCTTTTAAACGGCAGAGGCCGCCTGATAATATATAATATATAGTGGTCATCACGACCGCGCATCTCCGGCGGAGCTTACGGGTTACACAAGGAAAGTGCAACGGAGCCCACAAGCCTTTCTTGTTGTTCTCTCCACCCCATGCTCTAAGCATGTCACATCCATGACACGATAATACCTCTAATAACTGCCAGGTCTACTGGCATGCAAAGTTTCTAACATCAGTTATTCCCTATCGCACGTCCCATATGTACATGAGGCCAAATCCTGCACGCGAGTCCGTGATCTATATGAGACTCACACTCGTGTAAGACATGTGTCACGGCCAATGAAACCTAAGAATGCCATATGATAATGGGGTGGTCTCATAAACTAGGGCACATGCATATACATAATAAAAACAGAATACGACGACACCGTCGTTGCACCCAAGTTTCCTTGGACGCACAATTTATATAGCAGTTAAAATATATGAACTAAATAAACAGAAATAAGATGCATGCAACATATGGAATATAAATTACAGTACAATGGCAAGGTATACTTACCTGGCAAGAAGCTGCATAGTACCAATAACCTGCTCCAGAAGTCGCACAGAACAATCCAATAGGTCCTATATACATATAATATAATACAATACAACATTAGTCATTACTCTAGCACATATACAACCTTAATACATTGGACTCCGAGGGTACACTAGGGGTGTCACTGGTCAACTAACAAGGTAAATTGCGCATTTAATTACGTGGGTGTCACTTCTTTAAATACTGTGCATAATCAGACAGTCAACTAACACTTGTCTAGCCAGTACGTCGGTGTACACCAGGCAGATAATTCCCTAATATTCAGGTCACAAATTCCAGGTAAATATGCGAGCAAAATCCATGGTGGCCTAGGGTCATACAACAAGTAATCACATATATAGTCATAATTATTATAATTATTTAATTACATATATATATCCATATAATTACATATAACAATAAGATTATATTTCTCATACGCGTACGTATATGCATACGAGTTTGGGTTCTCCGACACGGTCTGGACTCAACTAACTAACTGAACCAATATGCTAAAACCCTACACACAAGCACACACACGAAATAAGAAAGGAGAGGGACAGGTTTAAACCTCGGGGTTAGCGTGCACATGTACGGGAATCGGGTGTGACTGTTGCAGGTTGTCTTCGGTGAGGGTGACGGGTCCACGATGACGATAATATCGATGTTGATGACGAGGGTAATGGTGATGTTGATTAGGTTAAGGTGATGATTAAGGGTGATGATGATGAGATAATTGAGATGATGGTGATGATGATTATGATGATGATGAAGATTATGATGATGATGATTAGGTGATGGTGATGATGATGATGAGATTAGGTTATGATGGTAATGATGATGATGAGATGATAGAAATAATGATGAGGGGATGATGATGATGATGAGGATGATAATTGGGATGAGGGTGATGATGAGGATGATGATTGGGATGATGGTGATGATGTTTATAATGGAGATGATGATGTGTATAATGGTGATGATGAGGGGAGTGCTGCTCCGGCCAGGGGAGGTTCGGCGAGGAGGAGGAGGAGGCTGTGCAGGGAGAGGAAGGAGGACAGAGCAGGGAGAGGGGTGGTGGTGAGCGGTGGTTGCAGGAGGTGACCAGGGAATGGTGGAGGTGATGGTGGTCGATGACAGCGGAGGCTCGGGTGCTGGGAAAGGAGGAGATGGAAGGAGTCGAGTCCGGCGTGGCGTGGCATGGCGAAGTCGAGGAGAGTCGGGAAGAGGCGGCGGGTCGAGATGTGCAGAGACGGGGGAGTCCGGTGGATGAAGGAGAAGAAGATGAATAGGAGGTCGGGATGTGGAGGAAGGAGAAGCGGGTGGTCGTTGGTTCAGCAGGGTGGCGTTCTGGTCGGCGGTTGAGGTGCAGACGGGGGTCTGGTCGAGGAAGGGTTGCTCCAAGAACGACGAGGTGGTGGTGATCGTTCTCGACGGAGGGACAATGGAGAGGAGGAGGAGATGGTGATGGTCCGGTCGGAGAAGATAACGAGGGAGAGGAGGAGGACAGTGGTGGTCGGGTTATGGGTGTTTGACAGCGGTGGCCGCGGCTGAGGGGAAGTCGGGGAGGTGACTACTGTCGAGGGGATCGGCGGCCGGCGAGGTTGGTCGTCTCAGCGGGGTCGGGAGGAAGGAGATGGAGAAGAGAGCAGGGATGAGGTGGAGTCGAGGTGATCACCGGAGGTGGGGGTCGTGCAGGCGGTGGATACTAGTGGTTCGTGGTGTTAATGGGAGGTGCTCTGGGCGAGTCGAATATGATCGGCGGCCGGCGGTGCTCCGGCCAGGGGGAAGGGGATGAACAGGGAGATGGGTAAGGGTCAACTAGGAAATAGATTTAGGGTTTTGATATGTGGATGATGAAAAAGTAAGGTAATGTTATATTTATACATGTGGAGAATAGGGTTGGGGGTTGACCTAAAGGGATTGAGCTTAGTCAACATCTCCTTGGAGTGGACCTTGGCTTGACATGGGGATGTTTGGAGGGCTATAATTTGCATTGTTTAAAATGCAAGGCTAGGGTTAAATGAGGGGGCGATGTTGTGCGTTGCACATTCCAAAAATCATAGAGAAAATTTCTATGAATGAAAAATGGGTTTCTTCATGTACTGTGTCCAATGGTGTGAACACCTTAATACAATTTTGCATAAAAACGCCCAACAATTAGAAAATTGCACAAATATGAAAATTGGATTAAATTAATTAAAATTAATGTAAATTGTGTTCTAAAATTAATTAGAAGTACATGGGGCTAAAATTAGGTGAGACACAGGTGTCATGGACATAGAAGACTCAGGATAGAATATTGTCATAAGTTGGGTTGCACAAAACGGGTCAAGATTGTGTCTCCAATTTCGATTGGAACGCACAAGGATACAAAGTCGTATTTATTTAGAATTAAATATAAACGTCCGCGACGAATATTTGTGCGACTAAAATGTAGCACAAGAGAGCATAATTATAAGTTACATAAAGGTCATGATAGAAGGCGGGCATGTCTAGGATAAGGATATAAAATTTGTAGGAAGGCAGTGGCTGGTGTAGTGCTCCAATTATCGAAGCAATGGTAAGGTGCACTAAGTGATATAAATATTACAAAATTAAATAAAATAACGTGTTCTATTTCTAATTGGATTCAAAGTAGCCCTAGTTTCACTATCTAAGCCAAGTAGGCCTAATTTTGGGTGAGAGGGTTTACAATCTACCCAACTTAAAATAATTTCGTCCTTGAAATTAAACTAAGGTATAATTTGTTAAATCCTTCACGGTCGTATATAAGGTAAGTCAATCGCGATCTCTTCCAAAATTTTAAATAACAAAATCTATTCAAATCCATCGCACTTACTTCAAATTTGAAATAACCATTGTTTAAATCAAGATTCAACCTAGCATAATCTCTTCTCGATTTTTAAATTATCAACATCCAAATTTAAGTTAAATTCATGTAACATCCTCAAGATTTAAATAATGCATAACCAATTTTTATCATGATCTCCAACTATCATAATCTCCTTTAGAAAATAATTTTAATCAAATATTATTCCTATCTTCAACTTATAAAATTTTGTACTCTTCAAATTTTAAATTCAATTTTCATTCTCAATATTTCAAATAGGTAATCCAACAATCAAATTTTAACTCTTAATTCAAATCATCAAATTATAATTTTTTTAAATTCAATCCACCAATATTCAAGTCTAAAATTCTATATTTATCCTCAAAGTTTAAATCGATGATTCAATCTTCAGTTTTTAAAATTTAAATTATGTACTCAAAGTATAAATATTTGGTCCACAATATCAAGATTTTAAAATTTATTAATCCTCATCATCTTAATCATTCTTCTAAAATTCTCAAAATTAAAATGACTTGAACCTCTCAACCTAATTTTACTTGATCATAATCTAAAAGAAATTTCTCTCAAGTTGACAATGCAACTTCTACCCAACTTAGAATTTACCCATCTATCACATAAGGCTATACATTTAAGAAAGATATTCCTCAAATTATTTAATCATGTTATTCAATCCTCAAAACTTTAATACCGAATATATCACATATGATATGCCCTTAATTACAAAAGTTAGTCACCAAATAATGCGGTTGGCCTATGGGGTATATCTAGTACTCTTTGTGTATCAAACTTATACCAAGCACGAGGTTTCGTCTTTCCGAAATAAGGGAAGACGGAAAGTAATAATAAAAAGTTCAAGGGGGAGGTAATAGAATAGAAGTATGGGGATCAAGGCGTTTAAGGAATTCAAAAGGAATTATCAAGGCAGTTGTGGATTAAAATCCTATTTTGGTAAAATTTCTATTCACATGCTCATATAAGTACAGTTATGTACCTGATATAATATGCTCGAAGATGTCTAATAGGCAAGTATATTCGTCTACTAGTCAACTATATATCTTAATCCACGTAAAGTAGACATACGAAGAGCGAACCAAGCGCACTAAGGTTAGCTAGACCTTAATACACTGATTCTGATTTAGACAATGTATTAGTATGTATACCCAATAATACATATATCATGATCAAGCTTGATAAAAAAATAAGCTTGCAAAACTAGGCTATAATAGCGACATAAGTCAAGGTAGTACATAAAATATAAATACGCTGGATTATGATGAAAGAAGGTACATAATAATTTAAGTTCACAAAGAAGGTAAGACTCATCCAGTGTGGTGCCTCTACAGTTGTCATACTAATTCCTTGTCTAAGTCTCTAGTCGACTAAATGGGGGTATGGGCCTCTAAGTTCTACACTCTGGATAAACACTATCGTCTTATGCTAGTATATGTGGTGTCATTCAATTACACTTCATTAATCAGTAAAAGGACTATGTGTTACTAGGTTGTGAGGCATACTACCCAACTTAAAATAATAAACTAATACTGTGACAGTCTTAAAGATAAAGTAGAAACTCCTGTTAGGGTATACGAGAAAAGCTCTTGGTACTTATTAGGGTATCCTATTGCATTATATAGGTAATGGTCGTCTTAAGTCTTAATCATAGTGCTTATAGAACAAAAGAATTAACTTTAAGAATGGAAAAGTTACTGGCCCTTAAGTGAAAGAGGACATAACCTATATGGAGGTATGGGTACAAATTACATGATTCAAAACTAAGGTATAACCATAAAATTATAATCTAAAGGAATTCTCAACTATTAAGTTCTACTAAGCATATAATTTTTAAAATTTTAAGATTATAACTATAACCCTAGCAATCTATATATCTTATCATAAAAGAATACACTTGGCCTACAATCAGAAGGGTTAGGTGGCACAAATTGGAAGATAAAGAAAAGAAAACATAATTAGTCGTCGCACAAATAACGAGCGTTAAGATTTCAGAGGAACAAGGTGTGCAATTAAATAGAGATACTCTTGATAAGATCATGGTTTCCTAAGGGGAATGTGGTATGCTAATATCTGTGTTCGAGGTATGATCAAGGGAAATGTTATATTCATTGCTCTTGGCTTCCTAAGGTACTGTCTGCTAATATCAAGACAATAATCTAAATTTATAGTTCTCTAATACTATCTCACTATGAAAGTTAGGTTTAGTCCTAATATTCAATCTTGGATTTCTATTGGTTCCTTAATACTAGAGTCAAACAATATGGTCAAATTTATAACTAACCTTAGTAGTGTCTATACTACTCTCAAGTCATTTCTAGATATCAAGGGATAATGGTCTATTAATCTACAGGTAAGGGATGCTAGGGTTCATTAGGTATTCTAAACTTAGTGATGTGTCAATATCCTAGTTGTATTCTTAATAGGAATATTACCCTAATTATCATCCTAACAACAGTGATTCCTATATTTTAGGAGGGGCTATACTCAAGAACTATTAGGAAAGCACATGAATTAAGCAGGATGCAATTATTCAAATAGAATAGATTGGAAGGAAGATGAGTCATAGTCAAATATGGATGAGATCCTATATTCTAATCTAATTTGCAGGCTTGCTCGGTACAGTAACGTAACCAAGATAATATACTCTTGACCTGCATGGGCCACCACTAAAAATATGTCATACCCCAGTCCCAAAATACGTAGGACTAGGACACGTAAGCATGCCAGCAGCATGTATATGACAACTCCAATATATGAAAACCATAACACATGCGTACGCTGTATTATGAACAATAATTCACAAGTGGTAAAAACTATCACAAGTCACATGACATAATCTAAATCTCATCCACAGAAAACATAAATAAATAAATAACCAATATCTATATAACTAGATCTCAATATGAAGTATCTAAAGATGACAGTCGGATGGAAACAAATCCACTGTCGAACTAGAATCTAAAAGCAAATACAATATAAATACATCAACCAACGACCACGAGGTTCGAAGGAAAGACCTCCTCGAAACATAAGTAACCAGTCCGGATCTGCGCTCCTACGAATACTCATGAACATCTACACCTGAAAAGGGACCAGGTCCTCAGAGGAACATAACAAGATACATAGAAGCATGCCAATAAAGTACTGAAATAAACATCCAATGGGTCGCCTAACCGTCTAAGTGAATGCAGTTTAAGAACAACTTTCCCAACGCGTGGGCTATCTGGCTAAAATATGATTGGCATGATTCTCTTGGAGATTCAGGGGCCTAAAAAGCATGTCATCTTTTGGACGGCAGAGGCCGCCTGATAATATAAAATATATAGTGGTCATCACGATAGCGCGTCTTCGACGGAGCATACGGGTTATACAAGGAAAGTGCAACGGAGCCCACACGCCTTACTTGTTGTTCTCTCCATCCCATGCTCTAGGCATGATACATCTATGACACGATAATACCTCTAATAACTGCCAGGTCTACTAGCATACAAAGTTTTTAATAACAGTTATTCCCTATCGGACGTCCCAAACGTACACGAGGCCAAATCCTGCACGCGAGTCCGTAATCTATATGAGACTCACACTCGTGTAAGACATGTGTCACGACCAATGAAACCTAAGAATGCTATATGATAATAGGGTGGTCTCATAAACTAGGGCACATGCATATACATAATAAAAATAGAATACGACGACACCGTCGTTGCATCCAAGTTTCCTTGGACGCGTACTTTATATAGTAGTTAAAATATATGAACTAAATAAACAGAAATAAGATGTATGCAACATATGGAATGTAAATTACAGTACAATGGCAAGGTATACTTGCCTGGCAAGAAGCTGCATAGTACCAATAACCTGCTCTAGAAGTCGCGCAAAACAATCCAATAGGTCCTATATACATATAATATAATACAATACAACATTAGTCATTACTCTAGCACATACATAACCTTAATACATTGGACTCCGAGGGTACGCTAGGGGTGGCACTGGTCAACTAACAAGGTAAATTATGTGTTTAATTACACGGGTGTCACATCTTCAAATACTGTGCATAATCAGACAGTCAACTAACACTTGTCTAGCCAGTACGTCGGTGTACACCAGGCAGACAATTCCCTAATATTCAGGTCACAAAGTCCAGGTAAATATGCGGGCAAAATCCACGGTGTCCTAGGGTCGTACAACAAGTAATCACATATATAGTCGTAATTATTATCATCATTTAATTACATATATATATATATATCCATATAATTACATATAATAATAAGATTATATTTCTCATACGCGTATGTATACGCATACGAGTTTCAGTTCTCCGACACGGTCTGGACTCAACCAACTAACTGAACCAATATGCTAAAACCCTACACACAAGCACACATACGAAATAAGAAAGGAGAGGGACATGTTCGAACCTAGGGGTTAGCGTGCACAGGCACATAAATTGGGGATGACTGCTGCAAGTTGTCTTTGGTGATGGTGACGGGTCCACGATGACGCTGATATCGATGTTGATGACAAGGGTAATGGTGATGATATTAGGTTAAGGTGATGATTAAGGGTGATGATGATGAGATGATTGGGATGATGGTGATGATGATTATGATGATGATGAGGATTAGGTGATGGCGATGATGATAATGAGATTAGGTTATGATGGTGATGATGATGATGAGATGATAGAAATAATGATGAGGGGATGATGATGATGAGGATGATGATTGGGATGATGGTGATGATGTTTATAATAGAGATGATGATGTGTACAATGGTGATGATGAGGGTAGTGCTGCTCCGGCCAGGGGAGGTCCAGCGAGGAGGAGGAGGTTGAACAGGGAGAGGAAGGAGGACAGAGCAGGGTGTAAAACCCCTAATTCTGAAAATCGTATTAATTTATTTTATTAATTATTTAATTTATTTATAGTAATTATGAGCTAATTAGAGGAAAATAAATTTATTTAATTTTTATTTGAGGTGTTTGTGCATTTAGAGGATTTATGGAGCAATTATAAAATTTTCCTAATTTATTTCACGTAGGAGACCTTGTGGACGGCTGACAGATTTATTATATGCACTAATATAATTTCTAAATTTTTTATGTATATATATATATCTATATATATATATATATATCTCTATATATATATATATATATATTTTTTTTTAATTAGAAAATAAAAAGAAAGAAAAAGAAATGAAAAAGGAATTAGAATAAAGAAAGAAAAAAAAAGAATGTTCCTAATGGACTTAAACCCGTTTAAACCAAATCCAAACCCTCTATCCTAACCCGAACCGTTAAGAAAGAAAAGAAATTTCATAAACAGCAACAGTAACCGACTCAAAAGACCCCCCCGCGCGTGTACTCGACGCCGACCTCCCCATCGATATATAACATCGCCCCTTTCCCTAAACCCTAACACCTCTCCACCCTCGACTCAGAACCGCCCAGCCCAGACCGCCAGATGCCGCCTCTAGTGACTGCGCCGCCCACCGAAAAACCAACCCTGCGCCGCCCGCACGACGTCCGCGACAACCGCGCGCCGCCACAGAAAATACACAACGACGTACCTTTGTTCCAGCTCCGTTTTCCGTGCCCTCGCTTGACCAAACTCGACTCCGTCTTCACCGGTACGTTCATCACCTATCCCTCTCTAAATTCTGTACATTATTTACCTCGTTCAGCGCATAAACCTAGGCAAAAACAGCGCCCAAGTTGACGGAAAATGATAACTTTTGGGAACGCAGAAAACTGCGGTAACTACCTATGTTCCCGGATTTGTATCTCCCACCACAGAGATCCGAATTCAGTTTTTATTTTTGGTATACGAAGACCACCTAACCTAGTTTAATTTTTGTTATTTATAATAATATATTAACTACTGTGTGTAGAATTAAACCAGTTAGAAAATCCCCAAAACTTATTTTTTTTCTAATTTCCAGAAATTTTGATACGGAGCGCGCCCCGCCAAATAGGACCGCCCCATCGTGTACCAAGTATACCAAAAGGTGCGCACAGTATACCCGGACGTGTAGGATTTTACAGAAACTGATTTGGACCCATGTGCGCGTCGGAATCAACCCATATCCGCAGAAAATCTCCCTGTGTAGTGATTTTTACAAAAGCTCTGCGCATTTAGTGCACGCTCGTCAGAATGAGACAAAACTTGTGCCACTGGACTCGTGGTATCGTGTCGGTCCTGTGACCCAATTTTTACGCAATTCTGAGATAGTTGACCAAGTCGCCAATTGGCGGACCCTACGGTTGACTTTTTGGGCAAAATTGTGTTCGGCTCATCGAAATCAACATTTGGACATACCGTTGAGTTCGTACTGACTTTTAAAATTCGTTTGACCTATAATTTATCCCATTTAGAGACTGTTATCCTTGGCACGCTTTTTGGTGCAAAGTGGGCCACACGTGGACCCCACTTTGACCCAAAATTACCGTTTTGCCCCTGTGTCCAAAATGGACGAAAGCGTAATAATTTCTAGCTATTTTGCTGATTCCAAAAATGTTGGTGATGTCTATTTCAGCATCCAGAGACGTTTGTTCGGAGACCTTAGTTCCAGATTCAGTGTCCTTGATATTTGGACGCGTACACTTTAAAGATTCCTGCCTGGCAAGTATACCTTGCCATTGTACTATTATTTACATTCCATATGATGCATTCATGTTTTATTTCTGCTTATTTACTTCATTTATTTTAACTGCTATATAAATTGCGCGTCCAAGAAAACTTGGGTGCAACGACGGTGTCGTCGTATTCATTTTTATTTATTTATGTATATGCATTGGACCTACTTTATGAGACCACTCCATTATCATGAGGCATTTTATGTTTTATTGGCCATGACACTATTCTTACACGAGTATGAGTCACATGTAGGACACGGACTTGCGTACTCGGCTGGCCACTGGTACGCATAGGTCGTGCGACGGATAGGGATAACTGCCAATAGAAACTTTGTATGCTAGTAGACCTGGCAGTTATTTGGAGGTATTATCGTGTCATGTATATGACATGCTTAGAGCATGGGATGGGAGAACAACAAGTAAGGCATTTGGGCTCTTTTGTACTTTTTCCTTCTGTAACCCGGAAGCTCCGCTGGAGATATGGGCGGTGATGACCCTTATATATTATATATTATCAGGCGGCCTCTGCCGTTCAAAAACGACATGCTCTGTAGGCCCCTGATTCTCCGAGAGAGTCACGCCAATCCCATTTTTAGCCAGATAGCCCACTTGATGGAAAGTTGTTCTTAAACTGCATTCACTTAGACGGTTAGACGACCCTTGGATGTTTACATTTCAGTACTTTATTGGCATATTTATATTTATCTTGTTACGTCCCTCTAAGGACCTGGTACCTTTTCAGATATAGACGAGCAGGAGTATCCGCAGGAGTACGGACCTGGACCTGACACTACTTATCAGACTGAGGAGGTCTTACCTTCGGAGTATCTGTGATCCATTGCAGTTATTAGAGATTTTAGTTGCTATTCTTTCGAGACATTTATTCTTATATTAGAGTTGATTCTCTTCTCTCTTTAGTAGTTTTGGTATAGTCGATTGCAGTGGATTTGTTTCCATCCGACTATCATACTTTGAGATTTCTTATTTGATACTCATCTTTGATATTCAGTTATTTATTTTCCATTTATCTATTATTTGTGCTGTGGATGAGATATAGATTGCGTGTGACTTGTTGAGATAGTATATTACCACAGGTGGATTGGATATTCATGTACAGCGTACGTGTGTATATAGTTTCCATATATTGGAGTTCGTATACATACGACTGACGTGTTACGTATTCCTAGTCTACGTATTTTGGGACTGGGGTGTGACATATTTTTGTGGTGGCCCATGCAGGTCAAGAATATATTGTCTCGGTTACGTAACTGTATCGAACAAGCCTGCGTATAGGAATAGAGTATAAGGATCTCATCCACGCTTGACTAAAACTCATCCTTCCTATTTAAATGCTTGTATCCTGTTTGATTCCTGTACTTCTTCTAATCGATTCGTACATCACCTGTAGAGAAATGGATATGCAAAATTGATGTACTGTCGCCGATGGCGACACAACTTCTGGAGACAATGGTCAGACTCAAGGAGGGACCTCAACGATTCCTAGACTTCCGGGACCAGATGGACAGACTCACCATCCAGTTCCATCTGATCTTCCCGCTTCACCTAATGGGAACCTTCCATGTCACGCCCCAGTCCCAAAATATGTAGGACCAGGAATACGTGACACGCCAGCTACGCATTCGACCAGACTCTGGTCTGACTCAAATACGTATAAGCTGTAATATAAAAGGGCACTATCTAGATATCCCATAAATGTAAATCTCTATATCTCAATCCACAATGTACAACAGTATACAAGAAAGAGTTATATGTGCTAGAGTCGGCCGCCCAATAACACACTAACTCGAATAGACTCGAGAAGAAGTATGAGTCTATAAAAACTAGGCTACAACAGCAGATGAAATGAACAATATAAAATAACCATAATGCCGATAGATATAATGTGAGTACCTGGTACCATGCTCGCAAGGCATGCAACTCCAACATCAACTCCAAATGCTCCGTAATCACCTATGCTGCAAAACTGGCAGAGAATCAGGTCCTCAGAGGGACGTAACAAGGTACAAAAATACAACAAGCCATGTAACAGAAAGTACAAGTGCATGACAGGGTACTCTATCATAACCAAACTAGTGTGACACAGTTTAAAGACAATGTTCGACGCGTGGGCTTTCTAAAATAAAACCGTAGCTCCGAACACAGAGACACACGGGGCGTACCGTAGCTCCGAGCACAGAGACACACGGGTGATACAACTACTCCAGAATACAGGATCACTACATATACATATATAAGTGCATGCAGAGGAGCCCAAGCATCTAGTAACTGTCTTCTCCTTCCCAAGCGGTCAACGATGGTGCGCTGAACCTGAACCTCTATCTAACAGTCTCGACTCACGGAAGTAACTCAATAGACGCAACCCTAAGGTCGTCCCAGTCTCTGGTCATGATGTCAGTATCAGGATACAGGAATCTGGCATGATCATAGTGTATGAGTGTGTCCTGGGGTATCGATGTACTCCGATACGTACATCGAGGTACTACAAGGCATCTAACAATTATTCTAAGACGTTACGATGAACGTCAGCACCCGGTTGTGATTCGGACGCGAGGTATCGAACGTCAACATAAATACGTGCACCATGTACATAACGAAATAATAAATATCTGTAAACTGAAATACAGGATGGCAAGGTACACTTGCCTGCGTGCGGCTGCTGATGACGGGGTCCCGGTACCGCGTCCAAGCCCTCGGGTCCCGCAGTACCGAGAGATGAGATACAAACCAATAATCAATAATCTATTCTACGACAGATAGGGATGTGATACACGTCTAAACATATGCCCAGACTCAGCTACAACTCACATGGGCAAGACACTAGGGACAAGACACTATGGGGGTTGACCACAGTTGACTATCGGTACAATACATCCATCAACTAGTCATCTGTACACTCTCCTCAACCAATCCTCATTCTTACCATATTCATCACGTGGTTCAGTAGTTCAGGTATGCTCACTCCCTGACCATATTTACTCATTAAATATTAGGTCTTCCTCAACCCTCGGATCATTTCATCCATAAACACTACTCATCCCTACAGATTACATGCATATCAATAAATATGTTTAACCTTTAAGCTCAATGTCTCTCATTCAACTCCATATTAATATACTGTTGACGATTAAACCCCAAGTTCCATTAACCTTAACCTCAAGTCATTATTATTATCATTCGACTTAATCAACAATGTTTAAGTACTATACTACACTATCCAATATAAACCCTAACAACACATCAAATCCTATTTCTCCTATTCTTATCCCATTCTCATCCACAACACCACATCATGTACCAACATGACTCTAGCTATGCTCACAACCCATATACAACACTAACCCTAACAACCACAACACATTAATATATATATATCAATAGAGAGGGGGGGGGGAAGAGTCGATACCTCGACAAGGCTTGCTGGTCGGAGATGATGGCCGGAATAGGGTGGTGCTCGGTGGCAGGGAACGCCGAGGGTAGTGGTGGTAATGGGAGCTTGTGGTGGTGGTGGAGATGGAAGTGTAATGGTGGTGGTAGTGTAATCGGACGAGGAGGAGCGGGAAAATTAGCCGGACAGTCGTCGGAGTGCGGGGGTCAGCCGTGGGGTGCACTACGCCGGTCGGGGGAGAGTCGGGCCGGACGGGGGTGGCTGTCCCGTGGAGTCGGGACCGGAGTAGCACAGGCCGTCGGGGCACTGCGTCGGTCGGAGTTGAGTCTGGCCGGACGGGGGTGGCTGTCCCGTGGAGTCGGGACTGGAGTAGCACAGGCCGGCTGCAGCGTAGTTGGCTACAGCAGCCCGGTTGGGGAAGTACGGGCCGGCGAGGGAAACTCACAGTGGTCGGGTTGGCTGCTGCGTAGTCGGGAGCTGCCACGGGGGTGGACTGGCCGGAGCCGAGTCGGTCGACCGGCCGGTCGGGTTACTCCTTAGTGAGAAGGAGGGAGAAGAAATAAAGGAAGAAGAAGAAGAATGGAGGAAGGAGAAGCTTTTGTATGGAGAATTTATGGAGGAGTGAGAAGAGAGAGAGAGAGAGGGGGGTTTCCACACCTAGGGATTAGGGCCGGCCTTGGGGTTTGTGAGGGTAATGGTGATGGTTTTATAGGGAGTGGGGTTATTGGATGGAGGGTGTAGATTAGCCCATTCAAAATAGAGGGCTAAGGTTTCTCATGAGAGAAATCATTTCTTCATGAGAAGTGGAGTGGGGGAGGGTGTAATCCGGTCCAACATAATTAACCTCTCCATTTGGTCTTGGCCAATGGGGTGAGGGCACCTATAATTAATAAATTACAACTTAGCCCCTTAAATTCGAGAAATTGCACGAACACATAAAATGACACAAAAATTGTGGAGAAAATTGCGGTTGATGATTTGCATGGCGAGGGGTGTTGGGGGTTTGGCATGGGTTTAATTTAATGGCCAACGGGATTAATTAAGGATAAAAATAGGATTAAGCAAAGTCGGTATCCTTGATTAAAATAGAATTACAGTGCCCCACGCTTTTAAATTAAATGGGGGCACTTGGGATCAAAATTCGGAAATGACACAAAGGTCAAAAATAGTGGGGGCTTGGAGTCAGTCCTGGACCCTTTAGTTGGTCCGGCTCAACGGGTTAAGTTGGTATCTCAAAATTGAGGGTAACGACACAGGTGTCCGACACGGAATTAAATATAGGTTACAATTTTTGGAAAATTGTGCAATTAATTTATAGCACAATAAAAACTGATTTTAAGTGACGGAAAAGTTCAGTGCCTAATTTGGCGAGTCAAGTCAGAAGTACAATAGTCCGATGGAATTTATGGGATGATATTAGGCTCCGAATAATTTAGCAATGATAGGGCACGCCAAGGGTTTTAATTAAATGAATTAAAATAGCAGACAAACTTAACTCCACTCTAAACCTCAACATCTGCTGCTAAATCCAAATTTTTTCCAAATCCAACCTGACTATCTATAGAATAAATCGAGGGGGTTTACATTCCAGCTTTTCCAGCACTGCAGGATTGCCAGGTACAGCTGTTCCAATTCTTCCAGATGATAATGCAGGAACAGCGACAACAGGCCGCCACACTAGCTGCAGAGCAGAGGCAGCAAGCAGCAGAACAGAGACAAGAGTTTCTAGCAGCACTTGAGAGGATGGCTGCAAAGACTACTGTACCAGCTCAAGCACTAGCTCCAGTACCTCGAGCTAGAGTTGGTTCAGTAAAGAACTTTATACAGATGAGTCTGAAGCCGTACAAAGGCATTGAAAGCCCAGAGGAGACTACCAACTGGATCACCCACATGCAGAAGCTATTGGAAGCATCGCACTTACCTGCAGACCTATGGATGACAGGTGTAAGGACGCTTCTAGATGGTAATGCTCATCACTGGTGGGAATCCATGGAGCGCCAGTTGGGTACATACCAGACTTGGGAGCAGTTCTTGGAGTGCTTTGAGAGAAAGTACTTCCTGGACACCATAAAAGATGTATTGTACGAGCAGTTTCTTCACCTAGAGCAGGGGAACAGAACAATAGACGAGTATGATATCGAGTTTAGTCGCCTTAGTAAATATGGTGCTACCTTGATACCAGATGACTTGGTCAAGGATAAGAGATTTCATCGCGGACTGACTCAGGAGCTCCAACATTACACAAGCTCACAGTCCCGGATCTCTTATGCCGAATTACTGACAGAAGCCAGATTGCAAGAAATCATCAGCAGAGGAAAAGGAGGTCAGCTGAGGACACGACAAGGACCAGCAAGGACACAGCAGGGACCGACAAGGACCGACAATGACACAACAAGGAGGACCTATCAGACGTCCTTTAGCTCAGCAATAGCAGTACCAATACAGAGCAAGACCGTACCAGAATACGAAGAAGCTCCACTACAGTTATTGTGGGAGACATGGACACATTTTGAGAGATTGTCGGACCCGCTTGGGTCAGTGTATGAGATGTGGCTCCGGATAACACCTAGCGAGAGACTGCCCAATGCAGCAGACACTTCCACCGCTAGTACAGAGACTAGCGCTTCCAGCACCGAAGCCAGCACAACAGATAACTAGACTAGGAGCACCTCGACCTCCAGCAGCATGAGGATTTCAGAGAGGACCATCGCTACCTATCCTGGAGGATCAGTATATGAGGGCCGGACATGGACAGCCACAGAGGAATGGGCACTCTTTTGTATTAGAAATGGATGACATGGATCAGGAGGTTGATGTTATAGCAGGTATTACTCTTGCTTTTTCTTTTCCTGCTGTGACATTGTTTGATACGGGAGCCACCCACTCATTCATATCATCTAGTTTTATTGTCAAACACAACATTGCCTCTACACCTTTATCTAGTTGTGTTAGAATTCTTACCGGAGGAGGACTTGTACCTATTAGTAGAATTTGTAGATCATGTCCTATAGTAATACGTAGCAGAGAGATGAATACCCGACTCTTAGTCCTTCCTATGCCAACTTTTGATATTGTGCTTGGAATGGACTGGCTGAGCAAGTACCATGCTTTCTTCCATTATTTTGGAGGGAGCATTCTTTTCAAAGTACCAGGCCAGCCTGAACTTGAGTTTGCACGAGGATCCACATAAATCCTTGATGGTATGTAGCTCGTAATGGACGATGTTGTCTATCACCCCATTATTTTAGAATTTTAAGACGTCTTTCCAGAGGAATTGCCAGGACTACCCCCAGACAGAGACGTAGAGTTTTCAATTGAATTAGCACCAGGAGCAGCACCTATAGCATCACATGTTTACAGACTGGCGAAGAAGGAGATGGATGAGCTGAAGGGACAGATGAAAGAACTAGAGGAGAAAGGTTTCATCCGACCAAGTGCATCACCCTGGGGAGCACCAGTGTTGTTTGTACCAAAGAAGGATGGGTCAGTGCGTATATGTATTGACTACAGAGCCTTGAATGCAGTAACTATGAAGAATAAATACCCCTTGCCACACATTGATGACCTATTTGATCAGTTCAGTGGAGCCAAGGTGTTCTCGAAGATAGACTTGAGATCGGGATATCACCAGGTGAAGGTACAGAAGCAGGACATTCCGAAGACCGCATTCAGAACAAGGTATGGACACTATGAGTTTTTGGTCATGCCATTTGGATTGACCAATGCTCCAGCTATATTTATGGACTTAATGAATCGAGTCTTCCACCAGTATTTGGACAAATTCGTGGTCATCTTCGTAGATGATATACTTGTCTATTCGAAGAGCCACGAGGAGCACGAGAAGCACCTGTGGATTATTCTAGAGACATTGAGGAGAGAGCAGTTATATACAAAGCTCAGTAAATGTGAGTTATTCTTGGATAGAGTTTTATTTCTTGGGCATGTTGTTACGGGAGATGGTATCTCTGTTGATCCAGAAAAGATCTCGGCAGTCGAGACATGGCCTGTTCCTAAATCAGCATCAGAGGTGAGGAGATTCCTTGGACTTGCGGGATATTACCGACGGTTCATGGAGAACTTCTCAAGGATAACAGCACCTATGACTCGGTTGACTTGCAAGGATCAAGAGTTTATATGGACCAATGAGTGTCAAGCCGCTTTCGAGGAGTTGAAGAAGCGACTGACCACAGCACCAGTATTGACTATTCCATCAGGATCATGAGACTATGTGATCTACAGTGACGCATCAGAGAAAGGCTTGGGATGCGTAGATGCAGCATGGCAAGGTGATTGCATATGCATCTAGGCAGTTACGAGTGCATGAGAAGAATTATCCGACTCATGACTTGGAACTTGCAGCCGTTGTATTTGCTCTGAAGCTATAGAGACATTACTTATATGGGGAGCGAGTGGAGATCTATACAGACCACAAAAGCCTCAAGTATGTCTTCACGCAGAAGGAGTTAAATATGAGGCAACGTCGATGGCTTGAGTTGATGAAAGATTTCTAGATAGAGCTATATTATCACCCAGGCAAGGCTAACGTTGTAGCAGACGCGTTAAGCCGGAAACCAGCAGCTTACCTCTTGACAACACAGAGAAAATTACTGGAGGACTTGCAAGGTCTTGGCATTGAAGTGATATTACCCGGAGCAGATGGGACACTAGCCAACTTGCAAGTACAATCATCACTAGTAGAGAGGATCAAGACAGCTTTGCCTACAGACGCCAGATTCAGAAGATTAAAAGAAAGGACAGAGACCGGAGAGCAGACATGATTGCGCATTCATGAGGACGGGACATTACAATGTGGTGATCGTCTATGTTTCCAATGGAGAGATTCTACAGGAGATGATGACAGAGGCTCATAGTTTAATATATTCTATTCATCCTGGAGGCACCAAGATGTATCATGACTTACGATAACACTTTTGGTGGCATGGAATAAAAAGAGAGATAGCTCGCTTTGTAGCTAAATGTCTGGTATGTCAACAAGTAAAGGCGGAGCACCAGAGAACAGCAGAATTATTGCAACCACTTCCGATTTCAGAGTGGAAGTGGGAGCACATCACTACGGACTTCGTCACGGGATTTCCCAAGAGTCCAAGTGGGAGAGATGCAGTATGGGTAATAGTGGACCGACTCACCAAGTTAGCCTATTTACTACTTTTTAGAGTTGTCCAGTCTACAGAAGCTTTGGCTGACTTATATATGAGACAGATCATGAGATTGCACGGCATACCAGTCAGTATTGTATCAGACAGGGATTCGCGTTTCACATCGCACTTTTGGAGGAGCATTCAAGAGAGTCTTGGAACTCGTCTGAAGTTCAGTACATCTTATCACCCGCAGATAGATGGGCAGTCAGAGCGTACTATTCAGACATTGAAGGATATGTTGAGGCTTGTATGTTAGACTTCGGAGGATCATGGGAGGACCACCTACATCTTATGGAGTTTTCTTACACAATAGCTATTAAGCGAGTATTCAGATGGCTCCGTTTGAAGCATTGTATGGAAGAAAATATAGGTCTCCTGTGTGTTGGAGTGACATGGAAGAACGTCAGATTATGGGACCAGAGTTGGTGGTCAACACCGTTGAGACAGTTAAGAAGATACAAGGACACTTGCGAGCAGCGCAAGACAGGCAGAAGCTGTAGGCAGACCTTCATCATCGTCCCTTGGAGTTTAAAGAGGGCGATCATGTCTTCTTGAGGATATCACCTATCAGAGGCACCATTTGATTCGGAGGATGCGACAAGTTGAGTCCAAAGTATATTGGACCATTTGACGTGCTAGAGAGAGTGGAAGAAGTGGCATATCGACTTGCGCTACCACCTTTACTTGAGGGAGTACATGACGTATTCTATGTGTCGTAGCTCAGGCGATATGTGGCAGACAACAGTCATGTTCTCGACCATTCGGAGATCACCATTGGGCCGAGCTTGTCATACTAAGAGCAACCCGTAGGAATCCTTGATCATTGGGAGAAAGTGTTGAGGAACCAGTCTATTCCCTTGGTTCACGTGACATGGAAGAATGGCGCGCCAGGAGAATCAACTTGGAAGCGCGAGGACGACATGCGCAAACATTTTTTGAACCTATTCGTTGACCAAGGTATGAATTTACTTTATTAATTTATATCATATACCATCCTTGACTTTCTACCGTGACTTAGTTTTAATTTCGAGGATAAAATTTTTATAAGTTGGATAGAATGTAAAACCCCTAATTCTGAAAACCGTATTAAATTTTTTTATTAATTATTTAATTTATTTATAGTAATTATGAGTAATTAGAGGAAAAAGAATTTATTTAATTTTTATTTGAGCTGTTTGTGCATTTAGGGGATTTATGGAACAATTATAAATTTTTTCTACTTTATTTCATGTAGGAGACCCTATGGACGGCTGAAAGATTTATTGTATGCACTAATATAATTTCTAGAATTTTTATGTATATATATATATATATATATATATATATATATATATATAGTTTTAATTAGAAAAGAAAAAGAAAGAAAAAGAAATAAAAAATGAATTAGAATATAGAAAGAAAAGAAAAAGAAAAAGAATTTTTCTAATGGACTTAAACCCGTTTAAACCAAACCCAAACCCTCTATCCTAACCCTAACCGTTAAGAAAGATAACAATAGTAACCGACTCAAAATACCCCCACATCCCCCGCGAGTGTACTCGACGCCGACCTCCCTATCTATATATAACATCGCCCCTTTCCCTAAACCCTAACACCTCTCCACCCTCGACTCAGAACCGCCCAACCCAGACCGCCAGACGCCACCTCCAGCGACTGCGCCGCCCGCCGGAAAACCAACCCCGTGCCGCACGCACGACGTCCGCGACCACCGCGCGCCGCGACAGAAAATACACAGCGACGTACCTGTGTTCCAGCTCCGTTTTCTGTGCCCTCGCTAGACCAACTCGACCCCGTCTTCACCGGTACGTTCACCACCTATCTCTCTCTAAATTCTGTGCATTAGTTTACCTCGTTCAGTGCGTAAACCTAGGCAAAAATAACACCCAAGTTGACGGAAAATGACAACTTTTGGGAACGCAAAAAACTGCGGTAACTACCTATGTTCACGGATTCGTATCTCCCACCACAGAGATCCGAATTTGATTTTTCTTTTTGGTATACGAAGACCACCTAACCTAGTTTAATTTTTATTATTTATAATAATTTATTAATTGCTGTGTGTAGAATTAAACCAGTTAGAAAATCCCAAAAACTTACTTTTTTCTAATTTACAGAAATTGTGATACGGAGCCCACCCGCCAAACGGGACCGCCCCGTCGTGTTCCAAGTGTACCAAAAGGTGTGCGCAGTATACCCGGACGTGTGAGATTTCATAAAAACTGTTTTGGACGCATGTGCGCGTCGGAATCAGCCCGTATCCGCAGAAAATTCCCCTATGTCGTGACTTTTGCAAAAGCCCTGCGCATTTAGTACACGCTTGTCAGAATGCGACAAAACTTGCGCCACTGGACTCATGGTATCGTACCGGTCCTGTGACCCAATTTTTACGCAATTCTGAGACAGTTGACCATGTCGCCAATTGGCGGGCCCCATGGTTGACTTTTTGGACAAAATTGTGTTCGGCTCACCGGAATCCATATTTAGACATACCGTTGAGTTCGTACTGACTTTTAGAGTTCGTTTGACCTATACTTTGTCCCATTTAGAGACTGTTATCCTTGGCACATTTTTCGGTGCAAAGTGGGCCATACGTGGACCCACTTTGACCCAAAATTACCGTTTTGCCCCTGTGTCCAAATTGGACGAAAGGGTAGTAATTTCTAGCTATTTTGCTGATTCCAAAAATGTTGGTGATGTCTATTTCAGCATCCAGAGACGTTTGTTCGGAGACCTTAGTTCCAGATTCAGTGTCCTTGATATTTGGACGCGTACACTTTAAAGATTCCTGCCTGGCAAGTATACCTTGCCATTGTACTATTATTTACATTCCATATGATGCATTCATATTTTATTTCTGCTTATTTACTTTATTTATTTTAACTGCTATATAAATTGCGCGTCCAAGAAAACTTGGGTGCAACGACGGTGTCGTCGTATTCTTTTTATTTATTTATGTATATGCATTGGACCTACTTTATGAGACGACTCCATTATCATGAGATATTTTATGTTTCATTGGCCATGACACTATTCTTACACGAGTGTGAGTCACATGTAGAACACGGACTTGCATACTCGTCTGGCCACTGGTACGTATAGGTCGTGCGACGGATAGGGATTACTGCCAATAGAAACTTTGTATGCTAGTAGACCTGGCAGTTATTTAGAGGTATTATCGTGTCATGTATATGACATGCTTAGAGCATGGGATGGGGAGAACAACAAGTAAGACATTTGGGCTCCTTTGTACTTTTTCCTTCTGTAACCCGGAAGCTCCGCTGGAGATACGGGCGGTGATGACCCTTATATATTATATATTATCAGGCGGCCTCTGCCGTTCAAAACACGACATGCTCTATAGGCTCCCGATTCTCCGAGAGAGTACGCCAATCCCATTTTTAGCCAGATAGCCCACTTGGTGGAAAGTTGTTCTTAAACTGCATTCACTTAGACGGTTAGGCGACCCTTGGATGTTTACATTTCAGTACTTTATTGGCATATTTATATGTATCTTGTTACGTCCCTCTGAGGACCTGGTACCTTTCCAGATATAGACGAGCAAGAGTATCCGCAGGAGTACGGACCTGGACCTGACGCTACTTATCAGACTGAGGAGGTCTTACCTTCGGAGTATCTTTGATCCATTGCAGCTATTAGAGATTTTAGTTGCTATTCTTTCGAGACATTTATTCTTATATTAGAGTTGATTCTCTTCTCTCTTTAGTAGTTTTGGTATAGTCGATTGCAGTGGATTTGTTTCCATTCGACTATCATACTTTGAAATTTCTTATTTGATACTCACCTTTGATATTCAGTTATTTATTTTCCATTTATCTATTATTTGTGCTGTAGATGAGATATAGATTGCGTGTGACTTGTTGAGATAGTATATTACCACATGTGGATTGAATATTCATGTACAGCGTACGTGTATATATGGTTTTCATATATTGGAGTTCGTATACATACGACTGGCGTGTTACGTATTCCTAGTCCTACGTATTTTGGGACTGGGGGGTGACACAGGGAGAGGGTGGTGGTGAGCGGTGGTTGCAGGAGGTGAACAAGGAATGGCGGAGGTGATGGTGGTCGAGGACAGCGGAGGCTCGGGTGCTGAGAAAGGAGGAGATGGAAGGAGTCGAGTCCGACGTGGTGTGGCGTGGCGAAGTCGAGGAGAGTCGGGAAGAGGTTGCGGGTCGAGATGTGCAGAGGCGGAGGAGTCCGGCGGATGGAGCGCCCAACAATTGAAAAATTGCACAAAGATAAAAATTGGATTAAATTAATTAAAATTAATGCAAATGGTATTCTAAAATTAATTAGAAGTAGATGGGGCTAAAATTAGGTGAGACATAGGTGTCATAGACATAGAAGACTCAGGATAAAATATTGTCATAATTTGGGTTGCACAAAATGGGTCAAGATTGTGTCTCTAATTTTGATTGGAACGCACAATGATACAAAGTCATATTTATTTAGAATTAAATATAAACGTCCGCGATGAATATTTGTGCAACTAAAATGTAGCACAAGAGAGCATAATTATAAGTTATACAAAGGTCAGGATTGAAGACGGGCATGTCTAGGATAAGAATATAAAATTTGTAGGAAGACAGTGGCTAGTGTAGTACTCCAATTATCGAAGCAATGGTAAGGTGCACTAAGTGATATAAATATTGCAAACTTAAATAAAATGCCGTGTTCTATTTCTAATTGGATTCAAAGTAGCCCTAGTTTCACTATCTAAGCCAAGTAAGCCTAATTTTGGGTGAGGGGGTTTATAAATTCGGCGGAGTACTGCTTCACTGTCATATTGTCTTGGCGGAGCTGCACGAACTTGTTCTCCTTTTTTCGACGAATATGAGGGGTTATGAACTCCTCTTCAAATGCGCCACGGAAGGTAGCCCACGCGATAGTCTCTTCTTCATCTACGAAGAGTGACCTTCGATGCACGTTCTACCAATCATGCACGTTCAAACAGAGCTGCAGTTGGCCACACGCAATACGCTTCTCCTCAGGTACCTCTAGCAATTTGAAGTAATCTTTAAGCTCTGCCAGCCAATCTAGAGCCACGACCGGATCTTCAGTCCCTTTGAATGGCGTATTACAGACCTTCTTAAAGTCGGCAAAGTCGAAGGTAGTCACTTCCTTCTTCTTTGGAGTTTGAGGTATTTTGACTTCAGGCGTGGGTTACTACACCGGTGTCGCTACTGTTGCCGCAAAATGGTTGGAGGCCAAGGTCTGAACGATCTGTTGTAGGACATCTACCTACTTCTGTTAGACAGTAAATCGGGCTTCTAGATTTCCTTTAAACTTGCTCTGTCGCTCTTCTGCCCGCTTCTCGGCTCGCTCATAACTAGCCTCATCTCTTTGTTAGCTTGCTTCAAGCATCCGCATTATTTGCTCAATCGGGTCAACACGGGACATGGCTTGCTGGCTTCTGGAACTTTCCTAGGTACCGAAACTACTTTTTTGGGCCTGTACTTCACCCTATGCTAGTGCTTGCGCTTAAGTCATTCCTTCAAAAGAGGGCAACTTATATCAGGCTCATAATGTATTATGGACTCACTGTATGGAACGTATCTCATTTTTGGCCAAACGAGTTTAAGAGTTCGCATAGGGAATAGATCGTTAAAGGAACTTTTCTGAAACTAGGGTCAAAGGAACTTGAAGATGTACTCTGATACCAATAATGTCACATCCCAATTCCGTAAAATCGCTAGCCGTCCCCCAGGCGTGACACCGTGTGTGCCTAGATTGCGCATCACATAAGGTCGAGATATCTTTTATATAACGAGCACATATTCAGAGTACGCAGATAATTGAAACACAAGGTTGAAACATATAAAAGTTCTCTTTATTGATAATGAACATCTTTTATAAACTCTTGAATGAGTCGGATAGTTGCCGCACGGGCTTACAAAAGTGGACGCAAAAAAAGATAATCGTCTTGTAAATTATATCCTTTTACTAAAACTTTAAAGCTATAGATACCTTCAGGCGAAGCTATCTCCTTTCCACTGAGCTGCATATAATGTGTGCACGAGCTCCTGGAAACTTCAAAATATTTCTTCAAAAGCACGATCAGAGTGTGCCGGCAGGTGGACTGGATTGGGAGTCGCTCTAGCTTCCTTGCAAGATCGTCTTAGTGCGGGAAACATGTCTCAATGAGGGTCAATACATCAAAATACACTAGTGAAGGCGAGCTAACCCAACTATACCAATCAACACATTGTTTATATGAAGCATGCAAGTTATTTGTGGTCTTTCTATCTTGCCTTAGTTCATTTTAAAAGAAAGCATTAGACATAAATTTTTTCTGAAAATGAATATGCCACTATTCGGTAACTTTTATCTGCCCGTCTGAACTACCTACACAAATACTTACCATGACCTTCCCTGCCACGAAGACATATTTAGCTTCCACAGTTTAAATATATGAGGGGATCACTGGCATGATGCCATAAGGACAAATAGTCATTGACGAGGATGGTATGCAACGAAAGAATAAGGTGCGATACAAGCCATCCCGTCCAGAACAAGAGACTAAACTAGAAGTTTTGTCCAGATCGGATCGGTGCCAGTGCCCCAGTGATCGTCCGCAGGAACTATGATATTGTGCACAAGTTATCCATGATCAAACATCATCACTGTTAAGTTATCAATTGATATAGTTGAAGGAAACACGAGCATGAGACAAGTAGCATGGCATGATTCATTTTGCATAGTCTCTCTGATCAGTTTATTGCATAACAAGGGGGTGTTCTATATATAACACAAATATAGAAGAAGTATACATTCATTTGCACAGCAAGGTGTGTTCTATCTATAGCATAATTATAGAAAAAAATACATTCTAACTTGAATTGGAATACTATAAAAGAACATTCAAGTGAACTAGCATGCAACAAGGTAACCATTTCTAAGCTGGTTGACAAGAATAAATAATCCAAGTCTATTCCTTTATTTATCTTGATATTTTTTAGTTATTATGGTATCGTTTGATCGGAACAATCAAGAAGGCAAGATTTTAGATGTGAAGAATTGAAAGAAGGGTCAACTAAATCGAATTATAGCCACTCATAAGTTAGTTGGGGAGAGAAAAGGAAAGAGGTGCTTCAAGACTCCGCTTGCACGACGTCTACTGCACGATCATCTGCATTGCCACAAACAGATGATCAATACCTCTTCTACTCTTTCCAAGCTCGGAATAAAATGCAGTTCAACGAACGAGAGCAATGAAATTCATCAAAATCGTTCAAGAAAACACAAATCAGAAAACTAACTCAAAAGTACGAAAGCAACAAGGCAACAACGAAAACTAAGGCAAAAAAACTTGCAGCGGAGAGGTCCCTCTTGACTCTGCCGCTAAGTCCATCCTTGGGGCACAGTCCACTGAATATGGGAATTAATTTCGAAGAAGCAAATCCATAACGAGGATAAGATCTTGATTCAATTTATCCCGATCGAACGATACCAATTAGTATTTCTTAGATGCGCTCCCCGAAAAGGAGGAACGGGGCACCACACACTTGGCCTTGTAGACTGGGGTGTCCATCTTCTTCTTCATCTTCTCCTAGTATTCCGCCTTCAGTCACTCCTTGCGGTAATCCGGTCCAAGTGACGCTAGCGCCTTCTGGTCATTGATCATATCTCTCAACCTCTTGCTGGCGACGGTCTTGTAGCACTTTCGTATATCACTATCTCTATGATCCGGCCACCAGTACAAGCTCTGCAAATTTAGAAAATAATTTTTATCATTGTAATAAAAAAATTATTATAAATAAAATTCATATACATACCCCGAGCTTCTCTAGCCAAGTGAATCGTCGATCGAGCGGGATGTCACTGAAGTTGATATAAGGGCCATTAAAGTAGCCCCGCATGTTCTCCCCCAGATCATTTTCAGCATTGATCGAGAAGAATATGAAATAAGTAGACAATATACAATTGGAATAAAAATTACAAAATGAAAGTGTGGATTGACAAATAAATGCTTACGTTGCTCCATCTGCCCATAGTCCGGGACGACAGATATTGGCTGGCCGTTTTGGTAGAGTATGGGGGTCTACAAATCCTGGACGGTGGACATATACTCCTTTGCCCACAAGAAGGCCTGGAAATAGATTTGCTTCTATGGGAGCAACTGGTGGAGTAGCCAGTGTAGTAGTGCCGATAGTGGCTGGAGTAGAAGAAGGGGTAGCAGCTGATGGAAATCTAGGAGATGGAGTAGCTCCTCCTACTGAAGAACGAGTATATGGCGGGGATAAACCATCCACCGCATCTACGAACTCGTCCTCAGGTCGTGTGCAAGAATCTGGGGTAGCAGACGTAGTGGACGGAGGATGCTGTGAAGATGATCCTCTCTGAACATGTCGTCGTCATCGTCCTCGACCTGCCATACTATAGGTAAATCTGCAGTAAATAAAAAAATGGTGTCATCAAACAGATAACATAAAGTAATGGTGTAGTAAAATTAGTAAATACTAATGTGATGATGAAATAAATAATAATCGTGTCATAAAATAATTAAATAAATATCTAAGCTAATGCATATGTATGTACGTACTAATTTTCTTCATCTTCCGAATCGTCATCGTCTTCCGAATCATTTTCAGAATTGTCTTCATCTTCTACTTCTTCATTTTTATTTTCACTTCCACTATCACTATCACTATCACTATCACATTCATCTTCCAATTCTTGTTCCTCGCTCGATGCCTTTATATCAGGGTTCTCCTCTATATGAGGTAAATCTTCTATCTTAATCTCTTCATCAACTCTATCATCCTCTACAGTAACGTCAACCCCCATACCATCAACACCAGCCGAAATCATATATGCAAGTTGAGGCATGACCACCCCATCCTCTTGGTATGCTAGATCCCCAACATTATATGTATTTTTAGCTTTAATTTTGCATACAGCCCACCAATCTTTATTATTGCGTCGTCGACTAGGATAGCTCGTATAATACACTTGAACCGTTTGACTAGCCAACACAAATGGTTCAAAACCTATATATCTTTTTGTATATTTTATATTAACAAACCAAAACTATTTGTCAATTTTTTATCCTTGCTTGGGTGTTGTGTCGAACCAATCATATTTAAACAGCACAATTTTTATCTCATAAGAGTAATCCAGCTCCACGATATCTCTTAGTACACCGTAATAGTCAAATTCTGGATCAACATCGTAGACTGAACCCCTCACACATACTCCAGATTTTTTTGTATAATTAGCCTCCTCATCGATAAATAATTGATTAATAGACTTATCAGTGGTTCTAATTTTGAAGCCATTGATGGTGTATCAATCCCAACACTTCGCCCTCTTGCTTGGTCTGATAGCTAATGCTCGAAGTTGTTTGTTCTGTAAGTCTGTACCAGGACGAAAAACCTGAAACATTACGTATCATATAGATATTAGACAAAGATTGGTCTGAATGCTAAATTTATAATGCTTAATGTTTATGATCCATACATAATTATGGAACCACGATAGAAATTTTCTATCAACCTCTCTAGCAAGATCATTTTAATTAATATTAGGTGTCTCCATTTTTACCTCGGCTCTAAAAGTATTGTGATAATAAGAAAAAAAATTAGAGCAATTATTTTCTAATTATATACAAAATTAAAATATCTAGGAAAGATATGTCGCTTACTTCTCAATATCTTGCATCTATTTTATACCACTATTTAACAATATATACTTCATCGTCTTCCAACCAACGTACTTTAGTAGCACTTGTAGGCTTCCCTCACATATTGAAGATAATGTGGATTACACTATTCGGGGCATTAACTCCACCTCATCATTCCTTGGGGGTCCATTGCGATTTGTTCTGACATGAGTATCAAAGTAGATGGAGCAGAAGTTTGAAACCTCCTCAATGATATATACTTCGCATATCGAAGCTTCTACATTAGCCTTATTGCCAACCTTATTATTCAGGTGATGTAGATACCTATAGATAATATATTAAATCTTAGAATTATTTAAATAAAAAAAATTATTAGTATAAAGAATTTATACCTCTCAAATAGATACATCCATCTGTAATGGATGGAAGCACCGACGGGTGCTTCGTATGCAAGATAAAACGGCAAATGCTCCATACTATCAACAAAATTAGGGGAAAGCACCCTTTCTAACTTACACAATGTCAATACAATCTTCTCCTCAAGTTCTATTATATGTTGTACCGTCAACTTGCTTGAACACAAATCTCTAAAAAATATAGATAATTCGGCCAACGGAGTCCATACTTGATGAGGCAACATCTCTGTAAACCCCCTGATTTTTCAAAAAATTTTAAATGGATTTTTCACAATTTTTCTGGAATTTTTCTCTATTTAAAACCTAGGTATTTTAATTTTAAATGATTTTTAAATGATGTTAATTAATAATAAAATATTATGAAAATAATATTTTCTGGTGTAAAATGAAAAACTAGACATATGGTAATTTTTCGGGAATTTATTGGACCCCGAAAGTATTTTTAAAGCCCTAAAAAACTAATTAATATTAAACCAAAATAAACCCTAGAATAAACCCGGTTTATTTAAAATAAACCAAACAAACTGACCCAAACCGGACCCGGTCTAGTTGAACCGGGCCCAAACCTTAGCGGGTCGGATCCGGGTTCAACCCGATCCGCTTCGACCCGACCCGACCCGCTAGACCTAAATCCCTAACCGCCCCGAACCCGACCGCTCGCCTCCCCTCCGCCGGTCGACCTGCCGACCTTTCGCCTCCCAGCCGCTCCGGCTTCCCGCACCCGCCGCCTCATCACCTCCCACACCGGCCGCCGCTTCGCTGCCCCGACCCCTCGCTCCGCCTCCCGCACCGGCCGCCCGTCCGCCTATATAACTCGACCCCCTCTCCGTTGACCCCCTCTCCTCCGCCCAGCCCCGCTCGACCTCCTGCTCCTTCGCCCCGCCTTTCCTTCTCCTCCTCCCCAGGAGCTCCGTCGCGTAGCCGACCCTGCTCCGCCACCAGCTCCGCCTCCCTCCCTTGAGCAGCGACCAGCCGCAGCCACCTGAGCACCCAAGCCCCCGGCCGCCTTCAACAGCGCCTCAGCCGGCCGCTTCCCTCCGCCCAGCACAGCCTCCGCCCGAGCCGCCTTCCTCCGGCGAGCCCAGCCGACTCCGGCAAGCCCTAACCCTAGAGCAACAGCCCGGGCACGGCCAGGACACAGCAGTGTCAAGTCGACACGAGGACACGAGAAATCTTCGGTTCACGGAGCCCTGTTCAGGTAACCCGTTCTCTCTCCTCGTTGACCCCTTTTTGGTTCCGTCAGTTGTGACGCGTAGACTGCGTGACCATCTCGATGCTCGTGCAACCCGCTCGGTGCATCGCGTCCTGTGGTGATCGCGAACCGCGATCCAAAAACAGGAAAAACTATGCCCTGTTTTACCCCGGAACTGAGTGTGCCCCGTCAAATGGGACGACTTGGTCGCATACGTGCACGCCGTTGATACGGACGTGCAAAATTTTGCAGAAGTTGATTTGGATGTGCGTGCACACCGGAATCAACGCGTATCCGCCGACAACACCCCGTATCTGTCTGTTCTGAATCTCGCTGTAACTTAGTGTACATATGTCGGATCAAAACGAAACTTGCGCCATCGGACTCGTAGCAATATGCTGGTCCTGTGACCCAAGTTTGGTTTGATTCTGAGAAAGTTGACAAAATCGCGTATCGTGGGCCCCACGGCTCCACTTGACGGGCAATTTTGTGATCGGCTTATCAAAATCCAATTCTGGAAGTTTTATTGGGTTTGTATCAACTTTTTGGACCCGTTGACACTAAGTTTGACAGATTTGGAGACCTTTGTTCCTGACACATTTTTCGGTGCAAAGCGGCCCATATGTGGACCCCGTCTTGACCTAAAAATATTATTTTTGCTCCTGTGTCCAAATTGGACTCAAGGACAGGCGTTTCTAGCTAATTAATATTTTTTGGATCTGATGGTGATGTCTATTTCAGCAACCGGAGCAGTACCAGCAAATCCCACTAAAGTCAGAGCTATAGTTGGAGCCAGAACCCCAGGCAAGTGTACCTTGCCAAACATTGTAGTTCTTATTACATATTCTTTGTCTTATTTATACATTATTGTGCACGCTTAAACCTAGGACCGTGTGACTTTACTTAGTGTCCGATTAATAGTCGGGTGCCAACACCGTACGCGGGGTTGTGTAAGGTCAACTAGAGATGGATATCGTGACCCTTTACATTCTCGTACTTGCCATAGCAAGTACATTATACCCAGGACACCTGACACTAATCATGAGACAAAATCTTCCTAAAATATTCAAGGTGATTCTGTGTAGGTTGCAGGATTTATGACATAGACATTATATGCTTAGATCTTATTATGACTTGCTGCATTAGTTTTGATCTTGCGTGTCATGGATATGAGACGTGTGATTACATTGGGTGGGAAGAGTATTACCATATCAAAGGCTGATTATATTACATATATTATTGTCTGGAGATGATTGGCACATATACTGGAGTCGTGATACTACCTGCTTTGGCATATATACTGGAGTCGTAATACTAATACTGCTATGGGTTTCTCTGACACTGATCCTATAGTAGACTCAGCCCAAGTATGACTAAAACTCTCACTTGTATATCACTTAGCTGGTTTATTTATTTACCCTATTGTTTCATTTATTGCTGCACTGCATTATGTTGGCTTGAGTTATTTTGTACCTTGCCATGTCCCCTGAGGACCTGGATCCGGAATATGTCCCCAGGATTAGCAGAGGAGATCCACTCTGAGGTTTACAGGACAGGAGCATTAGCAGGAGCCGAAGCAGGATCAGGTGCATACAGTGGAGCAGAACCAGAAACCGAGGACTAGGTGATTGCCATAGATTTTCCTGAGTATATGTTTCTTCCATACTCAGTTTGTGATGTTCTTTACATTCTTGTTTAAATGAACAATTATATCAGACTTGATTATCGGATTGTTCCCCAATTTAATTACTTGTGACTTGATGTTTGATGTTTATATTCCTTTTGTTGATATTGATATATTCATTCTGTGGATGAGATTAGTAAACCCTGATCGTTGTATTACAGCTTAAGTATGCCCCGATGGATCCATTAAATTGGATTTGTCCATCGGTGTGTGCTGCTGGCCATTGCCACGTGTCTAGTCCCTCGATATTTTGGGACTGGGGCGTGACAATCTCTCTCAGAGCAATAGGTAGTAACCTCTCCATAAATACATGGCAATCATGACTCTTCATCCCTGTCAGCTTGCGTTCGTTAAGATCAACACATCTTGCCAGATTTGACACGTAGCCGTCAGAAAATCTCAACTTTAAAATCCAGTTGCATATTGTCAATTTATCCTCCATACTCAATGTAAATGGCGCTGGAGGCTTGACCCAGTTGCTGTTGCCACTTCATTTTAGGTGCAAATCTGAACGCATGCAAATAATTTTCAAGTTCTTTCTTGCTTTGACATTGTCTTTCATTTTTTCTTAATATCCATCACCGTATTAAAAATATTGTCGAATACATTCTTTTCGATATGTATGACATCAAGATTGTGCCTTATGAGATTGTCCTTCAATAAGGTAAGTCCCAAAAGATACTCTGCTTCGTCCAATTATGCCTACGTCCAAACCCTTCAAAGTGATTGCCAGATATCGGATCTTCCATCACAGTCGGCAGTCCATCTACATCTTTCCAAACTTCGTCTCCTGTCAGTCTCAACGGGGGAGGAGATAGTTCATGTTTAACAGCTCTAAAGGCATCTTTGTTCTTTCTCCACGGATGCAACGCAGGAAGAAACTGATGGTGACAATCAAAGAAATATGCTTTTCCTCCATTATGGAGACGGAATGCCTTACACTTTTTTATACATATCGGACACGACAAAGTACCATGGGTACTCCACCCCAATAATATCCCATATGCTAGAAAATCGTTGATGGTCCACATGATAGACGCTCTAATCTGAAAGTTCTTCTCCTTCGATATATCATATGTCCGAACGCTGGATTGCCACAATTGTATCAACTCATGCACCAACGGTTGCAAGTTGATATTGATGTTCTTTTTTGGAGTTTTTGGACCGGGTATGATAAGTGTCAAGAACATGTAAGGAGTCTTCATGCACATCCATGGTGGTAGATTATAATGAGTCAAAATCACCGGCCAACAAGAGTACTGAGATCCCGACTGTCCGAAAGGAGTGAATCCATCAGAACATAAACCCAATCGGACATTCCTGGGCTCCGCAACAAATTCAGGATGACACAAATCAAAATGCTTCCATGCCTCTCCATCGGAAGGATGAGATAATTCTCCTTCATCCATATTTCGTTCCTTGCTATGCCATGTCATGTGTTGTGCTGTATTTACGGACATATACATCCTCTGCAGCCTCTTTGTGATCGACAAAAACTGTATGTACTTGTAGGGACGCAACCATGCTCGGACAGTTGACTTTTCTTGCCCCGAATTGGCTTGTACCGGTCCGCATGACAAAAAATTATATTTATCATTATTCTCCTTGTAGTACAACATGCAACCGTTTTAATAATAATCTATCTTTTCGTATCATAATCTGAGTTTCTGTATCATCATCTTCGACTTGTAGAAGTTTTCAGGCAACTTCTTCGGTCCTTTTGGCAACAACTCTCTAACAAACCGAATTATCTGGTCATAGCATTCCTACGACAAGTTAAAATCAGACTTTAGGTTCAACAGCCGCATCACCACCGACAAGACAGAATGAGAATCACAACCCGAGTATAACGGAGTATCGACATTCTTGAACATATCATAGAATTCCTTTGCATCAGGATGAGGATCCGACGGATCAAAACTTGGACCGGCCGCTTCAAATACCAACTCACGCGCCAAGTTTCGCGGTCGATATTCAAAGTTATCTCCGAGAGTGGACTCTTTTACCTCCGTATTGAAGGAGGGATGCTGATATTGCGAAAACAAATGTTCTCCTTGAGCCGTCTACTCCTTGTAGTTTGGTACAAAAATTTTCTTGTAGAGATGCTCCCTCATGAGGTCCACCTCTTTGAATGGTATATATTATGACATTTGACATAAGGACACTTGATGAGCCTCCCATCCATGAAATAATGTTGACTACTGGCGTATTTGGGAAAATTTTTAACGTCCGCCATGAAATCATCTGTCAAACCAATCATACTCTCATGTCGCCGATTATACATCCACGATTGGTCAACTAAGTGTTGACTCATTGTTCAAACCAATTCTGTATATACGTACCATATATATTCAAACAATATAGATTAAATACAAGTATATAAAAAATTAAAGAATAAGAATATTCTAACTTAGTACTTAATTGTAATAACTAATTATTATTCACACTAGTTTGATAAAGTAACACACACTATATATTGATACCCCTAGAACCCCTTCCTAGTATTTTCTAAATTGTTAATAATTTACTAATAGTTATTTGTTTTCGATACCAAAAAATTTGATATAGAACTATATGCATTCTTATTACTTGAAATTTGTTTTAATTTCTGAATAAATTTCTCTTTTACCTATTCGCAAATCCTACATTCTAAATATTTTTTAGTTTACTTTTTTTCAAAGCCAACCCGTTAGGGTTAGGGTTTATCAGCTTATCGTGTCCGTACGTGTCCGTGTCCAGCATATCAAAAATATCAAACCATTCATTTTCTCCGTGCCCAGCGTATCGTGTCTGTACGTGTGTCCAGATTCCCACAATCCAAATGCAATAATTAACCAAATCGAAATGAGGGTCAGGGGTACCTTTAGCCGGAGGAGAAGGCGATCTGACGGAGGCGAAGAGGGTCGGCGTGGAGGAGGAGGGCTTGGGGGTCGGACGCCGGAGGAGGAGAGGGGGTCGGGGGGTCGGGGGCCGGTGGAGGATGAGGAGGAGGAGGGGGCAAGTGAGGGGGAGGGGTTGCCGGAGAGGAGGAGATCGCCGGAGAGGGGGAGGGGGTCGGGGGTGGAGGAGGAGGGCTTGGGGGTCGGACGTCGGAGGAGGAGGAGGAGGAGGAGGAGGAGGGTTTGGGGGTCGTCGGAGAGGGGGGTCGAGGAGGAGGGGGTTGGGGTCGCCGGAGAGAGGGGTAGCCGGAGAGGGGTCCGGGGTCGGGGTCGGAGAGACGGAGGCCGGGGTCGGAGAGAGAGAGAGATTGAGAATGAGAGAAAATCAAACGTGCTATGGAATTTTAAGTCTTCTCTGAGACGGATATTTCCGTCGCTATTCCGTTGGTAAGATAACAACGACGGATTAACGACGAACTATTGACGAAAAATAATATAATTTGTTTACATAAATCAATCAGTCGTAATTCCGTCGAAAGTCCGTCGCTGACTCAGCGACGGATTACTTTCCGTCGCTGAGTTCCGTCGTTGTTTAACATTATTTTTGTAGTGAGTGAGCTATAATTTTCTTACAACTTCAATGTTTGTATATTGATAACTCTGTTGTGTGTTCACCTTCTCAAGGTAATTATCGAGTTCTAAGAGTGCCATGATGTTCCGAACTTTGATCTCATTATTTGGAATGATGCTCTATAATGCTTAAAGAAAATTAAAACCAATAATCAAATATGACTCTGAAGCATTGAAGATGGAACTTAAATATTGACGAGTCTGATCCTTTCAGAAAGAACTGCACTAGTCTTTGCATGAGGTTCGAGTTCAGGGTCTTCTATACCACAATTCTTGAGAGGGGGAGACATCTGATGATTATGACTCTCTTTAATGACAGTGTATTAGCAGTTCATGTGTAGATTCACTCCCCCACTCAAATATCAGACTTGGTTTGTGTGTGGACGAAGAGAAAATCTAAAATTAACCGTGATTAACGCTTGATTTAGTTTTCTGAGAGGCAAAAATATACTCTGTAGCTAATGGTAATAAGAAAAAAATATCAGAAATAAAATGGTTTTCGGTAAACCTGTATGATAATAGTAGGTGATTTTGTTGGAAAATTATGGGTTATGAAACAAAAATTACTATATAAAGGTAATTGGTGTGGTTTAAGTCGCGTTTTTTGGGTTGATAACAATTCACCTCCATGAAACAATTAATAGCCATAAGCATACAACCAACAATACCAAAGATCTGAACTAGTATTTGGAACTTAAGAATTTGTATTATGTTTAGTTCATGAGGAAAGATCACTTCACAGATGACAGTATATGCCCGAAAAGTCCAATACCAACTAGACCCAAACCCATTTGGTAGCTTTGAAGTATACGCACTTTCAAGCACATCACATTTCTTCTCACTAAACATTTAATATTGCTATATAAGAATGTCAAGTGAGACAAATACCCATAAATATGTGCATACAAGAAGGTATATTTTGATTTAAACATTTAGTTATTGTAGCTAATTCAAAGTTCAAGAAATCATTGGTATCTGTGTCATTAAACCATGATACTAGTTATTAGAATCGAAAATAACACATATGCGTCTATCTAGTTGCATGAGTAATTTACCAAACCAAAGATTATTTAGTAAGAAGATTATTCGGAGAGTAATATATTTTCTTCTGATGCCAATGTCGATATTATTATTTTTTTTGAGATTCGTTAATATATATTTTTATGTCATTTTTATCGAATTAGGAACTAAATTTCTAAAACGAAATTCGAATCGTACGTATTTTTACAAAAGTCTTCCATCGTAACCAACAAGTCACGAGTCTACGGACAATTAATATTCTAAATAAAAAATGATAACTCTCTCTTTTTAATAGTGACATAAGAAAACTAAGGATTATATACTGAGAAACCGAATACTCATGACAGTTGCTTCCCTTCGGTCTATGGTGGATCTTCCTCTCTAGACATTGTAGCCTAGTCATTCAACCTCTTTGCTTGCAACAACAATTACGAATTCCAATTCCAGCACGAAATGTACGTGTACCCCTTTGCTTCTTGGATTCCAACTATGGGATGGTAATTTTTTTCGAACCTGACGGGACCTAATTTTTTTTCCGAGGACGAATTTAGAAATTTAAAAACGGGACCAAAAGTAAAAATGGGGATTAAAAAAAAAATCTTTCGTCAGGTTTAGGACCGGATATTGGTATAATACTTTCCGCCCCGATAAATTTTTGATCCCGATTACATATACCTATATGTACACAATCCATTGATATTAGTTAGACATTAATCTCTCTTTTAGTACTTGTATATTTTTGTTAGATTAATATTCTCTTCTTCTTTTTTGTATTGTATCATTATTTTCTATCTACTATTATATGTTTTTTCATGAAAACGGATTTTATTAACTTGGCTTGTATCTTTTTAAAAAGAAAATGGATTTTCTTTTAAGCTTATACTCTACATAAAAAATTGATAACGGAATGAGGAACGGGGGACGGAAAACCCGATTCCGAAAGTGTTAGCGGTGTTGGTGTTGTTTCCTTTGTGCTAGTGAAAATAGCCCCACATTGGCTACACCACAAAGTGTCAATATAATACTTTATATGTGTTGAGGTGTACACATGGGGTGTGGTGGGACACATGAGTGTCATGTGAGGATATTTTTCTAGAAGAAAAAAGGATTAACTCCTCAAAGAAAGCATTCATGCTTTTTGTCACTCTCTTGAAAAAATTCTCTTAGGAGCTAAGTCTCCCAAAGGAGCTTAGCAACTCGGGATCGGGCTCAAGGGTGCAAAGTGACGCTTTATTGGCGCAACTTTGCACTTAGCATCAACGCTTGTGGTCATTTTATGCGCGAGTTGCATGCTCGGGCGCATGCGAGGGTACATGAGTGGGCGCATGAGCGCTACATGTGCGTATGCGTAGGCGTTGCGCGGCTATATGTTGCCATGCACTGCTGGGCACATGGGCATATGAGCTGCTGCGTTGCTGGCTTATGTGCGCATGAGCAATTTGGTTGGGCTGATGCACGCATATGCGTAGAGCGCGCGTTTAGCCCATTGTCATGCCCCAATCTCCCACAAGTTCGATCGTTCCCGCTGAACATGAATTACCACGTTATAGCGCTCCCACAGGACAATCGTTCTCATCGGAACGTGATGCAGTAAGAGCCTGGACTCGCACAAGGCGATGACATCAAACGTCATGGTATCATCGAAATAACCAAGTTGCAGTGAAAGTCAAGTATTGTGTACCAAACACACATCAGAGTATACATAGCGAAGCTCTCGAATGGTCCAATGAAGATGCCACAAAGGGGAATGCCACAAGACGATGAAACACTCTTGCTCTTTCTCTTGCCCACAAAGGTACCTACCGTTCCATACATCATATCCCGTATATCCAAGCTGAGCCACTACACTTGCGTACCTGGAAATAATGTCCACAAATGTGGGTCAGTACACAGTCGTACTGGTGAACGGGATAACCCACTCGTCTAAACCGATACTAAATATATAGTGAATATAAATAATTATATGGTGATCTTTCTAATTTAAGCCTAGATTCATTTCATGGCAGAGGCATGACATGTTAAAAAAATAGTAAAGCAGTTTAAGAATGCAATCATTCAACTCAAGCAAATACACTAGCAGTTATATCCAACTCAAATAAGACTAAGCATACAAATCGTTCTACTCAAACCTGAAGCTAAGCGTGAACCTATCGAACCACATTGCACTCCAAGTCTAAAATCTATGGCATCACACCATAATCTGAGCCTTGCTAATCTAATCATCGATGCACACACTCTTGCCCAAGGCAAGGTGGCGCCACCGCCTACACGAATGCATAATCTCAAACTGAACCAACTCTTATCTATATGAAGGTCACTGGCCAAGCTATAAAGGACTATCCAACTGCATTTTGACCCGATCCAGTACTGAGTAGCTAGTCCGCCTGGTGGTCTCAAACTTCAAGTACCATTCTCAAAGCACGTTACCAATTGTTTCCTCTATGGCCGAATGGTCCTCGTGCCCTGGAGCCTATATCGTTCGAGAAAACCAAACCATGTGTGTAATAGGTTGTCTGTGACCAATGCAATACTCCAACCATGTAGGTATGATAAGAGAATCGTGCATTCTCGTCCCACCAAATGATATTCGCCTCGATCCATCTAATTCACCATAACCATTTTCAACTTATAGCCCACGACACCATCCTCAAATTATCTCCATTTGGTACCATGCCGCTTCTCGACACAGTGCTCCGATTGGTGCAATACCTCGCTCCGAATGCTTCGTGGCATAATGCCCCAACAGTAGCATAATGCCCCAATAGTGGCACAATGCCCTCTCCGATATATTTGCGTGGTTTTGAACCACAACAACACGCTTTGCTTGATAAAGCATCCAACTTGATACTCGTGCACGGATGCACGCTCTCTCACTGAAGTGCCTCAATGTTCTAACCAAGATGATCCACTCAAAGCCCCAACAGTCCAAATGTAAGTTTAACTCATGGCCATAAATTCTATACATCTAAATGACACACACTTTATGTATTCCACAGTGCAGTATTTTTCATGTATTAGGCATAAAGGAGTAGAGAAGAAGGGACAAAGCCCACTCACCAAATCTGAATCTGCTAGAACTCTGCTTTGACGATACGGCCGATCCCTAGAATTCGTGATCCGATGCGAAGCACGATCCACTCAATTGGTATGATCGTGCGAGCAGGTCATGCTCTCCAGATCATCCGACCGATCGGACTAAGGAAGACGATATTATCGCTCCAAATCCTGCTATCCATGCATTTCTCTGAACGAACACACTGATTCCATTAAACTCTGCACATGATCTACACATTAAACCAACTCAAATCAATACTTGCTCTCAAATCCAACAAATCAAAATATAACCAACCATTCTCTCGTTTAATCTGACTCAGCGTAATGCACCGTGCGGTTGCGGGACATTACATAATATACCCCTTAGAATAAGGTTCTTTCTCGAACCAAACCAATTCCCATTACTTTCTCGTATGCCGCTTGACCATTTCATAACTCTGCTCTATGTAACTCATATTTCATTAATCCAGACTCATCATCTTCGCTATGCGCTGAACGCTTTCACACCAATTCCATACTCCCCACATCCTCTTTACAGCTCAATTCAAATTTAATATATTACTTAGTTTGGATCATACACATATTTAAGGCGTTACCAAAATACATGTATTTCAGCCGAGCTTAGCGATAACGAATTTAGACAAGTTATAAGGGTATCTTCATGTCCGAGACATTCATCGCTTCACTCTCGACTGAACCGATCCTAACGTTCATCCATAACACATTCACACAGGCACTATTCTCAAATACGATGATTCCTGACTGACGATATCTCCACCTGACTCAAATTAGTTCATATTCTGACTCAATCCATTCTCTAGCGAGATCCAACACACGCGCGTTTTAAGTCCTTGCACGTCTAAGCGCAACAAGTATTCTACAAGGCCCTACCATCCAACTATTTATGAATTCTCATTTGCGTTGTTCGAGCTGAAACAACAAATCTCTACCTCAACTTTAATCGTACCATATTCCACGTACACTATCTCAAAACATCATCATCATGCTCCAAACAATTATCATAACTGATACTACACCATCTAAGCGACTTACCCAAATATCATACTATAATCCAAGATCAGTTCGGCCCAACACCTCTGCCTTAATCTCAATACCTCTTTGGGTGAACATCTATATTGAGGTTCATGTGATCCGAGAAGGTTTTGCCGCCACGCCATAGGGATATGTCGCCACGATTTCAACGAGGACACAATCACCATAATTTTTAGGTCACGCCTGGAATAGTTTTTCGTGATGTTTCCACTATCTCTAAGCACAAGATATCACCTTCACCCTATGTACGAGCACGTACCGTAAACCAAGTCCAATTTTATCTTGTAGATCTGAGGCACATCTGTCCCTTCCGGTATTGTAAGGATTTGATCTGAACGAGCCACGACTTTAACTTCTCGAAGATAGTTACACAATCGTCAATTTATATGAATGTTATTTCCTTCTAGGGCATGACGAGTCAGAGGCGATGCCATCTTCAATAATCCGTGACTCCGAATCTCATCAGTTGACTTAGGCCATTTTTACCATTGCTTCAATCTTCTGGCTGCATCTTCAACTGAAGGCTATTCCAAATATCTCTCAAATCCAACACTCAGACGCGCAGGCCTATCTCCAACATACACCACTCACATCCACCCTCGACGCATCCCTAAATACGTTACCGCAATGGTCATTTTATGGGTCTACATTAATTATTCATTTCGATTGGGCAGTCAAGTCTATAGGGTCAGCTGTCCCGAAGCTATGCTTGATAAATATAAGTCATCACAATGGACAGTTACTATGAACCATGCTATATCTCCTCTACAAATTTGAGCCATAACCTAACCATCCAATTCGAATGAACTTCTGAATCCGATCACTTCATGCACTACCTCTGACGCATCTGTTAACCAAACGCCACCTAACCACCTAGAGTTTTACTATCTATCTAAGATACTAATTGTCGAAATGCACTCGTTGAAACCGTATTTCATCACTCCACTGTTCTGTCCTGAATCTATCAAAATTCTAAACCGCCTTGTTCGACTTCTCGTACTACCACTTGCAACGATTTCTGAAACCATATACTTGGTCTGTTTCTTATCCGTACTCCATGCTTCAACACTGCACGTCCAACTTGCTCGAGTGGTACCATGATTTTCTTCAACGTTGCTCCCTCATTTAGCTATATTTAAAAGTTTATCTACCACAATCCTTGTTCTTATTCCACTTCCTTAGCACCGTCTTGATTTCTCCGCATTCTGATTCATCCACGCGCTCTCGATGACTCGTGTACAAATTCTAACACAATTATAATTCCATATTATCTTCACTCGTTGCCTCAATCCACCTCAGTACTGCAAGTGTTAACTTTTAATCTGACTTAACATCAACTAGACTTACCTCATGCCCGTTCACATCTTTCGGAGAACCCGTCCACCATCGTTGCACTGTTTTGTCAATTTTATTTTCGCTAAACTTTGAGTCAAACTTCTCGAGCGCCAATATTTGAAATCCTATAAGTTCGTGCGATTCCATCGTATTGCTCTTCCAAAACCAATCATGTTCCACTACTTGACCAACTGCTCCCTTGCGTTGCCAAAATCTATAGTTCGTGCTCGCTACTCTTTAATACATCCATCGCTCGTGCATGCGTGCCCCAACTGTTTGTTACTTATGCTCAATTCTCTCTTTGCATCAATGAATGCTCCACCTGACCTCCAAATAGTGTCATGCCCTGGTCCCGAAGGTCTCCCGACCACCATCTCTCGTCAGACCGGACACGAATCACCGCACCTCGGTGCTTCCGCGGGTCGTATGGTCGTTTGCTACCGGAACATGATGTCGTACGAGCCTGGGGTTGCGCCCACATAAGGCAACATCGTTTAAGTTTTGGCTATCATCGCATCCATCAAGTAAGTAGCGGAGGGACATTATTGCAAGCATTTATCCATCTAAGTATACGAGACAAATCGAGGCACATGGTTCTCTGAATACAATGGGATCGTTCCATACATTATATCCCTCTATACGAAAGTAGCTCAAGGCAATCAAAACTAGATTTCTGGGTCTTAGGGATGAGGTACGCCTATTGTCACGCCCCAATCTCCCGCAAGCTCGATAGTCCCCGCTGAACGTGAATCACCACGTTTACAGCTCTCCCGCAGGACAATCGTTCTCATCGGGACGTGATGCCGTACGAGCCTGGAGTTGCGCTCGTACAAGGCGATGTTGTCAAACACCAAATGTTATCATTGAAACAACCAAGTTGCAGCAGAAGTCAAGTATTGTGTACCAAGCACACAATCAGAGTATACACAGCGAAGCTCACGATAGGGTCCAAATGAGATGCCCCGAGTCAATGCCACAAAGGCGATGCCACGGAGACGATGAAATAACTCTTGCTCTTTCTCTAGCCCACAAAGGTACTTACAGTTCATACATCATGTCCCGTATATCCAAGCAGCGCCACTACGCCTGTGTACCTGAAATAATGCCCACAAACGTGGGTCAGTACACAACCGTACTGGTGAGCGGGATAACCCACTCGCCTAAGCCGACACTAAGTAAAATAGTGAATGCAAACAGTCATATGGTGATCTTTCTAGTTGAATCCTAGATTCATTTCATGGCATATGAATGACATGTTAAGGAAAGCAGTAAAGCAGTTTAAGCATGCTAGCATTCAATCTCAAACCAAACGACAAGCAATCTATATAAATCTGACCCGTCTAACTCAATGTCATCGCTTGCACGATAACATATCGAACCATCAGTCTCGCCTCAAAATCCATCCAGAACCAAAGTTATAAATCCCACTCTCGAGTGCACACTCTTGCCAAGGCAAGGTGGCCGCGCCTACACGATGCACAAACCAACCAAAGTAAAGCAAGCCAACATCTATTCTTATATGAAGTCACTGGCCAAAGGCCATAAAGGACGTTGATCGGACAGATCAATGCGGTTCTATTCGAAACAGCGCTAAGTAGCTAACCCACCTGAATCGCATCCAACCGCTGGCACCGCGCCCAAGACGCGTTACCCAATTGTCTCCTCCATGGTCGAACGGTCCCGGTGCCCCGGAGCACCCGTTCGAGGAAACCAAACCCTGTGCCACCCAGGTTGTCCGTGACTATGCAGACACGTAGGTATGACGAGAGGATCGAACATTCTCGCCCCACCAAGCGATCCTAGACTCGTTCCATCAATAATCCAACCAACACATCCATAACCATTCTTCCAACATGTCCTTCCAAGAACCCAAATCTCGACCTCAAAACATAGCCCGAGGCATCAAAATATCAAGTGTTTCATAGGCACGAAGCCTCTTCTCAACACAATCCAAATTGGTGCAACACCTATGCTCAAAGCTAACCCATGGCACAATGCCCCAAAAGAGGCACAACACCCTCGCCGATGCAGTTGTTCGGTTTTGAACCACAACTGCTCGCTTTGCAAGACAAAGCGACCAAGTGATACTCGTACACGGATGCACGCTCGCTCGCCCGAATTCCCGATATTCCCAATGTTTCTATTGCCTCAATTGTATCATTCCAACTTGTATATTTCCAACCGTCCAAGCATAATCCCAAGTAATCCAACCGATCACCTCAAATGAATAATCCAGCTATCGTATCCAACTATCCAACGCGTAAACCATTCAAGCCACAATCCTACCAAGCCAACGACACGCACTCTATGCACGCCTCAGTGTAGTGCTTCCCGATGTTTCAGTCCAAGTGTTCAAGCCATTACGTGTTTTCCATATTATTAGGCATGAAGGAGTAGAGGAGAAGGGAAAGAGCCCACTCACAATGTTTGAATCCGTTAGGCATCCTGTCCTGCCGATACGGCCAATCCCTTGAACCCGTGGTCCGATGCAAGCGCGATCTACTCAACTGGTATGACCGTGCGAGCAGGCCGTGCTCTCCAAATCATCCGACCGATCGGATTAAGGAAGACGGCATTATCGCTTCCAATCCATCAATCCAGTACTGTTCAGAACGAACACCTGATTTCCATCGAACCCGCTAGCCAACTGCACATGAAATAACTCAATCAATCCTTCTTCCCGAAATCCGACATTTCAAATGTAACCAGCATTTGATTCATTCAGTCCGACTCAGCGTAACGCTCCGAGCGTTTGCGGGGCGTTACATAATATACCACTTAGAATCAGGTTCGTCCACGAACCGTGCTGGTACTCATTCCATACTAGCATGCCACAATCCAATTCCATAGATCTGCTCTATACAACTCTCATATTCACTATTTCTGACACAACATCTCGTTCTGCTGAACGCTCGAATAAATTTTCATGAATTCCCACATCCTCCTTGCAGCTCAACCCGAATTTCTCGTATCGCTTAGTTTTGGATCGTACATATATTTAAGGCGTCCCTAAAATACATGCATTTCAGCCGAGCTTTGCGATAGCAAATTTGAACAAGTTACAAGGGTATCTTTATGTTCGAGGCGTCCATTCACTTTGCTCCCAATTGAACCAAATCATGATTTCCATACCAACACATTCGCTCGAGAACTATTCACAATTATGCAGATTTTCCACCGACTCAATGAGTTCGCGTTCCAGCTCAATCCATCCCACTATTTCTGAAATCAGCACTAGCAATATCTCCAAATATTATCTCGTGCACCGAACGATCATCTCAACTGATCTACCCCAGCTATGCGACTTACCCAAAAATTAACTTGCTCAGATCTGCTCAGTCCAACACATTTCCTGCCATCTCAAAATCTCACAGGGTGAACATCTATATTGAGGTTCGTGTGATCCACGAAGATCTCGCCGCCACGCCAAAGGGATTTGTGTCGCCACGATTTCAACGTGGACACACTTGCCACAATTCTTAGGTTGCGCATGAAATAGTTCTTCGCGCTGCTTCCACTGCCTCGAAGCAGAGAATATCACCTTCGCCTTCCGAATGAGCACGCTTCCCAGACTAAGTTCTGAGACATCTTGTAAATCTGAGGCAAATCTGTCCCTTCCAGTATTCGCAAGGATTTGATCTGAACGAGCCGCTGCTTTAACTTCACGAGCTAGTTTCACAGTCGTCAATTCATATGAATGCTATTCCCTTCCAGGGCACGATGAGTCAGAGGCGATGCCATCGATAAAAATCTGCGACTCTGAATCTCATCAGTTGACAAGGCTACTTCCACCATCGCTTCGATCTTCCGGCTGTATCTTCAGCTGAAGGCTATCCCAAGGATCTCTCAAATCCAACACTCAGTCAATAAGCCAAATCATATTGCCTCACATCTGCCCTCGACGCATTCCCAAATACGCCGCCTCAAGGGTCGTTCTATGGGTCTACCATATTCATATCCGATTCAGCGGGCAAGGTCGCTTAGGGTCAGCTGTCCCGAAGCTACGCTTGATAATTGTAATCATCACGATGGACAGTTACTATAAACCATGCTATATCTCATCTGCAAATCCGAATCAAAATTCCAACCATCCCATCCGAGCGAACTCCCGAATCCGAGCAATGTGCTCGTTGAAACCGTCTACCATCGATCCGTCGTTCTGCCCTGAATCCATCAAATTTCCGAATTGCATGTTCGATTCTCGCACCATCGATTTCAACGATTCTCAAAGCTCGAGACTTGCTCAAATTCACATCGTTTGCCACGTCCCACCTTGCACTTCCAACTTACTCGAGCAGCACAGTGATTCGTCCAACGTTGCTCCCACATTTAGCTATCTTCAGAAATCAATCCGCCAAAATCTTTGCCTTCCGTTGTTGCCACAATCCGTCTACGTCTTCCCGAAGAATACGTCTATCATCGTTGCACCATCTTGCCCAAAATTTCATTTCCGCTAAACCTGATTCAACTTCTCGAGCAACAATATCCAAAATTCTTCAAGTTTGTGTGAATCAATCACATTGCCCCTCCAAGCCAAGTTCGTGTTTCATTGCTCAACCAACAGCTCAAATGTGTCGCCCAAAAATCGTAGTCCATGCTCGCTATCATTCGATTCACCCATCGCTTTGCTCAAGCTTAACCCAAATGTTCGTTCCGATCTCGTCCAACTCTCAAGTCCAACGATACTTCCATTTGTACCAGTCCGTTCACGATATGCCCAACTCAATATTCGCTTGCTCCATTTTCATTCTTCCCAACTCAACCGACGTGCACCAACCAACTTGTATTCTCGTTTCACGAGTCCGTTCAGGAAATTTTCATAGATGTCCAACCAAAATATTTCCAATGCCTTGCTTAACACGTTTGATCCCATATACCACTTCAAATCAAGTCACTACTCACATTACGATTTCTTGCACTGGATCCAAGATCCGTCCGAACCCTCCAAAATGTGTGATCATGCCTTTCCCAATTCGAGTCTGACACAAAACTCAGGCAACGCTTGAATTATCCAACTGTTTCTCAACCCGTCTGATACTTTCGCAACACGAGCAATCGTGCAATGATTGTCTTCCAAATAGTCCAACCCAATACCCAACGGTTTCACACTTTTGTTGTACGAGCAACTCGTACCAACTTATCCATATATTCCCGAGCCAAACTCAAACCTGCTCAACCGATGCGCCACAGCCAAAATTCCAACTTCTATCCAACACAATCGCTTGACGAGCAACTCGTGCAAGGATCCATTCCCATCGAAAGTTTCTACTCAAAACATGCCGCATAACCAAATCTCGTTAGCCAACCAACTGATCCATTGAGGCAATCAGAATCTCTCCGAACGATAAGCCAACCAACCCAACGGAAGCCCACACTTGTTGCACAAATGCAACAACGCCAACCAACTTGCTGCACGAATGCAACAACGCCTAACGAGGCTAAGCGATCCTACGAAAACCAACCAAGGCAACCCAACACAGAATAACATGCAGCCAAAACCAGCAATAAATAGACTTATTGCATGAAACATCCAATGCGGCACTGAGTAGAGTCAAGAGCTAGACGACACACGGAAGCTATTTAGAGTTTGTGATGAAGCGAAGGACCAAGTCCGAGAAAATGAACCAGGCGCTCTGATACCAATTTGTCACGCCCCAATCTCCCGCAAGCTCGATAGTCCCCGCTGAACGTGAATCACCACGTTTACAGCTCTTCCGCAGGACAATCGTTCTCATCGGGACGTGATGCCGTACGAGCCTGGAGTTGCGCTCGTACAAGGCGATGTTGTCAAACACCAAATGTTATCATTGAAACAACCAAGTTGCAGCGGAAGTCAAGTATTGTGTACCAAGCACACAATCAGAGTATACACAGCGAAGCTCACGATAGGGTCCAAATGAGATGCCCCGAGTCAATGCCACAAAGGCGATGCCACGGAGACGATGAAATAACTCTTGCTCTTTCTCTAGCCCACAAAGGTACTTACAGTTCATACATCATGTCCCGTATATCCAAGCAGCGCCACTACGCCTGTGTACCTGAAATAATGCCCACAAACGTGGGTCAGTACACAACCGTACTGGTGAGCGGGATAACCCACTCGCCTAAGCCGACACTAAGTAAAATAGTGAATGCAAACAGTCATATGGTGATCTTTCTAGTTGAATCCTAGATTCATTTCATGGCATATGAATGACATGTTAAGGAAAGCAGTAAAGCAGTTTAAGCATGCTAGCATTCAATCTCAAACCAAACGACAAGCAATCTATATAAATCTGACCCGTCTAACTCAATGTCATCGCTTGCACGATAACATATCGAACCATCAGTCTCGCCTCAAAATCCATCCAGAACCAAAGTTATAAATCCCACTCTCGAGTGCACACTCTTGCCAAGGCAAGGTGGCCGCGCCTACACGATGCACAAACCAACCAAAGTAAAGCAAGCCAACATCTATTCTTATATGAAGTCACTGGCCAAAGGCCATAAAGGACGTTGATCGGACAGATCAATGCGGTTCTATTCGAAACAGCGCTAAGTAGCTAACCCACCTGAATCGCATCCAACCGCTGGCACCGCGCCCAAGACGCGTTACCCAATTGTCTCCTCCATGGTCGAACGGTCCCGGTGCCCCGGAGCACCCGTTCGAGGAAACCAAACCCTGTGCCACCCAGGTTGTCCGTGACTATGCAGACACGTAGGTATGACGAGAGGATCGAACATTCTCGCCCCACCAAGCGATCCTAGACTCGTTCCATCAATAATCCAACCAACACATCCATAACCATTCTTCCAACATGTCCTTCCAAGAACCCAAATCTCGACCTCAAAACATAGCCCGAGGCATCAAAATATCAAGTGTTTCATAGGCACGAAGCCTCTTCTCAACACAATCCAAATTGGTGCAACACCTATGCTCAAAGCTAACCCATGGCACAATGCCCCAAAAGAGGCACAACACCCTCGCCGATGCAGTTGTTCGGTTTTGAACCACAACTGCTCGCTTTGCAAGACAAAGCGACCAAGTGATACTCGTACACGGATGCACGCTCGCTCGCCCGAATTCCCGATATTCCCAATGTTTCTATTGCCTCAATTGTATCATTCCAACTTGTATATTTCCAACCGTCCAAGCATAATCCCAAGTAATCCAACCGATCACCTCAAATGAATAATCCAGCTATCGTATCCAACTATCCAACGCGTAAACCATTCAAGCCACAATCCTACCAAGCCAACGACACGCACTCTATGCACGCCTCAGTGTAGTGCTTCCCGATGTTTCAGTCCAAGTGTTCAAGCCATTACGTGTTTTCCATATTATTAGGCATGAAGGAGTAGAGGAGAAGGGAAAGAGCCCACTCACAATGTTTGAATCCGTTAGGCATCCTGTCCTGCCGATACGGCCAATCCCTTGAACCCGTGGTCCGATGCAAGCGCGATCTACTCAACTGGTATGACCGTGCGAGCAGGCCGTGCTCTCCAAATCATCCGACCGATCGGATTAAGGAAGACGGCATTATCGCTTCCAATCCATCAATCCAGTACTGTTCAGAACGAACACCTGATTTCCATCGAACCCGCTAGCCATCTGCACATGAAATAACTCAATCAATCCTTCTTCCCGAAATCCGACATTTCAAATGTAACCAGCATTTGATTCATTCAGTCCGACTCAGCGTAACGCTCCGAGCGGTTGCGGGGCGTTACACCTATCGCTCCCTCGGACGATCCAGTACCTGCAAGCAAGTAAACTGTTGGTGGGTCAGTACTTTTATAAGTACTGGTGAGTATAAATAACTGAACAGAAGCAACATTCACTAAAACCAACACTAAGTAATCATGTTATAAAAAAATTATATTACTAGTAATCTTTCTAGTTTTACCTATGTTCGTTACATGCAGTTTGATAGCATAGTCATATTACTTATTTTGGAAACATCTTTAAAAACAGAGTTCATATTCGATATAAGCAAGCAGACAAGACAAGCCGATCGTTCTACTATCAGGGTGTGCACAACGTGTCTCGTAAGCTATACTCAAAGACTCTAGGGACAAATGCACCTCTAAAGACTATCCTCTATCAAGCCAACACAATGAACTAGCTATATGCAGTGTGGTCCCCGAGTAACTCAGCATCGGTAGCGGTAATCCAGCTGACCAATGACTCATATTCTGATGCTATTAGCAGCTGTGACTCATGGTTGCTTTCTACTATCTCTGTAGTAGCCGTGACCAAGGTTTAGCTCTCCACCAATAGCCATTGTCCGACCGATGCAAATGTACGAAACACTATCAAATAAACTCTAGGATGCAGACAAGATGAACCATCAGACCATATATCTCTTCTCTGTGTGGACTAGCCGCCCTCTCTCTGAACAAGTTCAAGCACGATATAGTTCTCTCGAAGCACAAGCGATAGTGGACATTTTCATGCAAACTCTTACTCTTAGACAAGCATTTCAAGTTCTCTTAGTTAAGCAGACATGTTTGTTTCAAAGATAAGCTATGTGAGTTCTCTTATTTAGCATGCAAGACAGGTTCTATCATTCTCTTATGAAACTATCTTTAAGCAAACAAGCATTCAAAAACTTAGATTCATTATTAAGGCATGCAAGAATCAGAGAACGAAGTTCTGCCCCCTCACCTTGATCAGTCATCTCCTGCTTCAACAAGGAGCTCTTAAGAAAGACATTTTTTTTGAGTCAGCAAATCGATATCGCTTGTACATAGTGCTGACGCGGAGTGGGGCACTACATACTTACCCACCAACAAAAAGTTTCATCCTCGAAACTTCAAGAAGAAGCTTATCGATATCCCTAGCAACGATAGTCCTCATCCCTCGTCATCCTCTTTTTCGAAAACTTTAGCAAAACATAAGCACGAAAGCACAACTCCAAGCAACAAATCAAATCCAGAAAACTTTTGCCGACAACTTTGAGAATATTTATGGGCTTATTGTATGGAACGTTCATTGCAGCACAATATCGGGCAAATCTTAGAGTCAGAGCAATGGAATGGGCAAATAATCGAGTCGCTCTGATACCATTATGTCACGCTCCCGTCCCGAAGGTCTCTCGACCACCATCCTCCGCCGGACCGAACGCGAATCACCGCGCCTCCGGGCTCCCGCAGGGTGTATGGTCATTTGATACCGGGACGTGATGTAGTACGAGTCTGGGGTTGCGCCCGCATAAGGCAACATCGTTTAAGTTTTGGCTATCATCGCATCTATCAAGTAAGCAGCGGAGGAACATTATTGCAAGCATTTATCCATCTGAGTATACGGGGCAAATCGAGGCACAGGGTTCTCTGAATATAATGGGATCATTCCATACATTATATCCCTCTATACGAAAGCAGCTCAAGGCAATCAAAATTAGATTTTCGGGTCTTGGAGATGAGGCACGCCTATCGCTCTCTCGGACGATCCAGTATCTGCAAGCAAGTAAACTGTTGGTGGGTCAGCACTTTTATAAGTACTGGTGTGTATAAACAACTGAACAGAAGCAACATCCACTAAAATCAACACTAAGTAATCATGTTATAAAATATTATATTACTAGTGATCTTTCTAGTTTTACCTATGTTCGTTACATGCAGTTGATAGCAGAGTCATATTACTTATTTTGGAAACATCTTTAAAAACATAGTTCATATTCGATATAAGTAAGCAGATAAGACAAGCCGATCGTTCTACTATCAGGGTATGTGCAACGTGTCTCATGAGCTATACTCAAAGACTCTAGGGACAAATATACCTCTAGGGACTATCCTCTATCAAGCCAACACAATGAACTAGCTATTTTCAGTGTGGTCGCTGAGTAACTCAAGATTGGTAGCGGTAATCCAGCTAACCAATGACTCATATTTTGATACTATTAGCAGCTGTGACTCGTTGTTGCTTTCTACTATCTCTGTAGCAGCCGTGACCAAGGTTCAGCTCTCCACCAATAGCCATTGCCCGACCGATGCGAATGCATGAAACACTATCAAATAAACTCTAGGATGCAGACGAGATAAACCATCATACCATATATCTCTTCTCTGTGTGGACTAGCCGCCCTCTATTTGAACAAGTTCAAGCACGATATGGTTCTCTCGAAGCACAAGCAATAATGGACATATTCATGCAAACTCTTACTCTTGGACAAGTATTCCAAGTTCTCTTAGTTAAGCAGACATGTTCGTTTCAAAGATAAGCTATGTGAGTTCTCTTATTTAGCATGCAAGACATGTTCTATCATTCTTTTATGAAACTATCTTTAAGCAAGCAAGCATTCAAAAACTCAGATTCATTATTAAGGCGTGCAACGAAGTTCTGCCCACTCATATTGATCAGTCATCTCCTGCTTCAATAAGGAGCTCTTAAGAAATATATCATTTTTGAGTCAGCAAATCGATATCGCTTGTACATAGTACCGACGCAGAGCGGGGCACTACAAATAGCACAAGCAAAATATTAATATTCAACTTTTCGTCTGATTCATCACATCTTATTTCCAATGCTTGGTTTATATCACTCATTCGAATTCCAAATACTTGTTCCATTGCTTGTTCCATTCTCGTCCAACAATTTTTTTATTTATGTGAGTCCATTTTCTGATCGCTGAAATCTAACCCATCGAAGAATACCTGAGTCAAATTTTATTGCACCAATTTCTGACATAATACCACATTACTCCATCTATTGACAGCAAACATATCGCTTATCTTGTTCCAAATATTTTCAACATGTGCACCACTCCGTAGCACGCATATACCACTTATAAATAGAGTCACTCTGGCGCTAGACTTACTCTGCATCGATGGACATCTATTCCAAACCAACTATTTTGTGGCTATCCTGTCGAATATAATTCAACACTCGCTTGCTCAGAGTTTCTGAAACATAACTCAGCCGATTCGCACAAACCAACTTCCATTTCCATTATCTGCGTCCGTTTCTGCAATACTATTGCTAATTATCCAAAATATTCTAATGCCACTTAACTATGTGGTATACTATATACCACTCCGAATCAAGTCACTTCTTACGTCATCCTTACTTTGCATCAATCTAACATCAGTTCAAGCTATCCATTCTACCTGATCCTGCCATTTCTAACTCAAAGTCTGTCACAAAACTCAGCCAATGCATGAACTATCTAACTTTCTTGTTGATCTCACTTGATGTAACTTGCGTCATATTTTATTCTTGATACTTCCAATCTATCTCTCAAATTGTTTGACACTTTCGCTGCACGAGCAACCCGTGCAACAATCTCTTCCATTGATCCAAGCTAATACTCAACTATTCCATACATTCGTCGTACGAGAAACTCGTGCAACAGTCTCTCTCCCTGATATTAGAAGCTGATGTTCAAATATGCTCAACTCATATCCGACACTTTCGCTGTACGAGTAACCCATGTAATGATCTCTTCCAATGATCCAAGCAAATACTCAATTGTTCTATATATTCACCGTACCAGCAACTCGTGCAACGCTTTCTCTCCCTGATATTCTAAGTTGCTGCACGAACAACTCGTACATCACTCTCTGATATTCCCAGCCAATATCTCAAACTCTGTCCAATACATTCGCTACACGAGCAAATCGTGCAACGTTTTATTCTCATTCAATGCTTCTACGCACAACATGCCATATAACCAATCTCGTCTGACAACCAATTGTTCCACTGATGCAACCAAAAACTTTTCGAATGAAAAGCCAAACCAATGCAACGATACCTCTCAACTTGCTGCATAAATGTAACAATGCCACACAACTTGCTGCACGATTACAACAACGCCAAATGATGCTACATGATTTTATCAAAATCCTACGAATCTAACACAACGAAGAACAACATGCACACACAACCAACAAATAAATATATAGACTTATTGCATGAAACATCCATTGTGTTACCGAGTAGAGCAAAGAGCCAAACGATATATGGAAGCTATTTAGAGTTTGTGATGAAGCAAAGAGGAAAACCTAAGAAAATGAACCGGGACTCCGATACAAAATTGTCATGCCCCAATCTTCCATAAGTTTGATCGTCCCCGCTGAACGTGAATCACTATATTACAGAGCTCTCGCAGGACAATCGTCTCATCGGGATATGATGACATGCGAGCCTGGAGTTGCCCTCGCACAAGATGATTACGTCAAATATCATCGTTATCATCAAAATGACCAAGTTGCAGAGAAAGTCAAGTATTATGTATGAAGCACACATCAGAGTATACATAGCAAAGCTCTCGAAGGGTCCAATGAAGATGCCATAAAGGGTAATGCCACAAGGCGATATAACACTTTTGATCTTTCTCTTGCCCACAAAGGTACTTACCGTTCCATACATCATATCATGTATATCCAAGATGAGCCACTACACCTACGTACCTATAAATAATGTCTACAAAAGTGGATCGGTGTCACGACCCACACCCGAAATTTGGGCATGAGTCGTGGGTACGTCCAGCCTACGCCGCAGCATTGGCAGTAGAACGCTGTCTAGGTCTCAATAATATACTAACATAACTCACAACCTGTCAATGATATCAACTCCAATAAGGAGGACAAGAGAAAAATAACTCTCAACATCTCATAATGCAAACTCAATCACAACAACTATAAGAGTATAAAGGCACGATAAAAGATAAGAAGAATGACATAGTTAAACCCCATGTCTCAAAATAAAGATAAACCACGGTCTAGATGTCTAACATAAAGTCTCCACAAGTCTCAAATAAAACCCAACATAAGTCTCAACATAAACTCAAAATAAACCTCCAAGTAAGTCTCAAATGCATAAGATAATTCTGTCTAGATAACTGCAGGTAGTGTCTCCTCTAAAGGAATAGTCTCCTCTAATATCTCTGGTATGTAGTCTGCATCTATACCTGGTCCATAATGTGTGGGACAGAAGTTCTGAAGATTCTCTGAAAAATTATCCAGTCAGGATTGGAGCGAAGTACAAGCACTAACAGCAGTTCCACATATATTGACAAAAACTATAACACAGTGTAACGAAATACAAGATAGATATGAATACTGGCAATAAGAAATACTGGAATAATGAAATACTGGAATAAAAGAATACTGGAATAATAAAGTACTGGAGCATATGTCATCATCAATGTACATCTAGCAATGAAATAGAAATACAAGTGCATGCTAGAACAATGAACTAGAATATAAGTAAACGCTAGAACAATAACTAGAACATGCAGAGATGCTAGATCAATATACTAGAGATACATGTCAAGAACATCTAGCTAAGTGTGTAAAACATCAGCATATCATGTGATCGGCTTGAGACTGATCAGGTTTGTTACATATGATTAGCTATGATTCATGTAAGGTCAGGCTAACCATCCGGATAGCTAAGATGCGAGCAATAATCAAGGCTAATCACATGTAACAGGCTATGAGGCATGTAATGGTCAGGCTGCACCGACGTGAGGTGTGGGTGAGCTATGATGCATGTAGAGTTGGGTATGATTACATAAGCTACTAATATATCCCCGTTTCCCCAGCTAGCATGATGGATTCCAAATCACGACTCCTCGTGACAGGTCTCGATGATGCCAACTCGTGTAAACAACAGTGTCAGAATTATGTACACTATACAACTAGAATTATAGAGATAATCAACATAATAAAAACTGTCAGAGAATGTACTCGCCTGTGGTACTTAGCTGGCAATACCAATGTCATATTTTCGGGATCTCGTCTGAATTATCCAACAGTCCTATAGACATCAATTAATAATAATATTGTATCAGTCGATACACTAACATACACACCATCATAAATACTGTGAACTCAGAGACTACGCTAGGGGTGCTACTTGTCATCTACAGGGTCAAGATCAATGTAACTACGGGATATCCGTAATTAATACTAGGGTCTCATAGTACATCTATAAATATACATATAGTCTTAACTAGCATATAACATTAATTACTTACAATTTATATGTATACCAATTAAATACATATATTATATATATGTATATATACTAATTAAATTCATATATATATATATATATATATATATATATATATATATATATATATATATATATATATATATATATATATATATATATATATATACCAATTATACATATTAAACATATACTAATAGAATACCTAAATATATATATATATATATACCCATTTGAATACATATACAAAATACATACACCCATATACCAATTATATACCAATGAACAATACGCGTATACGCGTACGAGTGCGTGTACGAAATAAGAAGGAGAAACTCGAACCTGTGCGCACGGGAACGAGGCATTCGTGTCAAGATCGTCGAGAAGGGGGTGCTCGGTTTAGTCGAACGGGTCAACTCCGGCGTATTCTAGCCAGTTGAGCAGCGTCGGGTGGCAGCGGGTTCCGGCGATCAGCGGTGCTCCGTCGGCTTGTCCCAGGCAGAGGGGCTCTGGCCGACTGACAGCGGGTCAGCGGCTTCTCCGGTCGAGTACAGGCGGTGTAGCGGCTTCAGGCGAATGGGTGCGACGTTCAGTCCGGCGCTGTGCATTCGTCTAGCAGGTGATGGGTTGAGGCAAGTCTCCAGTCGACGAGGTGGCGGGTTGGCGAGGTTCACGGCGGGTCTGGAGGGTGCGGGATGGCGAGTGCAGCAGTGCTCGGGGTCGTGATCCGGTCGGGTGAAGGAGAGGTGGGGGTGTGCTAGGTTCACGGCGGTCCAGGCGGATCGTTGACGGGGTGGTAAACTCCGGCGAGTTCCTGGTGGAAATGGCGGGAGGAGTCTCTGGTCGAGGGATTGAAGGAGGAGTCGGTTGTGTATATTAGGTTTTGGAATAGAAAAGAAAAAGGAAAAAAGTAAAGAAAGGAAAAGGATATTTATATGTGTATGCAAGGTGTTGGGTTGACCTAGAAATAGGGCTTGGTCAACACTTGGAAAAAGGGCTTCTCATGTAGGATTTCAAAGGCTATGATTTCCTAGATTCAAAATGGATGGCTAGGATTGCATTTGGTTCAAAGTTTGGTGGGCTATGGTTTAAGGAGGTTGATGTTGAGTTACACACTCCCAAAATTTATGAAAAAATTCACATGAAGGAGAAATGAGTTTCTTCACGTGTTGTGTCCAACGGGGTGGACACCTTAATGTACTTTTGCATAAAAGTGCCCAACAATTGGAAAATTTGCACAAAGTTGGATTTATGGTTTAATTTAATTAAAATTAATATAATTGGTGTTCTAAAATTAATTAAAAGTACATGGGGCTAAAAATAGGTGGGACACAAGTGTCATGAATGAAGTAGACTCAGAATAGAATATTATCCTAATTTGGGTTGCTCAAAAGGGGTCGAGATTGTATCTCCAATTTCGATTAGAACGCACAAGGATACAAAGTTGGATTTATTGGAATTAAGAATAAATATCTGCGATAAAAATTGTGCGACTAAAATGAAGCACACCATGTCATAGTTATGAGTCATACAAAGGTTAAAACAAAAGTCTGGCACGTCTAGGACAAGGGTGTAAAATTAGTTGGAAGATAGTGGCTAGTGTAATGCTCTAATTATCGAAGCAACGGTAAAGTGTAACAATCAAATAAAATTATAGCAATTTAAATATAAATAATTATCATGCAGTCATTTACACATTAAATTGTAAAAAGACAAAAATATCCCTAATATGAAATATGGTAGTGACAAGTCTACCCTCCTTAAAAGAATTTTGTCCTCGAAATTAAAAATAAACTAGCACAAGAACAAACAATCAAACGAAGAATTATACCTCAAGTCTCGAAGAGATACGGATACTGCTCGTGCATTTCGTCCTCTCTTTCCTAGGTTGACTCGCCTGAAGAGTAATGTCTCCATGCAACACGAACCAAAGGAATAGTCTGGTTCTGCAATACCTTCTCTTTACGATCTAAGATCTCTACGGGTTGTTCAGGATAGCTAAGCGTCGGTCCAACCTCGATCTCCGAGTGATCTAGCACGTGACTAGGGTCTGCCACGTACCGTCTCAGCTGTGACACATGGAACATGTCATGCACTCCATCTAGAGTAGGCGACAAGTCCAGTCTATAGGCCACTGCACCGACCCTTGCAAGAATATCGAAAGGTCCAATGTATCATGGACTAAGCTGTCCGCCTCTACCAAAATAAATCGTGTCCCATGTCAGAGAAATTCGTAGGAACACCAAATCGCCAACCTAGAACAAACAATCTTAACATGCAATCTAAAACAAAACAATCACAAATCAAAATAACAAAACTTATACCTGAAACTCTAGAGGTCTACGGTGGCTATGGGTCCCAATGTCACTGTCTGTCATACGCCACTCACAGTCTGTCTCTGATGAGTTTTACCTTTTCTGCTGCATCCACGACCATTTTTGGTCCTAACAAGGTTCTCTCTCCGACATCATCCCAAGATAACGGTATACGACACCTTCATCCATATAAAGCCTCGAATGGTGACATCTCAATGCTGGCCTGGCAGCTGTTGTTATAAGCAAACTCTACTAGGTGTAGATGATCCTCCCAAGAACCTCCGAGATCCAAAATGCAAGTACGTAGCATATCTTCAAGAGTCTGAATAGTCATTTCAGACTGCCCGTCTGTCTGGGGGTGATACGCGGTACTGAACTTGAGCTGAGTGCCCAAGCTAGCCTGCAGACTCCTCCAGAAGTGGGAAGTAAAACGACTATCCCGATCTGAGACGATACTCACAGGAACTCTATGTAATATGACAATCTGTCGCACGTATATCTCTGCTAGCTTCTCTGTTGATGTACCCACTTTGAATGGTAAGAAGTAGGCTGATTTGGTCAACCTATCTATGATGACCCAAATCGCGTCCTTTCCTCCTAGAGAACGTGGAAGCCCTGAAACGAAGTCCATAGTCACATGCTCCCACTTCCATTCTGGAATAGTTAAAGGTTGAAGCAATCCTCCTGGCCTCTGTCGATCTGCTTTTACCTGCTGGCACACTAAATATCTGGATACAAAGCGTGCTACCCCGCGCTTCATACCATACCACCATACGTGCTCCCTCAGATCTCGATACATCTTGTTGGCACCGGGATACATCGAGTACTGATAACGATGTGCCTCCTGTAAAACCTCTTCGCGTAGCTCTCCAATCGACACACACATGCTTGTGCCATGCCGTAAGGATCCATCATCCACAATAGTGAAGTCATCTATCAAACCTGTCCGAACTTGTGCCCAGATACTCCTCAGAGTCTCATCATCATACTGTGCAGCTCTAATTCTATCCATCATCTCTGATTGTATCTAGAATCTCCATATCTGAATCTCAACACCTGGAACTAGTACTTTAATTCCCAAGCTCTCTAGATCGGCCAATAAGTGTCTATCTGTAGTCAAGTACATAGCCATCGGATACCTGCTCAAGGCATCGGCGACTACGTTGGCCTTTCCTGGGTGGTACTGTAATGAGATATCAAAGTCTTTTATCAACTCTAACCACCTTCTCTACCTCATATTCAGCTCCTTCTGAGTAAACACGTACTTCAAGCTCTTATGGTCTGTGAAGATCTCCACACACTCTCCGTACAGATAGTGTTTCCACAGTTTTAGAGCAAAGATAACTGCTGCTAACTCTAAATTGTGGGTGGGATAGTTCTTTTCATGAGGGCATAATTGTCTTGAAGCATAGGCAATTACTTTTCTGTGCTGCTGAAGAACGCATCCCAAACCTTTTTCTGAAGCATCATTGTAGATAGTGAATCCACCTGTCCCTGACGGCAACGTCAAAACTGGAGTTATCGTCAGTCTCTTCTTCAGCTCATCAAATGCGTCCTGACATTCCTCTGTCCAGAAAAAATCCATATATTTCTTAATCAGCCTAGTCATCGGCTCTGCAATCTTGGAGAAGTCTTGTACGAACCTCCTGTAGTATCCTGCTAGTCCGAGAAAGCTCATGATTTTAGCTATCGTACTGGGGGTAGCCCATGACTCCACTGCCTCTATCTTCTTTGGGTTAACTGAAATTCTGTCACCCGTCACCATATGTCCAAAAAATTTAACCTTGTCAAGGAAGAACTCACACTTTAAAAGCTTTTCGTATAACTCTTCCTACCTGAGAGTCTCCAAGACTATCCTCAGGTGCTCTTCGTGCTCTTCTGGGGTCTTTGAATACACAAGAATGTCGTCAATGAACACCACTACGAACTTGTCAAGGTACTGGTGGAATACCTTGTTCATCAAGTTTATGAACACTGCTGGTGCATTAGTTAAACCAAACGGCATTACTGTAAATTCAAACTGGCCATATCTGGTCCGAAAGGCTGTCTTCGGTATGTCTTCCTTATTCAACTTTACCTGGTGATAGCCTGACCTCAAGTCTATCTTTGGAAATACCTTCGCTCCACTCAATTGATCGAAAAGATCGTCTATCCTCGGCATCGGGTATTTATTCTTGATAGTGAGGTTGTTTAGAGCTCTATAATTGATACACATGCGTACCGTACCGTACTTCTTAGTACAAACAATACCGGAGCTCCCCATGGTGATGAACTGGATCTAATGAAACCTTTGTCTTGCAGCTCCTCAACTTGTTTCTTCAGTTCTACCAGTTCACTGTTGTTGACTCTATAGACATGTTGTAAAATAGGCTCCGCTCCCGGTACCAAGTCTATAGAGAATTCAACATCTCTGTCTGGCGGCAAGCCTGGCAACTCCTCTGGAGATACATCCAAAAACTTTGCTATCAGAGGATGTGGTAACTCCTCTTCTTCCTTCCTAGCTCCGCAAAAAGTGCCTCTGCTCTGCTTTGCTGCTCCTCTGGCGACCTCAAACTCTGGTTCTCCTGGCGGTCAAAATATTACTCTGACTCCGTGACAATCTATAGTAGCATGTTGTCTACTCAACCAGTCCATTCCGAGTATAATATCGTATCCCGAAAGTGGTATGACGAGTAAACTCACGCTCAATTCTCGGCCTCCCAATGATACTCTCTGATCCTTGCAATAGTCACGGACTAGGATAATGCCTCCTCCAGTCATGATCTTGCAAGTCCTATCTAATGGTTCTGTCTCTAAATGATGCTTAAGGGCGTAAGATACAGATACGAAACTATGGAAAGCGCCATAATCAAATAATGCAAGTGCTGGAATAGAATCGAGAGAAACTGAACCTGAAATCACGTCTCCAGCTGGCTCGGCCTCCTCAATCGTCATGGCATAAGCGCGTCCCTGTGGTGCTCCTCTCTGCTACTGCTGGTGCTGAGAAAACCTCTGCTACTGTGGTGGAAGTGGAGGTCCCCTCTGCTGGCCTCCTGGTACAGTAGGTACTCTGGCTAGTCCTCTCGGAGCGGCTGTTCCACCATGACGAGTCTGAATAGATGGGCTATCCCTAAGCTGATGTGCTAACGATCCACAGGACAATCATGTATCCAATCTCTTCCTGTAGATATCTAGGGTATGTCCCATCTTTTCGTAATATGCACACTGGGCAACGGGCTGATTCTGTCTCTGTAGCTGCTGTTGCTCGATGTGTCCATGAACTGGTGCCTGGTGCTGCTGATGCTGCTGCTGGTACGACCTCTGTTGTTGTTGAAAGTGTGGGCGCTTGGCCGATCCTGTGTTACCACCTGTTCCTCCAGAAGTATCGCATCCTCTCTTGGGCCTGAGGTCCAAGTCATCTTCAACAATCTGGGCATTTATTTAATACCCTCAAATATAGTAGTGCATCGTCCCGAAGTACGAGACTTGATCTCTCTATTCAATCCCTTCCCGAATTTTTGGGCTCTATCTCCTGGGTCTTTTATTATCAATGGCGCGAAATGACTCAAACGGCAAAACTCTACGGTATATTCGTCGACTGACATGCTCCCTTGGACTAAGTCATGGAACTGACTTTCCAATGCTCCCAAAGCCACGTCAGAAAAAAACTTCTCCTTGAAGTGCTCCTTGAAGGCCTCCCAAGTAAGTCCTTCGACAGCGAGTCTCGGCTTTGTAGGATACCACGTCAGCACGATATCAAACATCTGACTGCCTAGATCTAAAGAATCTCCGGAATCTGCGCCAAATGCAAGTTTCTCTCTATATCCTCTAACCAATCGTCAGCATAGAGTATCCCCTCAGTGCCTTTAAACTCTCAAGGCATCATTCTCTTAAAGTCCACTATAGTACCTGGCCTCTGGTGTTGCTGTCCAGGATGCTGCCATTGTCGTGCTACTCTCTCCACAGCCTGGAGATCCACCCGATGAGCATTCTCCATGCTCTCTCTCATCAGCTCTGTCTGTGCTTGGTGCGCCTGTGCTTGCACCCTCTGAGCCTCAGCTTGAACACGCTGAGCTTCTGCTGTTACTCTCTGGGCCTCTAACATGCCCTGGATAAGTGCGAACATCTGTGCCCCGTCAGTGGGCATACCTCAGGGAATCGGTGTCGGTGGTGGTGGAAGGTTGTCCGTCACAGCTGGGGCAATCCTCTGAACAGGTGGAAGAGGAATCCCATTAGCTGCAGATACTCCCATATGAATAGGAGATACAGGAGAAACTTCAGATATCTGTTCGTCAGGTCGAGAGGTGGCAGACCTCTCTGAAGCTGCTGCTCGCAATCTCAAAGACCTAGTCTTCAGCGGCATCCTGAAGACAGATAAAAAAGAATCAATTAAGGTAATAGATACGATTTCATCAAGGAGGGACAGTAAAATTCTAAAGGAAGCAATTATTCAGAATATCATTGTAAAGATCAAAATTTTCCTAGTGTGATTGAGCATACTCTCATCCTAAATCATATTTCCTATATCCTATTGCAGGCTCGCAGAAGTACAAATAGCTGTCGCAATACCACAATATCGCACAACTTGCGAAACTAGACCTGCATGAGCCACGACTAAAAACGTGTCACGACCCGCACCCAGAATTTGGGCATGAGTCGTGGGTACGTCCAGCCTACGCCGCAGCATCGACGGTAGAATGCTTTCTAGGTCTCAATAATATACTAACATAACTCACAACCTGTCAATGATATCAACTCCAATAAGGAGGACAATAGAATAATATCTCTCAACATCTTATAATGCAAACTCAATCACAACAACTATAAGAGTATAAAGGCACGATAAAAAATAAGAAGAATGACATAGTTAAATAACATGTCCCAAAATAAAGATAAACCACAGTCTAGCTGTCTAACATAAAGTCTCCACAAGTCTCAAATAAAACCCAACATAAGTCTCAACATAAACTCAAAATAAATCTCAAAGTAAGTCTCAAATGCATAAGATAATGATGTCTAGATAACGGCATATAGTATCTCCTCTAAAGGAATAGTCTCCTCTAAGATCTCTGGTGTGTAGTCTGCATCTATACCTGGTCCATAATGTGTGGGACATAAGTCCTCAAGATCCTCTGGAAAAAATATCCAGTCAAGATTGGAGCGAAGTACAAGCACTAACAACAGTTCCATATATATTGACAAAAACTATAACATAGTGTAAAGAACGATAGATACGAATACTGGCAATAAGAAATACTGGAATAATAAAGTACTGGAATAAAGGAATACTAGAATAATAAAGTACTGGAGCATATGTCATCATCAATATATATCTAGCAATAAAATATAAATACAAGTGCATGCTAGAAAAATAAACTAGAATATAAGTAAACGCTAGAACAATAACTAGAACATGTAGAGATGCTAGATCAATATACTAGAGATACATGTCAAGAACATCTAGCTAAGTGTGTGAAACATCAAGATATCATGTGATTGGCTTGGGACTGATCAGGCTTGATACATATGATTAACTATGATTCATATAAGGTCAGGCTAACCACCCGGATAGCTATGATGCGAGCAATAATCAGGCTAATTACATGTAACAGGCTATGAGGCATGTAATGGTCAGGATACACCGACGTGAGGTGTGGGTGAGCTATGATGCATGTAGAATTGGGTATGATCACATAAGCTACTAATATTTCCCCGTTTCCCCAGCTAGTATGATGGATTCCAAATCACGACTCCTCGTGACAGGTCTCGATGATGCCAACTCGTGTAAGCAACAATGTCGGAATCATGTATGCTATACAACTAGAATTATAGAGATAATCAACATAATAAAAACTGTCAGAGAATGTACTCGCCTGTGGTCCTTAGCTGGCAATACCAATGTAATATTTTCGGGATCTCGTCTGAATTATCCAACAGTCCTATAGACTTCAATTAATAATAATATTGTATCAGTCGATACACTAACATACACACCATCATAAATACCGAGAACTCAAAGACTATGCTAGAGGTTCTACTTGTCATCTACAGGGTCAAGGTCAATGTAACTACGGGATATCCGTAATTAACACTAAGGTCTCATAGTACATCAATAAATATACATATAGTCTTAACTAGCATATAACATTAATTACTTATAATTTATATGTATACCAATTAAATACATATACAATATATATATGTATATATATACTAATTGAATTCATATACTATATATATATACACCAATTATACATATTAAACATATACTAATGGAATACCTAAATATATATATATACCCATTTGAATACATATACCAAATGCATACACACATATACCAATTATATACCAATGAACAATACGCGTATACGCGTACGAGTGCGTGTATGAAACAAGAAGGAGAAACTCGAACCTGTGCACGCGAGAATGAGGCGTTCGTGTCGAGATCGTCGAGAAGGGGGTGCTCGGTTCAGTCGAGCGGGTCGACTCCGACGTGTTCTGGCCTGTTGAGCAGCGTCGGGTGGCAGCGGGTTCCGGCGATCAGCGGTGCTCCGGTCGGCTTGGCCCAGGCGGAGGGGCTCTGGTCGACGGACAGCGGGTCAGCGACTTCTCCGGTCGAGTACAGGCGGTGCAGCGGCTTCAGGCGAACGGGTGAGGCGTTCAGTCCAACGCTGTGCTGTCGTCCAGCGGGTGATGGGTCGAGGCGAGTCTCCAGTCGACGAGGTGGCGGGTTGGCGAGGTTCACGGCGGGTTTGGAGGGTGCGGGATGGCGAGTGCAGCGGTGCTCGGGGTCATGATCCGGTCGGGTGAAGGAGAGGCGGGGGTGTGCTAGGTTCACGGCGGTCCAGGCGGATCATCGACGGGGTGGTAAACTCCGGCGAGTTCCTGGTGGAAACGGCGGGAGGAGTCTCTGGTCGAGGGATTGAAGGAGGAGTCGGGTGTGTATATTAGGTTTTGGAATAGAAAAGAAAAAGGAAAAAGTAAAGAAAGGAAAATGATATTTATATGTGTATGCAATGTGTTGGGTTGACCTAGAAATAGGGCTTGGTCAACACTTGGAAAAAGGGCTTCTCATGTAGGATTTCAAGGGATATGATTTCCTAGATTCAAAATGGATGGCTAGGATTGCATTTGGTTCAAAGTTTGGAGGACTATGGTTTAAGAAGGTTGATGTTGAGTTACACATTCCCGAAATTTATGGAAAAATTCACATGAAGGTAAAATGGGTTTCTTCACGTGTTGTGTCCCACGGGATGGACACCTTAATGCACTTTTGCATAAAAGTGCCCAACAATTAAAAAATTTACACAAAGTTGGGTTTATGGTTTAATTTAATTAAAATTAATATAATTTGTGTTCTAAAATTAATTAGAAGTACATGGGGCTAAAAATAGGTGGGACACAAGTGTTATGAATGAAGTAGACTCAGAATAGAATATTATTCTAAAATGGGTCGAGATTGTGTCTCCAATTTTGATTGGAACGCACAAGGATACAAAGTTGAATTTATTAGAATTTAGAATAAATATCTGCGACGAAAATTATGCGACTAAAATGAAGCACATCATGGCATAGTTATGAGTCACACAAAGGTCAAAATAAAAGTGTGGCACATCTAGGACAAGGGTGTAAAATTAGTTGAAGGCAGTGGCTAGTGTAGTGCTCTAATTATCGAAGCAACGGTAAAGTACAATAATCAAATAAAATCACAGCAATTTAAATATAAATAATTATCATGCAGTCATTTACATATTAAATTATGAAAAGACGAAAATACCCCTAATCTGAAATATGGTAGTGACGATCAGTACGCAGCCGTATTGGTGAGCGGGGTAACCCACTCGTCTAAACCGACACTAAATAGATAGTAAATGCAAACAGTTATATGATGATCTTTCTACTTTGAGCCAAGATTCATTTTATGGCAGATGCATGATATATTAAGGAAAGTAGTAATGCAGTTTAAGAATACAATCATTCAACTCAAGCAAATATACTAGCAGTTATATCCAACTCAAATAAGACTAAGAATAAAAACTGTTCTACTCAAACCTGAGCAAAGCGTGAACCTATCGAACCACATTGCACTCCAAGTTTCAAATCTAACATATTATGCCATAATCCGAGCCTTGCTAATCCAATCATCGATACGCACACTCTTGCCCAAGTCAAGGTGGCACCACTGTCTACACGAATGCATAATCTCAAACGGAACCACTCTTATCTATATGAAGGTCACTGGCCAAGCCATAAAGGACTATCCAACTGTATTTTGATCCGATCCAGCGCTGAGTAGCTAGTCCACCTGGTGGTCTCGAACTTCAAGTACCGTGTTCAAAGTACGTTACCAATTATTTCCTCTTTAGACGAACGGTCCCGGTGTCCCGAAGCCCATCCCATTGGAGAAAATCAAATTCTGTGTGCAACAAGTTGTCTGTGACCAATATAATACTCCAACCATGTAGGTATGACGAGAGAATCGTGCCTTCTTGCCCTACCAAACGATACTCACCTCGATCCATCTAATTTACCATAATCGTTCTCAACTTATAGCCCAAGGCACCATCCTCAAATTATCTCCATTAGGCACCATGCTACCTCTCGACATAGTACTCCAATTTATGCAACACCTCACTTCGAATGCTCTGTGGCACAATGCCCCAACCGTGGCACAATTCTCTCTCCGATGTAGTTGCCTGGTTTCTAACCACAACTATACGCTTTGCTTGATAAAGCATCCAACTTGATACTCGTGCACGGATCCATGCTGGCTCGCTGAAGTGCCTTGATGTTCCAACCAAGATGATCCACTCAAAGCCCCAACTGTCCAAATATAAGTCTAACTCAAGGCCACAAATTTTATACATCCAAATGACACACACTCTATGCACTCCATAGTGCGGTATTTTCTATATTCCAGTCCAAGTGTCCAAGATATTACGTGTATTCCAATTATTAGGCATAAAGGAGTAGAGAAGAAGGGACATAGGCCACTCACCAAATCTTAATCCGCTAGCACTCTGTCTTGCCGATACAGTCGATCCCTTGAATTCGTGGTCCGATGCGAAGTACTATCCACTTAATTGGCATGACCGTGCGAGAAAACTGTTCTTTCCAAATTATCCGACCGATAAGACTAAGCAAGACGATATTATCGCTCTAAATTCTGCTATCCATGCACTGTTATAAAAGGACACACTGATTCTATTGAACTTCGTACGCGATCTGTACATGAAATAAACTCAAATTAATACTTGCTCTCAAATCAATACATTACACACATGATCCCACTAATTGCGGGATTTGACGGTTATGGAAAGATATAATCAGTTATTTAGATCAGTTTTTTGTGGGATTTGAATTTAAATCGTTCATATCTCTTCGTAACTGATTAGCGGCTTAGGTTTTCACCCTTCTTTATAAATACTCTCTTCCTGAACCTTTGATAACTTACTTCAAAAATAGGGAGACGAAGAGAGGTTCTGCTGCTGCCGCCATTAAAGTCCAAGTTGTTCGTGCGAGTCCAAAAAAGAGGGGGCACGAGCGTTCCAGATGTTCTACGTGAACTTGCTAGTTCCTGGCAGTAGATCATGTAGAACGAATCTTGCTTTGAGCAACAATGATCTTCATCACCCCAACAAGTAGAGATCCTTCTTCTCCTTCCTCTTCGCTTCTAAAAGTTATAATATGCTATGTCTGTTTGCATCTGCGATTGCAAGAAAGAACGAGAGATTTATTCCTTTTTGATTTATGATATTTGTAAGTTATAATCAAGAATTTTATTGGATATAGTTCTTTGTTAGAATCGAGGTACATCAGAGAGAAAACTTTTGTGTGAACTCATGATCTTGACTATAACTTCAGGTTCTACGATATTTGATTTAGCCTCGGGACTAATAATCTCAAAACAAGATCCGAGTAAGATAGAGAATAATTGTGCAAACCTTCTTGATGCGAGTTTTAACAAACTTGAGAAGTTTGATGGAGAGTATTACAACGTCTGAAAGAGAAAGGCCAGCCTTAATATTTAACTCTTAAGTGTGGACTACGTGTTGACAGATCCTGAGCCTGTTATTTTAGAGGGTGATGATGCCACTGTACGAGCAATTTCTAATGCAACTACTAAACAAAATAAGTAGAGGAAAGATAACAGCCTCTGTAAGTTGCTGATTCTGAACTCCATGGAGGATACTCTGGCGGAGTCATACAACAAGATGGACCATACTAAGGTTGTTTGGGAGTCACTAGAAAAGCATTACAAGGTAAATGAGAACCGCAATAAGATCCATATGACCGAAAAGGTGTGGAAGATACGATTTGATGACGACGGGACGATATTGCCTTAAGTCAAGAAATTTTTTAAGTTGCGTCAAAAATTTGAGGATGATGGCATGGCCATGGCCAACGCCTTCGTTGTATGAGGTATTATTGCCAAGCTCCCGCCGGGATGGAGCAACTTTATCTCGGACATGCACCGAAAGAAGATGGAAGTTGGTCTTGATCAACTAATACATAATATCCACATTGAAGATGAGATAAGGGCTCAGAACAAAGTGGACACACTATCCAAGCAGTTGGCAAAGGCCAACTTGGTGCGTGTTGCTGATTCCAAGGGGAAGCAGAAGGCTTCTCATAAGAACAAAAAGGACTTCAACCATCTGAAGGTGAAGTCGGCTTCGTTCAAGTCCAAGGCGAAGCCCAAGTCAGATGTGACTTGCTTTAACTGTGGCAAGATGGGGGCACTACCGTAAAGACTGCTGATCCAAGCCCAAATAGACAGAGCAAGGTAAGCCTAAAAATATTGCTATGATTGTACATGTTGTCACGACTGTTGTTGACACTGACTGGTAGGTGGTCATTGGCGCATCCTACTATATTTGCTCAAAGAAGGAGATGTTCACCAGCTACAAGCCTACATCTGAGAAGGTTATAGTGGTGAACAAGTCATAAGCTAAAGTACTTGGGACCGGAATTGTGGTACTAAATCTGACTTAAGGGGAGTCGTTGACGCTTCAGAAAGTGAAGCACGTACCGATGATAGCAAATAATCTGGTCTCGAAAAGTCTGCTCTGCAACGCAGACTTGAGGATGGACATTAATGTTGGGCAGATGGTGATGTCATATAAAGGAACATACTTCAGAAAATCTTTTTGTACCGAAGGGATGTTTAAACTTCAGATTATAACTGTTGCAAATAATATAAATACAACCTCTTCTTTTGGTTATTCTCTTGAGTTATGGCATAATAAACTAGGACATGTTCATTGTAAAATAATAAACAAAATGTCTAGTCTAGGAATTATCTCCAAATATGGGGGTAAGGATATGGAGAAGTGTGAGGTCTGTGCGCAGACAAAGATCTTAAAAAAATTGTTCAAACGGGTTAAGTAAAGCACGAATCTTCTGGAGTTGGTGCACTCAGATATCTGTGACTTCAAGTAGTTCTCCACAAAGGCCAAGATAAAGTACTTCATTACTTTCATCGATGACTACTTGAAGTACACATCCGTCTATTTTCTCAAGTAAAAAAATGAAGCATTCGAGAAGTTCAAAGAGTTCAGGACTGAGACTGAACGTCAAACAGGGAATAACTCATGATACTCAGAAGTGATCGAGACTGAGAGTATATGTCTATTAAATTAACATTATTCTGCAAGAACATGGAATTGTTAATGAGATAATTGCTCCATATTCTTTTTAATCGAATAGAGTAGCTGAAAGGAAGAACAAGACGTTGAAAGAGACGATAAATTCAATGATATTGACTGTGGGTCTTCTAAACTGCCTCTGGGGATAAGCTGCACTAATGGCTACGTTCATTCTGAACAGAGTCTCGTATGCAACTTTTGATGTCACTTCTCGTGAACTATGGTTCAAAGTCAGATCCAACTTGAATGTTATTCAAGTGTGGGGGTGTCTGGCATATGTGAAGCTTTCGGACTTGAAGATTCAGAAGCTGGGTACAAGGACTACGAAGACTATCTTCCTGGATTATGTTGAGAAGAGTGATGCTCAGAGGTTTCTTGATATAGAATCAGATCATATCATTCAATCTCGCGACGTATAATTCATTGAAGATAAATTTACAAGACAAAAGAATATTATTATCACAGATATTCTGGAAAATAGTGTAGGTGCACAGGAGGCTAACTCTTCCAATGAAGATGTTGTTCAAGAAGAAGTTATCATTTCAGAGACAACGTTCGAACCAGAACTCGCAGAACCGGTGTATAAGTAAGTGAGAAGACAGAAGAACTTCAGAGAATATTTTTTTACCTATCATGTGGAAGCATATCCGCTTACCTATGATGAGGCGATGAAGACCAGAGACACTGTCTTCTGGAGGGAGGTTATGAATGATGAGTATGACTCAATAACCTCCAATCATATTTGTGTGTTGGTCGATCTTCCTAAAGGAGCTAAACCAATTGGATGCAAGTGGATCTTCAAAAGGAAGATGAAGGTCGATGGAACTGTAGATAAGTTCAAGACAAGATTGGTAGCCGAGGAGTTCTCTTAGAAGCAGAGGATTGACTACTTTGACACATATGTTCCAGTAACGCGGATGACGACCATCATTATATTGGTTGCTCTGAGTATAATTCACAAGCTAGTTATTTATCAGATGAATGTCAAAATAATATTCCTTAATGGAGAGTTGACCAAAGAGATTTATATGCAACAGCCAGGAGGATTTATTGTCAAAGGACTTGAAGACAAAGTCTGCAAGTTGGTAAAATTGTTATACGGTCTGAAGCAAGCTCCCAAGATATGGCATAAAAAGTTTGATAAATTTATAAGATCAAATGACTACAGGTTCAATGAGACAGACAAGTATTTTTACACAATGTTCGCTCATGGGAGAGGAGTCATCGTTTGTCTATAAGTAGACGACATGATGATCCTAGACACGGATCTAGCATATTTTACTAAGACAAAAAAGTTTCTCTCATCCAAGTTCAGTATGAAGGACTTGGGGGAAGTGATGTTATCCTGAGGATAAAGATCACCCGAACGGACACTGGATGTCATTATCATAGTCTTATTATATTGAAAAGATGCTTACACACTATGGATATCAGAATCTTCCAGGGATCGATACTCCGTACATGTGTGACAAGAAGCTAAAGCCAAATTCTAGGGAAAGTGTCAGACAACTGTTGTACTCAAGCGTCATCGGGAGTTTAATATATGCAACAACGATCACAAGGCCTAACACAACTTTCGTCGTGGGGATGCTGAGTCAAATTACGAGCAACCGAGGTATGGAGCACTGGAAAGCTGTGAAGAGAGTGATGAGGTATCTCAAGAAGACTCAAAAATATGTACTGCACTACAGCGGGTATCCGGCAGTAGTGGAAGGCTTCAATGATGCAACATGGTATTCATAAGTAGAGAGCGAAAGGTCCACATGAGAATACATCTTCTCCATAGGTGGAGCTGTTATATCGTGGAAGTCGAAGAAGCAGACAATGCTCTCTCATTTCTTTATGGAATCTGATTTATATGCACTGGCAGTTGCAGTGGATGAAGCATAATGGCTTTGAAATCTCATGTATGATCTTTCAGTGATTGGTGCACAGATTTTGGCGGTACCGATATACCGTAAAAGGCGACTGCAGCGGTAACATAAAATGACCTCTGCAATGGTAAGAAAAGGACTGTGCGTTTGAGGCACGTGACAGTGAATGATCTCATCAAGATTGGAGATATTATCGTGATTGATGTTTGGAGCTAAAAGAATCTAGCAAATCCGTTCACCAAGGGTCTCAAGCGCTAGCTGGTCGAGGACAAAGCAATCAAAATAGGCTTGAAGATATTTCGATATTGTGTCTTTGTAATTCTACCATAAAGTTTAATGCTATTAGTTCAAAGAAAAATCTACTAAACATCTAGCTTTTGGTTCAAAGAAAGAATATTGACTGGGAGTTTATCAGGAACAGTGGGTAGTCTTTTGAGACATTGAGGGATTACGGACCCATAACCACTGTTGTCTACTTTGTTCTTTATGTAGAACAAGTCCTGTGGGAGGATGGCTTAGACGCCTTAATAAGTTCTCAGACAATTTGAATGTCTGGTGTGCTTTACAGGAAGTACGATATCACATCACTACAAAGGAGCATAAGGACTCCATACTACAATAGGTGACACCACGATGAGGTTCCTCGATAGGGTAATGCCTCAATTTTGTGAGCCATGTCACAGCGGTGTAGCACTGCACATAGACAGGTAGCCTAATACTGTAGAATGAAGAGTGGTAGGCAGCACTATAAAGAGGCCGATGACCTCATGTTACAGTGGTATAACACCACAAAGAGGTAAAAGATATAAATCCTCGTCTACACAAGCAATATCACAGCGACGTAGCACTGTAAGGAAGCCCAAGGCTTTATGCTTGGTCGTTTGGCACTACCAAGAGGTTGGGACCTCATGCTACATTGGATGACACCACGATGAGATGGAGCCTCGGCTTTAGGCCATGTCATAGTGGCGTAGTACCGCAAGGAAGAGCAAGGCTTCATTCTATGACTCTTTAAAAGAACTCACCTAGAATGTATGAAAAGAGATATAGTCCGTCTCTTGAGGGTAAGCTTGTAGATGTCCAATAAATATACACCGAAATCAGGCATGCACAGGGCCTTTAATATGCAAACGAAAGCATAGCTGGTGTCATTATATGAGTGGGAAGAATTGAAACTATGGTACAAAATTTAAGGCTCGGTCCATTCTTGTATCATACTGTTATTCGACCCATGCGGGAAGATTCAAGTCGAAACGACATCTATCCTAAAGCATGATGGGCAGTCACTGTAGAGAACACTCAACCCATATATATTGAGATATATTAGGAATTGTTGGTGTTATTTTCTTTGGACTACTAACAATAGTCCCATATTGGCTACATCACCAGTGGGTATCTCAATATAATAATTTATATGTGTTGAGGTATGCACATGAGGTATGGTAGGGCACAATGGTGTCATGTGGGGATATTTTTCTACAAGAAAAAATAATTAACTCCTCAAAGAAAGTATTTATGCTTTTTGTCACTCTCTTGAAAAAATTCTCTTAGGAGTTAAGCCCCAAAGGGGCTTAGCGACTCGGGCTCGGACTCTGGCTCAAGGATGCAAAGTGGCACTTTGTTGGCTCACTTTGCACTTAGCACACTGATTGGCGGCTAGGGTTTCCATCATTCTCTATAAATACTCTTTTCGTGCCCCTCTGAGAACTTACTTCAAAAATATGGAGACAAAAAGAGGTTCTGCTGGTGCTGCCATTATGTCTAAGGTGTTTGGGCGAGTCCAGAAAAGAGGTGACGCAAGTGTTCCAGAAGTTCTATGTAGACTTGCTGGTTTCTGGGAGTAGATCATGCGGATTGAATCCTGATTGAGCAACAGTGATCTTCATCACCCCAACAAGCAGAGATTATTTTTCTCCTTCCTCTCCTCTTCTAAAATTTATAATCTATTCTGTCTGTTTGCAACTAAGATTGCAAGAAAGAACGAGAGGTTTATTCCTTTTTGATTTGTGATATTTGTAGGTTATAATCGAGACTTTTATTGGATATAGTTCTTCGTTGGAATCGAGGTATATTAGAAAGAAAACTTTTGTGTAAACTTCTTGTAAGCCCACTAAAATTTTAAATTTTATTTAAAGTATTTTATGTAAATTATTGATTTTTTTAGAGTATTTTTATAGTTAAATAGAAAATAAATTTTACTGATTAATTAAATTCTATAAATACTCATTTATAATTATTCTATAAAATAATTTTATTATTATTTTAGAGTCTTGTTAAAGGTGATAAATTTCCTAGAATTTATTTTGTGTGAAAATATTATTTTTTTTGAATTTTTAATCTCATCTATATATATAAAAATATATGTTAATAAATATAATAATAATAATAATAATAGTAATAATAATAATAGTAATAATAATAATAATAATAGTAATAATAATAATAATAATAATAATAATAATAATAATAATAATAGTAGTAGTAGTAATAATAATAATAATAAAAATAATCAGTAATATTAATACCAATACTAATAGTAATAGTAGTAGTAGTAATAATAATAATAGTAATAATGTAAATAAAATAACATGGAAAGGAAAAGAAAAGAAAAGAAAAGAAAAGAAAAGAAAAAGGAAAGAAAAGAAAAAGAAAAAGAAAAAAAACAAAACAAAACAAAAACAAGACCCTAACTTAAAACTAATACTAATCCTAACAAATCCTAATTCCTAACTACCCCCCTTCAGAACCCAGAACCCTTCCCCCGCGGCTCTCTCCCTCTCTCTCTCTCTCTCTCTCTCTCTATATATATATATATATATTATCAAAACCAAATCCAAACCCTAACCCTAGCCACCCAACGTCGACCCCGATGTCGGCGCCACTGCACCTGTGCCGACCTCCGCAACCGCGGGCCGCCGCAACCGTCGTCGTCCTCGCCGCCCCGCGCGCGCACATGTGTGTAGTTTTGCTCTATCTTTAAGAAAATATCTCTCTCATCTCTCGTCTTTTTTTCGAGCGGTTTGTCTGTGTATATTCACAACCTAACCCTCTAGGATTTTTATTCAAGCGGGACGGATTTTCATACCCTAGATTGGTCGAAAAATCGACCGGAAGTTGACCAAAAAACTAACCAAAAATAGTCCAGAATTTCAACACCAAACACCCATGTTCATACCAAATTTGCTACCAACCTGTTTAATATTTTCAAAATTTAATTGAAGAGTTTTCTTCTCTATATAACCAAGAATTTAACTTTCTTTTACTTTTTATTAATTCGTTTTATGTGTTAAATTATTCGACCTCCAAAACGATCAAAAACTTAATTTTTTTAAAACTAAAATTTTGTGATACGGAGTACGCCCCGCCAAACGGGACCGCCTCAATGTATACCAATTACACCAAAAGACGCGTATGGTATATCCTGATGTGTGGACTTTTACGAAAATTGATTCGGACGTGTGTGCGCGTCAGAATCAACCTGTATCCGTAAAAAAAATTCGTGTCATGACTTTCACAAAATACCACCCCACTTTGTGTACGCTCGTCAGAATACGACAAAACTTGCGCCATTGGATTCGTGGTATCACGCTGGTCTTGTGACCCAAGTTCCACGTGATTCTGAGATAGTTGACTAAGCCGCATATTCGCGGGCCCACGGGTTGACTTGAAGGGCAAATTTGTGATCGGCTCATCGGAATCCAAAATTGGACATACCGTTGAGTTCGTTTCGACATTTAGAATTTGTTTAAAATATAATTTATTCTATTTAGAGACCTTTACCTCTGACACACTTTTCGGTGCAAAGTGGGCCACATGTGGACCCCTCTTTGACTCAAAATTACCGTTTTGCTCCTGTATCCAAATTGGACGAAAGGGTAGACTTTTTTGACTATCTCGCTTATTCTGGGAATATTGGTGATATTTATTTCAGTATCTGGAGACGTTCATACTGATGCCATAGTTCTGATCCCTTGTGTCATAGTTCTGATCCCTTGTGCTTGACGTCTGGATGCTTCCACTTCGCAGCTTTCTTGCCAGGCAAGATACCTTACCAAATTATTTATCCTACTTTGCGTGTTTATCTTATTTTTATATATTTATTATATATATGTTCTTTCAGTCATAATTATATACTATATATATATTGACACACACTTGACACATAGTATCATGGGAGGGGAGGACAATCAGTAGACGTATGGGCTACCCACTCTGGTAAACTATAGTAACTAGCACGCACTACGGTAGTTGTGTCACGATGGTCGCTACCCTCGCGGTATGACGGCTTATGATGTTCATGGACGTATGTGTGAGTTGTGAGATAGATAGAGTATCCTACACCTACCCATACATTGAAATGGTTGTTCTCACTATATATTTTCATATAGATTGTCTAGTACAGCATACTTATATATTTTCTATCTATTATGCATGTTTACGGTCAATTGCCATGCTTCTATGTATCTTGTTACGTCCCTCTAAGGACCTGGTCCCTTTCCAGGTGTAGACGATCTTGACTATTCGTAGGAGCACGGATCAGGACTTGCTACTTCTCTCTCTCTTTCGAGGAGGTATTCTCTTCGAGTCTTATTGTTCAGTAGATGTACTTATTTTGTTTCTCTTATATTCTAGTTGGTAGTGGATTTGTCTATGTCCAACTACTTGTTCTTATCAAGCATATTATACTTGATTCAGTTATATAGTTGATTGGTTATTCATTTATATTTGATTATGTGGATGAGATATAGTTATGCCCTGTGACTTGCGATAATATATATACCACAAGTGAGTTAATATTTATATTGCAGCGTACGTGTGTATTATGGTATCCATATATTGGAGTTGCCATATACGTAAGGCTGACATGCTTATGTATTCCTAGTCCTAGTATTTTGGGACTGGGATGTGACATATTTTTGTGGTGCCCCATACAGGTCGAGAGTATATTATCTCGGTTATGTTACTGTACTGAGCAAGCCTGCACATAGGATTAGTGTATAGGATCACATCCACTTATTTAATTATCGCCCTTGATTTTATTTCGTATTCTTATTTGATTGCTTGCATTGCATCTTGCTTGATCATTTCTCAACGTTAATCTTCTCTTTTCTCTTCTGCTTGATAGGGGTTAGGAAGGTGGCTTGTACTAGGTATATACACTCTATTGTTCAATAACATTATTAGTTAAATTCTTGTAAGTTTGGTAGTATGCCTCATAACCTAGTATCATATAGTTTTTTTTGACCCATTAATGAAGTGTAATTGAATGACACCAACTATAGGCTTGCATAAGAAGGTAGTGTTTATCTAGACTGTAGAACTTAGAGGCCCATACCCCCATTTGGTTGACTAGAGACTTAGACATGAAGTTAGTATGGCAACTGTAGAAGCACAACACCGGACAAGTCTTATCTTCTTTGTGAAATTAAATTATTTTGTACCTTCCTTCATCAGAATCCAGCGTACTTATATTTTCTGGACTACCTTCGCTTATGGTGCTATTTTATAGCCTAGTTTTACAAGCTTATTCTTTTATCGAGCTTGTTCATGACGTATGTGTTATTGGGGACGCCTACTAATACATTGTCTAAAAATTTACCAAAATAATATTTCAATCCACAACTGCCCTGACAACTCTCTTTTTGAATTCTTTAAATCGCCTTGAACCCCGTACTTGTATTCTATCACCTCCTCCTTAAATTCTTTATTATTGTTTTTTGTCTTTCCCTATTTCGGAAAGACGAACGGTCGTGCTTAGTATAAGTTTGATACACGGAGAGTACTAGATATACCCCATACGCCAATCACATTACTTTGTGACTATCTTTTGTGATTAAGGGCATATCACAATGTGATATATTGGTGTTAAAACTTTTAAGGATATGTTGATATTTTAACTAGATGGCATATCCACGATGCTAATGGTTGACACGAGTAGCAGTAGTAGTATTCTCTTTCCTATCACCATCTCGTCCCCTTGGGTTGCTCATGTTCTCTTCCATATCCATTCTTTATCCCATTCTTAATTCTTCCTATCGTAGTTGCATCTTTTTATGCCATCCTAAATTATTGATTTACTTCAACCTCACCATTTATTTTGTTAGTTAAAACATAAATGGGTTAGTAATGATTAATAACTAAAATATGAGTTAATGATAACCCTTATGTTTATGCACTATAACAGTATATGTATTCTCTTATTATTTTTAAACCATGAGTAGCATCCTTTAGTCTAACAAGAATTAGTTGGATTGTTGAAATGGATCATACTTCTAAATAGTTTTATAAAGTTAGTCAAGACCTTAATTGTTGCCCTAAAACTTAGACTAAGCTTAGGAAAGAGTTGAAGGCACTTGTTACGAACTGATGACTATGACAAATCATTGGCGAGGTAGCGACAACTGCAGCTAGACCATTATAGTTGAGTAGTCGAGTTATTTGTAGATATACTGGCTAGGTGGCGTGATAGTATTAGACTACGATACTTGACGGTTACAGAGAAAAATTATGGTTATGAGATTCCAGACAAGTATCCCAAAATTTTTGACCCAATGAATAAATTCGTCTTACAACCTAGACAATAGCCTCAAAGACTTTGACTACTAGGGAAATTCTTGTAAGTTTGGAAGTGTAAACGAGTTAGAGGATAAAAGGATAGTGTACAAACAATAAGGGAGGAAAGTGTTAGGATGGCTGATGAGAATATTTTAGAAAGTGCTGCAAGCTAGCAATGAAGTATTAATAGCTATAGTGATTTATTACGAATATGGGTTAGTGTTAATTTCGAGGACAAAATTATTGTAAGTTGGGTAGAATGTAAGACCCCTAAAATTTTAAATTTTATTTAAAGTATTTTTAGTAAATTATTGAATTTCTTTAAGGTATTTTTATAGTTAAATAGAAAATAAATTTTATTAATTAATTAAATTATATAAATACTCATTTAGAATTATTTCATAAAATAATCTTTTATTATTTTAGAGTCTTGTTAAAAGGTGATAAATTTTCTAGAATTTATTTTGTGTGCAAATATTATTTTTAGAATTTTTAATCTCATCTATATATGTAAAAATACATGTTAATAAATATAATAATAACAATAATAATAATAATAATAATAATAATAATAATAATAATAATAATAATAATAATAGTAGTAGTAGTAGTAGTAGTAATAATAATAATAAGTCGTAAAAATAATAATAATAGTAATAGTAGTAATAATAATAATAACAATAATAATAATAATAAGTAATAGTAATAGCAATACTAATAGTAATAATAGTAGTAGTAGTAATAATAATAATAATAATAATAATAATAATAATAATAATAATAATAATAATAATAATAATAATAATAATAATAATAATAATAATAGTAATAATGTAAATAAAATAAGAAGGAAAGAAAAAAAGAAAAAAAAAACAAAACAAAACAAAAAAAACAAAACAAAACAAAATCCTAACTTAAAACTAATACTAATCCTAACAAATCCTAATTCCTATCTACCCCCCTTCAGAACCCAGAACCCTTCCCCCGCGGCTCTCTCCCTCCGTCTCTCTATATGTATATATACATATACGTATATTATCAAAACCAAACCCTAACCCTAGCCACCCAACGTCGACCCCGACGCCAACGTCGCCATCCCCGCGCCTACCGTCGCAGCCGCGGGCCGCCGCAGCAATCGCCGCGCTCGCGCACATATATGCAGTTTCGCCCCATTTTTAAGATAACATATCTCTCTCATCTCTCATCCTTTTCTCGAGTGGTTTGTCCATGTACGTTCACAACCTAACCCTCTAGGATTTTTATTCAAGCGGGACGAATTTTCGTCCCCTAAATTGGTCGAAAAATCGACCGGAATTTGGCCGAAAAACTGACCAAAAACAGTCCAGAATTTTAACATCAAACACCCATATTCATACCAAATTTGCCACCAACCTGTTTAATATTTTTAAAATCTAATTAAAGAAATTTCTTCTCTATATAACCGAGAATTTAACTGTTCTTTTACTTTTTATTAATTCATTTTATGTGTTAAATTATTCGACCTCCAAAATGACAAAAAACTTATTTTTTTTAAAACTAAAATTTTGCTTTACGGAGTGTGCCCTGCCAAACGGGACTCTCTCGTCGTGTACCAATTGCACCGAAAGGAGCGTATGATATATTCTGACATGTGGGCTTTTGCGGAAGTTGATTCAGACGTGTGTGCGAGTCGGAATCAACCAGTATCCGCAAAAAGTCTAAATATCGCGACTTTTACAAAATATCACCCCACTTTGTGTACGCTCGTCAGAATGCGATAAAACTTATGCCATTAGATTTGTGGTATCACGCTGGTCCTATGACCCAAGTTTCATGCGATTCTGAGACAGTTGACTAAGTCGCCTATTCGCGGGCCCCACGGGTTGACTTGAAGGGCGAATTATTGATCGGCTCACCGAAATCCAAAATTGGACATACCGTTAAGTTTGTATCGATGTTTAAAAATTTTTTGACCTATAATTTATCCTATTTAGAGATATTTACCTCTGGCACGCTTTTCGGTACAAAGTGGGCCACATGTGGACCCCGTTTTGACCCAAAATTACCGTTTTGCCCCTGTGTCCAAATTGGACGAAAGGGTAGGCTTTTCTGACTATCTCGCTTATTCTGGGAATGTTGGTAAGATTTATTTCAGCATCCAAAGACGTTCATTCTGATGTCATAGTTCTGATCCCTTGTGCTTGACGTCTGACGCTTACACTTCGCAGCTTTCTTGTCAGGCAAGATACCTTACCAAATTATTTATAGTACTTTGCATGCTTATATTATTTTTATATATTTATTATATATGTGTTCTTTCAGTCATAATTATATACTATATATATGTTGACACACACTTGACACATAGTATTATGGGAGGGGAGGACAATCGGTAGACGTATGGGCTACCCACTCTGGTAAACCGTAGTAACTAGCACGCACTACGGTAGTTGTGTCACGATGGTTGCTACCCTCGCGGTATGTCGGCTTCTGCTGTCACGATGGTCGCTACCCTCGCGGTATAACGGCTTATGATGTTCATGGACGTGTGTGTGAGTTGTGAGATAGATAGAGTATCCTACACCTACCCATACGTCGAAATGGTTGTCCTCACTATGCACTTTCATATAGATTGTCTAGTACAGCGTACTTATATATTTTTTGTCTATTATGCATGTTTACTATATTTAATTGGCATGCTTCTATGTATCTTGTTACGTCCCTCTGAGGACCTGGTCCCTTTCCAGGTGTAGACGATCTTGACTATTCGCAGGAGCACGGATCAGGACTTGCTACTTTTCTCTCTTTCGAGGAGGTATTCTCTTTGAGTCTCATTGTTCAGTAGATGTACTTATTTTGTTTCCCTTATATTATAGTTGGTAGTGGATTTGTCTCCGCCCAACTACTTGTTCTTATCAAGCATATTATACTTGATTCAGTTATATAGTTGATTGGTTATTCATTTATATTTGATTCTGTGGATGAGATCTAGTTATGTCATATGACTTGTGACAATATATATACCACATGTGAGTTAATATTCATATTGCAGCATACGTGTGTATTATGGTATCCATATATTGGAGTTGTCATATACATATGGCTGGCATGCTTACGTATTCCTAGTCCTACATATTTTAGGTCTGGGGCATGACACTTATGATCTCGACTACAAATTCAGGTTCTACCATCTTTGATTTAGCCTCGGGACTAACAAACGGGACGGGAGCAGAGAGAAGACGAGAACGGGGACGAAAAATACATTGTTTAAAGGGGATGGGGATGGAGGTAAAAAATTGAACTCGATCGGAGATGAGGACGGAGATAGAAATTTAAATACTACTCAGAGGCAAAAATGGAAAGCATGGTCTCAGGCCCCTACCGGCCCCGTTGTGATCCCTAATTCCAACAAATTTCTCCTTAAGAGTATAAATAAATCGATATGTAGACTTATTTTAAAACATATACTAATTATTCAAGTAGTATGATAATAGATCTCTAGTATTGTAGATAAATTATTGTAAAATGTGCTTAGGTAAATTGTTCTCTTCAAGTAACCAAGAACTCTTACTATTGTATTCAAATAGTAGGATTTTTATTGTATTAAGAAAGTTTACATACAATAACATCTGACCTGCATCACTGTGTTGCATATATTAGGTCCCCGGTATAATTAGCATACTCAAGTTGAGATATACCACCCCTCTATTCTTTATTAAATTATAAGAAGCACCGTATGAGGTATAGATACTTGCACTCTCACACATTCAAATTTATGAAGTAATATTTGACAATTTAATGATATCAAGTGTAAGACCCACTATATTTCTTTACTAACATAATATATACTAATAATTAACAAGTCATAAAAAATCATGCTAAAATCAAACAAAATTCGTACCTAAACAAAATCTTTCATTTATTGATAGTCACTTTAAAAATTACATCGTAATTGTTGGGAACGAATACGGGAATACCGTTTTTCAAACCGAAAAAATATGTTAAGGACCAAAAAAATAGGCACAACCGAGACACGATTCCAAAATCCACAGTCACATAAAAGCACAACGCAAACACAGTCAATTTTTATGTGAAAAATTATGATGCAAAACACCCACGGGACGATCAGAGTTCAACCCGAAAAAAGCCTCCACTAATAGAATAAATAAATTATACCAACTCCTTTACAAACTTCTCTACTGATCCACATGGATCACCGCAACTCTTCAAATGCATGAAAAGTAATTACAAAGAGAATAGGGGATTACCAAAGACAAGAAGACAAGAACAAGTGTAGAACTGTCACGCCCCAATTTTGTGGAATCGATAGTCGTCCCCCGGATGTGACGCCGTACGTACCTAGGTTGAGCAATGCACAAGGCCAAGATATTTTTGCATAACGAGCACATAATCAGAATACGCAGATAATTAAAACACAAAGTTGAAATATAAAAAAAGTTCTCTTTATTGATAATGAACATCTTTTACAAACTCTTGAACGAGTCTAATAGATGCCACGCGTGCTTACAAAAGTGGACACAAAATGAGATATTTGTCCTGTACATTACATTATTGTACTAAAACTTCAAAAGAATAAAGACCTCCAGGCGGAATAATCGCTTTTTCTCGGAGCTGCATAAGTTATGTGTGCGAGCTCCTGGATCTTCTGAATGCTTCTACTAAGGCACAGTCAAGACATGTCGATTAGTGGACAGGGATGGGAAGTAGCTTTAGCTCCTCGTAGGATCTCCTTAGTGCGGGGAACCTATTTCAACGAGGGTCAGTATATCTAAATACACTGGTGAATGCGAGCTAACCCAACAATACCAATCAACACGTTGTTTATATGAAGCATGCAAGTTATTTTGTTATCTTTCTTCCTTAGTTCAGTTTATAAGCAAGCATTGATATAGAAATTTACTGAAATAAATATGCTGCCGTTTGGTGACTTTTACCTGCCCGTCTGAACCACCTGCATAATACTTACCATGACCTTCCCTGCCATGAAGACATAGTTAGCTTGCACAGTTTAAGTATACGAGAGGATCACTGGCATGATGCCATAATGGACAATAGTCACTGGCGAGAATGGTATGCAACGAGAGTACAGGGTGCGCTACAAACTATCTCGTCCAGTACAGTGGAGTATACAGTAGAGTTCCACCCGGATCGGATCGGTGCCAGTGCCCCAGCGACCGTCTGCAAGAACTATGACCTTGTGCACAAGTTATCCGTGATCAAACGGCATCTATACTAAGTTATCATTCTTGCAATTAAGGCAACACGAGCACAAGACAAGTAACATGGCATGAATAATTCTGCATAGTCTTCCTGATCAGTTTATTGTATAGCAAGGTATGTTCTATACATAGCATAATTTATAGAAGAAGTATATATTCTAACTAAAATTGAAGCATAGAAAGAATATTCTAAACTAACTAGCATTCAATAAGATAACCGTTCACAAGTTGATTGACAAGCTTAAAATAGTCCAAGTCTATTCCTTTTTATCTTGACATCTTTTAGTTATTATGGTATTATTTGATCAGAACAAGCAAGAAGGCAAGATTTTAAATGTGAAGACTTGGAAGAAGGGTCAACTGAATCGAATATAGCCACTCACAAGTTGGTTGGAGGAAGAAAGAAAGAGGTGCTTCAAGGCTCCATTCGTACGACGTCTACTACCCGATCACCTGCATTGCAATGAACAATTGATCAATACCTCTTTTACTCTTTCCAAGCTTGGAATAAAATATAGTTCAACGAACAAAAGCAATAAAATCTATCGAAACCATTCAAAAAAATGCAAACAAATTCGAAAACCAACTCAAAGCACGAAAGCAACAAGACGACAGCAAAAACTAGGCAAACAAACTTGCAGCGGAGAGGATCCTCTTGACTCTGCCGCTAAGTCCATCATCGGGACATGGTCCACTGAATATGGGAATCAATTCCGAAGAAGCAAATCCATAACGAGGATAAGATCTTGATTCAATCTATCCCGATCGAACGATATTGATTAGTATTTCTTAGTCGCGCTCCCCGAATAGGGAGAACAGGGCACCACATCCTACCCAACTAATAGGAAGTTTCATCCACGAAACTTAGGAATAAAGCCTACCACTATGAAATAATGAAGAAAACTTTTCCTTTATCTCAGACTCAAGCTTCCAAGTCGATTCTTCGACCGATTAATTTTGCCAAAGCACGCACACGAGAGGAACCGAACGACTTCGAAGCAGCTTCTCTTTGTAATCCAAGATCCGCACAGGATATTCAATATAATTCAAGTCTACCTTTAAGTCCAGTTGATCAAGATCTATCAAATAACTCAGGTCATACACGTATTTTCTAAGCTGTAAAATATATAAGATATCGTACACTTCAGATAGTAACAGTGGCAGGGCAATCTGATAAGCGACTGGGGCAACTCACTTTAGTATCTCGAATGGACTGACGAATCTTGGACTTAGCTTCTATTTTGTTCAAAATCTGGTAACTCCTCATATGGGCAAGACTTTGAGAAATACTCGATCGCCTACTAAGAACTCAAGTGGTCATCGATGCATGTCTGAGTAACTTTTCTGACGACACTGTGTTACCTTCAGCCATTCACGGATCAAACGGATCATCTGGACGGTTTACTCCACGAGTTCCGGGCCAAGAATTTATCGTTCACCAACTTTATCCCAATAGATCGGAGATCTGCACTTCTTGCCATACAATATATCATACGGTGCCATCTAAATACTGGATTGATAGCTATTATTGTATGCAAATTTGGCTCACGATAGATGCATGTCCCAACTCGTCTACAAGTCCAATGCGTAGAGTCGTAGCATGTCTTCGAGGATTTGGTTGACCCATTCTATTTCGCCGTCTGTATGAGGATGGTAGACGGAGCTGAACTTCAACTTTGTCCCCATTTGCTGACTGAAGGCTCTCCCAGAAGCGTGATAAGAATCGCCCATCTCGATCGGAGATAATGGATACGGACATGCCGTGGAGTCTAACGATCTCGTTGAGGTAGATCTGGGCCAAATGGTCGGCACCCCAAGTAGATTTGATAGGCAAAAAGTGAGCTGACTTGGTGAGTCGATCAACGATGACCTAGACGACATCATTCCCCCATTGTGCCTTTGGCAAACCAACAATAAAGTCCATCGTTATGTGCTCCCACTTCCACTCTGGTATAGCAAGGTTCTGCATCTCTCCGTCCAGCTTCTAGTGCTCGGCCTTTACTCTCTAACAAGCCATGCATTACGACACAAACAGTGCCACATCCCTTTTCATGTCGTGCCACCAAAATATCGTACGGAGGTCTCGATACATCTTCGTGCTTCCTGGATGTGAAGTATAACTTGCATAGTAGGCTTCAGTGAGTATCTCTTTTCTGAGGTTTCCATCGTTAGAAACACAAAATCTTCCTTTGACTTGCATTATTCCATCCGTGCTTATCGCAAAGTCGGTTGCCTTCCCTGCTGAAATAAGACTTTGCATCTTTTGCAGGAATATGTCATCCTTCTGAGCGGACTTAAATTTTTCTAACAAGTTTGGTCCGAGGCGCAGCTGAGCTACTTGCGCCCTCTTTTTGTATCTGATTCAGAGTGTAATGCCCAGACTTTCGAGATCCCTTCGCAGAATGTTATCGATAGCCAAGCTCCCAACGAACACTCGACTCAGCACATCAGCTACAACGTTACCCTTGCCCAGAGTGTATCTGATCATCAAGTCAAAGTCGCTAAGGAGTTCAAGCCAACGTCGTTGACGTAGATTTAAATCCTTCTGATTATAGAGATATTTTAGACTTTTATGATCCGAGTAGATCTTGCTCGGTACACCATAGAGGTAATGTCGCCACAACTTTAGCGCGAACACCACCGCTGCAAGCTCCAGGTCATGCGTTGAATAGTTCCTTTCGTGAGGCTTCAACTGCCTCGACGCAATGACTATTACTTTGTCCTTTTGCATAAGGACACATCCCAATCCCTTTCCTGAGGCGTCGCTATAAATCTTAAAATCATCGGGTCCGTCTGGAAGGGTAAGAATTTGTGTTGAGATAAGTCGCTGCTTTAACTCCATAAATGACTTCACAGTTGTCCGTCCACGCGAACGTTACTCCCTTCCTAGTGAGCTGAGTCAGAGGCGAGGCGATCCTTGCAAATTTTTTTATAAATCTCCTGTAGTAGCCTGCTAGCCTAAGAAAAATCCGAATGTCACTAGCTGACTAAGGTTACTTTTACCTTACGATGGCTTATATTTTCTTCGAATCAAATAAGATGCCCTCTGCAGAAACAATGTGCCCAAAGAAGGATATCATGTCCAACCAGAACACGCACTTGCTCAACTTTGCGTACAACTTATTGACTCGAAGAGTTTAAAGCACCATCCGCAGATGTCCTGCGTGTTCATCCTTTTTCTTCGAGTACACTAAGATGTCGTCTATAAATACTACCATAAACTTGTCGAGGAATGGTCTGAACATACGGTTCATCAAATCCATGAATGCGGCAGGAGCATTCATCAGTCCGAATGGCATAACTGAAAACTCATAATGGTCATAGCGGGTTCAAATTACTGACTTTGGCATGTCCTCTGCCCTAATCTTTAATTGGTGTTAGCCATAGCAAAGATCTATTTTTAAAAATACCGATGCCCCTTGCAGCTGATCGAAGAGGTCGTCTATCCTGGACAGGGATACTTGTTTCTGATAGTGACCTTGTTTAGCTCCCGATAGTCTATGCAGAGTCGCAACGTTCCATCCTTCGTCTTCACGAAGAGCACAGGCACGCCCCAAAGAGACATGCTCGGACGAATGTACCCACGGTCTAGCAGTTCCTGAAGTTAGCACTTTAACTCCTTAAGTTCAGCAGGGGCCATTCTATATGGAGCTTTGGAAATTGGTTGAGTATTTGGGAATGTATCGATGGTGAACTCGATCTATCAGTCAGGTGACATGCCAGATAGTTCACTCCGAAATACATCGAGAAATTCTGCCACAACGAAAGAAGACTCAACGTTTGCGTAATCCAGCCGTGCGTCCCGAATCGACGCTAAGTATCCCACACATCCTGAGTGTAGAATCCGCAGAGCAAACATCGCAGAAACCACCATGCAGGCCCTGGACATATCTATTGCTGGACCACTTGTGTAGCAGAATTTGGTCTCTCCAGGTAGACGAAAGATGACTCGTTTCTTTGCACATTTAATAGTTGTCGAGCAAGTGCTGAGCCAATCCATCCCCAAAATGATGTCATAATTTAGAACATCTAGGACTAACACATCGAACGAGAGTTTCCTTCCTCCAATACAGACGTAACCGCCTTGACATACTGAACAGACATGTATTTTTGTACCCGATGGGGTGCTAACACTAAGGTCTAGATATAATGGTGTCATTTTAATCATATTTTTTATGACAAAATTTGTGGATATAAAGCTATACGTTGCACCAGAATCAAATAGCACACGTGTAGGTATGTTATTAAAAAGTAATATAATTGACACAACAGTTTCCGATGCCAGGGCTTCTTTCCGTGTCATAGTGTACACTCGGCCTTGAGCTTGACGACTCTCTTGCTGCGGCGCAGCTCGGTTGGCCTGAGGTGCTATGGCAGGATTTGGGTGATTATAGTGGCATAACGGACATGTACGTATTGCATGGTTTGGATCACCGTAATTGAGGCATAACACGTGTTTCAAATGGCATTCGCTTGTGGCGTGCCCTGGCTTCCTACAGAAGTTATATGCTTGGTCTAAAATTTTTTCTGTTGATAGCCGTTATTTGGACGCTTTGGAGTTTTGTTTCCTTTCTCGTTGCTATGGCGCTTGTGATTGGAAGTATGCACAATGCCGTCAGCAACTGGAGGATACTGTAGTTCAAGAGAAAGGGTATGGTTGAGGACTTCTCGCATAGTCTGGTATTGGGAATTTACCACGTGCGCATGGATGACAGGTCGTAGGCCGCCTTCAAATCGTCTGGCATGACTCGCCGCATCCTGTAAATATGAGCATGCAAATTTGGCGAGTAGGTTGAATTCGGCGGAATACTGCTTCACTGTCATTTTGCCTTGGTGGAGCAGCACAAACTCGTTCTTCTTTTACCGATGTACGGGAGGGGGTATGAACTCCTCTTCGAATGCGACACGGAAGGTAGCCTACACGATCGTCTCATCTTCATCGTCAACTGGAAGAGATCTTCGATGCACGTTCCACCAATCGTGCACGTTCAACTGAAGTTATAGTTGGACACATGCGACATACTTCTTCTCAGCTACCTCAAGTAGTTTGAATTGATCCTCAAGTTTTGCCAGCCAATCTAGATCACGATCGGGTCTTCAGTCTCCTTAAATGGATTATTGCAGACCTTTTTGAAGTTGGCAAAGTCGAAGGTAGTCACATCCTTCTTCTTTAGAGTTTGAGGCATTTTGAGTTCAAGCGCGGGTTGCTCTACTGGTGTCGTTGCTATTGTGGTGGAATGGTTGGAGGCCAAGGTCTGAATGATCTGTTGCAGGGTATTTACCTGCTTCTGTTGGACTGCAAATCGGGCTTCTAAATTGACTTCAAACTTGCTCTGTCGTTCTTTCGCGCGCTTCTCAGCCCGTTCATAACGAGCCTCATCCCTCTGTTGACTTGCTTCCAGCATCTGCATCATCTGCTGAATGCGATCGATACAGCACATGGCTCGCTGGCTTCTAGAACTTTTTGAGGTGCCAAAAATACTTTCTTGGGCTTGGGTCTCACCCTGTACTAGCGCTGATGCTTGCGCTTGAGTATTCTTTCAAAATAAGGTAACTTTTATCAGGCTCATAATGTATTATGGACTTATTGTATGGAACATATCTCATTTTGGCCTAACAAGTTCAAGAGTTCGCATAAGGAATAGATCGTTAAAGGAACTTTTTCGACACGAAGGTCAAAAGAACTTGAAGCTGTGCTCTGATATCAATATGTCATACCCCAATTCTGTGGAATCGATATTCAGGGCCAATGTATTTTTGTATAAGGAGCACATATTCAGAGTATGCAGATAATTGAAATACAAAGTTGAAACATGAAAAACTTTTCTTTATTGATAATGAACATCTTTTACAAACTCTTGAACGAGTCGGATAGTTGCCAAGCGGGTTTACAAAAGTAGACACAAAATAAGATAGTTGTCATGTACATTACATCATTGTACTAAAACTTTAAAAGAATAAAGACCTCCAGGCGAAACAATCGCTTTTCCTTGGAGCTGCATGAGTTATGTGTACGAGCTCCTGGATCTTCTGAATGCTTCTACTGAGACACGATCAAGATGTGTCGGTTCATGGACTGGGATGGGAAGTAGCTTTAGCTCCTTGCAGGATCTCCTTGGTATGGGAAACATGTTCAACGAGGGTCAGTACATCAAAATGCACTAGTGAAGACGAGCTGACCCAACTATACCAATCAACACGTTGTTTATATAAAGCATGCAAGTTATTTTGTTGTCTTTCTATTTTGTCTTAGTTTAGTTTATAAGCAAGCATTGATATATAAATTTACTGAAATAAATATGCCACCGTTCGGTGACTTTTACCTGCCCTTCTGAACCACCTGCACAATACTTACCATGACCTTCCCTGCCATGAAGACATAGTTATCTTGCACAATTTAAGTATACAAGGGGATCACTAGCATGATGCCATAATAGACAATAGTCACTGGCGAGAATGGTATGCAACGAGAGTACATGGTGCACTACAAGCTATCTCGTCCAGTATAGTAGACTATACAGTAGAGTTCCGCTCGAATCAGATCGGTACCAGTGCCCCAGCGACCGTCCGTAGGAACTTTGACCTTGTGCAAAAGTTGTCTGTGATCAAACGGCATCTATACTAAGTTATCATTCTTGCAGCTAAGGCAACATGAGCACAAGACAAATAACATGGCATGAATTATTTTGTATAGTCTCCATGATCAGTTTATTGTATAGCAAGGTGTGTTCTATACATAGCAAAATTTATAGAAGAAGTATACATCTAACTAAAATTGAAGCATAGGCAATATATTCTAAACGAACTAGCATGCAATAAGGTAACCGTTCACAAGTTGATTGACAAGCATAAAATAGTCCAAGTCTATTCATTTTTATCTTGACATCTTTTAGTTATTATGGTATCGTTTGATCGAAACAAGTAAGAAAGCAAGATTTTAGATGTGAAAACTTGGAAGAAGGGTCAACTGAATCAAATATAGCCACTCACAAGTTTGTTGGAGGGAGAAAAGGAAGAGGTGCTTTAAGACTCCATTCGCACGATGTCTACTGCACGATTACCTGCATTGCCACGAATAATTAATCAATACCTCTTCTACTCTTTCCAAGCTCAGAATAAAATAAAGTTCAACGAACGAAAGCAATAAAATCTATCGAAACCATTCAAAAAAATGCAAGCAAATTTGAAAACTAACTCAAAGCACGAAAGCAACAAAGCGACAGCGAAAACTAGGCAAGAAAACTTGCAGTGGAGGGGTCCCTTTGACTCTGCCGCTAAGTCCATCCTCGGGGCACGGTCCACTGAATATAGAAATCAATTTCGAAGAAGCAAATCCATAACGAGGATAAGATCTTTATTTAATCTATCCCGATCGAACGACATCGATTAGTATTTTTTAGCCGCGCTCCCTGAATAGGGGGAACATGGCACCACAAGAACTCCTTGAAGCGATTACTCTTCAAATCAATCCTACACCCTTCAAATCTCTCTTCCTCTTGGTTAAAGAATTGTAACCTTAAAAAAACCTCTCCTTAGATTGTAACACTTGGGCATTAGAGTTAGAAAACTCCTATTTAAACTACCCCAATCTCGTAAAGATATGAAGAATCAATTTTGACAAAACATTGTTAATAAAGCAACCAAAATTTATCTTTAGTCCTGACACCGGTATACAAACGGTATACCACCGGCGATATATCAAAAAATAAGTATTTTGTACCAGAAATATTCTGGAATAAATGTTGTATCATCAGTGTACCGGCGGTACACCAACGACTGTATATCGGCGATATACCGCTTGCACTAATACAACTTTGTCCACATCTCAAAAAAAAACTTTGTCTAAAAGTCTAACACATGCTCAAATCACGTCAACTTTGTCGCTTTCGACTCCCCGAGCTTCTTCAAAACACAAATGAAGGTAGTCACACTCCGGGGTATTCTCCACATAGGTTGGGAACCCCACCAACACCAATATATCTCTTTCTTCCTAACCAGGTGGAGAAGCTCATCATTCCGATGATCCTCCTGTAATACTCAAAATTTTCTTTCGGCAGAACCTTCTTGAGGATATCACCATTATCCTTTGTGTGAACCTTTTCAAACTCTACGTCCTTTGCCTTTAGCACATCTCTTATCCATAGATACTAAAGTACAATATGATTGGATCGACTATGAAATGTCTGGTTCTTCCCAAGCTGAATAACAATTTGGCTATCGCAAAGCAAACAATATTGCTCTTGCTTAACCCTATTTCATGCATGAACTTCTTCATCTATAACAACTTCTTGCAAGCCTCTGTCGCTATAATGAACTCTGCCTCCATCATAGACAAGACAACATACTTCTGCAACCTCAACTAGCACAAAATTGATCCACTAGGAAATATTATAACATAGACCAAAGTCAATCTCATGGTATCCACATTTTCAGCCATATCAATGTTAGTATAACCAACAAACTTTGGCTTGTTACTCCTAAATAAAATCTTCTAATCAAAAGTTCCTTGAAGATATAGGTGGATCCATTAACCTCCCTCAAATGTATCCTCTTTGTATTGGAAAGATACCTACTAACCATACAACTGCATTAGAAATATATGGCCTTGTACACACCATGGCATACATGAGACTTTCTACTGCTGAAGCATATGAAACTCGCTCTATATCTCCATTTTTGTCCTCGTTGGATGGATATGTCAAGCCCCAGTCCCAAAATATCGGAGGACTGGACACGTGGCAATGGCCAGCAGCACACACCGACGGACAAACCCAATTTAATGGATCCATCGGGGCGTACTTAAGCTGTAATACAATAATAAGGGTCTAGATAGACTAATCTCATCCACAGAAATGAATATAAAAATATCAAAATCATAAAGCAAGATCAATCTCAATAAATTGATACTCGAGAGATAACCCGATAATGAGTCTGATACATCTGTCAAGATACAAGAATAAAGACAACCACAGCAAATACTGAGTATGGAACAGTATATACTCAGAAGATACCCTCAGGGATCACTCATCTACTGGATCTGGTACTGCTCCAGTGTCTGCTCCTGCTTCTGCTAATGCTCCTGTCCTGTATACCTCAGGGTAGATCTCGTCTGCTAATCCTGGGGACATAATCCGGATCCAGGTCCTCAGGGGACATAGCAAGGTACAAAATAACTCAAGTCATAAATAATGCAGTACAGAAAATAAATGGAATAAATAGGGTCAATATGTAACCATCTATGTGAAATGCAAGTGAGAGCATCACTAGTACTCAGGCTGAGCCACTACAAGCTCTGTGTCGTGGAGCCGGTAGTAGTAATAACATGTAATGTGCCTAGCTCTGCTGGAGAGTCTACAGCCTCACAATAGTAGTAGATAGATATATAAAATAGCCTGTAGCCTGTGTGTCTCTCCCCACCCAATGTAATCACACGTCTCATGTCTACAACATCTCATGTACATGTCACGCAAGATCATAGCTAATACAACAAGTCATATAAGATCTATGAATATAATGTCTATGTCATAAAACATGTATCCTATACAGAATCACCATGAATATCTCAAGAAGATTCTGTCTCATGAATAATGTCAAGTGTCCTGGGTCATAATGTACTTGATAAGACAAGTACGAGAATGTAAAGGGTCTCGGTATCCATGTCTATTGACGTTACACAACTCCGCGTACGGTATTGGCACCCGACTATTAATCAGACGCTAAGTAAGTTACACGGTCCTAGGTTAAGCATGAACACAATATAAATACAGTCAAAGAAATAAATAACAAAACTGCAAGTTGGCAAGGTACACTTGCCTGGGGTTTGAATACCAACAACTGTCCATGTATCAGTGGATCCTGTAGGTACTCCTCCAAAAGCTACAATAAATATTACCAACAGTCTCAGAAAATATCAAATAGCTAGAAACGCCTGTCCTTAAGTCCAGTTTGAACACAAGGGCAAAAATGACAGTTTTTGGTCAAAACGGGCTCCACATGTGGGCCGCTTTGCACCGAAAAATGTGTCAGGGTCAAATGTCTCCAAATTCGTCAAACTTAGTGTCAACAAGTCCAGAACGATGATACGAACCCAACGAAACTTCCAGAATTGGATACCGATAAGCCGATCACAAAATCGCCCGTTAAGTGGAGCCGGGGGGGGCCACGATGCGCGATTTTGTCAACGTTCTCAGAATCGAACCAAACTTGGGTCACAGGACCAGCGTATTTCTACGAGTCCGATGGCACAAGTTTCATTTCGATCTGACATGTGTACACAAAGTTACGATGTGTTCCAGAACAGGCGGATACGGGGCGTTGTCGGCGGATACGCGTTGATTCCGGTGTGCACGCACATCCAAATCAACTTCTGCAAAATCCTGTACGTCCGTATCAATGGCGCGCATATTTCGGTGAAGACCGCACGCGACCAAGTCGTCTCGTTTGGAGGGGCGCACTCAGTTCCGGGGGACAATGGGGTATTGATTTTCCTGTTTTTGGATCGCGGTTTACGATCGCCACAGGATACGACGCACCGAGCGGGTTGCACGAGCATCGAGAGGGATACACAGCCTACGCGTCACAACTGACGGAACGGAAAATGGAGCAACGAGGAGAGAGAATGGGTTACCTGAACAGGGCTCCGTAGAACGATGATTCTCGTATCCGGGCGACGACACGAACAACTGTGTCCGGATTCTGCTGTGTCCGTGTCCGCTGTGTCACGCCCCAGTCCTAAAATATATAGAACCAAGCCACGTGGCAATGGCCAGCTGACACGTCTCCGAGGATATCCCAATTTAATGGATCCACGAAGAGTGCTACGCTGTCCTATAATACTAACATGTCCAATATCAGTCAATAACAGGTAATCTAATCTCATCCACAAAATAAAGAGAAAGAAACACTAAATAAACTGCTGGTTGATAAATACCAGTCTCAAGATATCATAGTACAACCAGTGATGTCTGGTGGGAACAAACCCACTACTATGACAAAATAAAATACTGAAATGAGATATAAAAGATAATGACTAGAGCATCAGCTGAGTAGATAATGATGCCCTCCATCTAGGCTAAAGGCCTACCAACTGGTCACGGAAACTCTAACGGTTGCACCTCCAACTCCTCAGCTATAGCAAATCTCGTCTCCTGTCCCGGGCCGTATATGGTGGGGTAGTAAGCCTCGTCTAAATCTGGAAAGGTACCAGGTCCTCAGAGGGACGTAACAAGATACAAGAAAACAACATGCCATATATGAATACTGAATAAAATAAATACAAGAAGGGTGTGCTAGCCATCTAAGTGAATGCAATGTGAGGACAACGCTGGTGCATATGGATAGGTGTAGGCATAACGTCCATGCTCCGAAGAGAGTGGCATCAGTACAGTATATCGTCCATATCACTCCGAAGAACGTGACATCAGTATAAAGGGAAAGTCATTGGATCCGAGGTTCCTCCGAAACTACGACTCCAATGGGTGTACTCCATACGCCTACTAGTTGTCCTCCCGCCCAATATAGATACGCAAGTCGACTACTCAACGTGCATACCATGTATCTATATACCAAGTCTCTAATCTATATCTTGACTACATACTAACCGTGATGTAGGTGATACGCAACGATAGCCAGTCGAGTGCGCAAACCCGCATCCCAATATGAATATATCTCAGTGTCCGTGTAAGGTGTCAGGTCTCAGACAATAATAGAGTATTATCCAATGGGTTGAGTCTGCTAAGAGCTAAGTCCATATATATACTAACATCGACGTAACCGTCGAATGCACCCGAGACAACTCAGACGCGCACAATAGTATAAACTACAAGCAACAAGAATACAATACAACAGATGCATATTTAAATTAAACAGTAAATATAGCAAGGTATCTTGCCTGTATCCTGAAGCTGTGAATGCCAGAAGCCGGTTCCTGCAATATCCCCTGGCTGGTCCACTGATCCTAACACACAATATAATATAACAACCAATCATCAGACATTACGCATTAACTACATACCATTACGACTCTGCACTTGAATACTGTCACGAATTCACTGTTGTTTGAGTACAGCGTCACGCGTGCACGTAGCGAGGATGTACACGTGTTCTGTCTTCGGTTAACATGTGTCTCGAGTCAATAATTATCTAGTTACGGGTTGTCCATAATTTTGGTTCTACACGAACACATGTCTCTATTTCCATGCTCAACATACTAGTTTTGTATTTCAGCGTTTCAAGTGAATTTCCTGACTCTGGTAATCATTAGTTTAGACTTATTAGTTATTAATAAATATCTAATTAATATTAACTTCCATGCAAATATTTCTTAACTAGGTTAAATACTATGGTTATGGTTTTAAGTACGACACGACGACACGAAGGAGAAATATGGACACACGAGGGGCTGTTTGGAGGACGAGTACCTGACCAATAGGACGAGAGGGGGTGTCTGCTCCTTCGACGAGTCCGTTGACCGTCGATCGGTGGAACTCCAGCGTCCGACCGTTAGCAGCGGCAGGCAGCGTCGGGCGGGGTCCAGGCAGCGTCGGGCTGGTCCAGGCAGCGTCCGGCGGGGGTCGGCTGGGTCCAGGCAGCGTCGGGCGGGGGTCTGCTGGGTTCAGGCAGCGTCGGGCGGAGGCTCGACCCGGCTGGACGTTCGGGGGATGGCTGGATGGGTGGTGGTGCAAGCGGCCGGTGTGGTCCGGTATCGTGGAGGGGTGTAGGTGAACAGGGTGGTGGTGGCGGCTTGAACTGGTGGTGGTTCCGTCCGGCAGGGAGGCGACGGTTGATCCTGGTGGCTGAGGGGAATTGGATTTGCAAGGGAGTTCGGCTAGGTGGAGGGGATGGGTGATATTAGGGTTTCCATAGTATTAGGGATAGTTATTTATATATAGTAGGGTTTATGGCTTGGGCCTTGGGCTTGTCTGGCTCCTTGGGGTGAGGTCTAGTCCTCCTGATAGGTATAAGGCTTGGTTAAGACTAGTTTAGAAGTGATCTGGCCACAAATTTAAATCAGGTTACAACAATTACATCCGTTATTAGGAAAAAGTTGTTTTTAATAAGAATATACTTAGACGTTTGCCACGACTGTTGTGTAGCTACATTAGGGCACAAGATCGGGATCTGAAGGTTACACAAGGTGTAGGTGGGTAGTCCTGCGTGTCTAGGTGATGGGCTCAATTAAACTTAATGAAACCTAAATTGGTCGAGGGGGTTTACAATCTCACCTCCTTAGAGCATTTCGTTCTCGAAATTAAAACATACGCAAGGTAATAACTACTGACTGAAAAAAATGCTAATATGTACCTAGTCCTTCGAAAAGATGGGGATAGCGCTGTCTAATCTCCTCCTCGCGTTCCCAAGTTGACTCTCCCGGTGTATGATGTCTCCATGCGACGCGAACTAGAGGGATAGTCTGACCTCCCAGTACCTTCTCACTCCTGTCTAGAATCTCCACAGACTCCTCTTCATATGATAGGCTCGGGCCGACCGTGATCTCGGAATGGTCAAGCACGTGACTAGGATCCGATATGTACCTCCTCAATTGAGATACGTGGAAGATGTCGTGGACTCCTTCCAAGGTCTGCGGTAACGCTAATCTGTAAGCAACCTCTCCGACGCGTTCTAATATGTCAAATGGTCCGATGTACCTCGGACTCAGCTTCCCTCTGCCTCCGAATCTGATAGTCCCTCGAGTAGGTAAGATCTTTAAGAATACGTGATCTCCAACCTGAAACTCTAAGGGTCGGCGATGCACATTCGCCCAATGCTTCTGTCGATCTTGTGCTGCTCGAAGGTGTCCTTGGATCTTCTTTACCTTCTCTACCGTCCGAACAACCAACTCTGGTCGAGAATCTGTCGTTCGCCTATATCACTCCAGCATACTGGAGAACGACATTTCCTTCCATACAACGCTTTATAGGGAGCCATCTGAATGCTAGCTTGATAGCTGTTGTTGTAGGAAAACTCGACCAAATGTAAGTGGTCCTCCCATGATCCTCCGAAGTCCAGCATGCACGCTCTTAACATGTCTTCAAGCGTCTGAATGGTACGCTCCGACTGGCCATCTGTTTGTGGGTGATATGTCGTGCTAAACTTTAGGCGAGTACCAAGACTCTCTTGCATACTCCGCCAAAAGTAAGACATAAATCTCGTATCCCTGTCAGACACGATGCTAACTGGCACTCCATGTAGGCGCACAATCTTCCTCATGTACATATCTGCTAAAACCTCCGTCGATTGTCCAACTCTAAAGGGTAGAAAGTGTGCGGACTTGGTGAGTCTATCCACGATTACCCATACTGTATTGCGCCCACTAGGACTCCTCGGAAAGCCCGTAACAAAGTCCATAGTGATATGCTCCCATTTCTACTCCGGTATAGGAAGTGGTTGAAGCAATCCTGCAGATCTCTGGTGCTCAGCCTTGACTTGCTGACACACCAGGCACTTGGCCACGAAGCGTGCTATCTCTCTCTTCATTCCGTGCCACCAGTAGTACTGTCTTAGATCTTTGTACATCTTTGTGCCTCCTGGATGAACGGAGTAGGTGGAACTGTGTGCCTCTGTCAACAATTCCTGCCGAAGTTCCCCATTTGGAACATAGAGACGATCTCTGCACCTCAGTGTTCCGTCTTTACGTATCCGCAATCCTGTCTGTAATCCAGCCTCTGTCCTCTGTCTGAGTCTCTGAAATCTGGCATCTGTCAGCAAAGCGGCCTTGATTCTCTCTACCAGTGTCGATTGCAATTGGAAATTCGACAACTGTCCGTCTACTCCGGGTATAACAACCTCTATACCCATCTGCTCTAGATCTCTCAACAGGTGTTGTTGGGTAGTCAAGAAGAATGTAATAGGTCTTCTGCTCAATGCGTCTGCTACTACGTTGGCCTTTCCTAGGTGGTACTGTAGCTCTATTTCAAAGTCTGTCATCACCTCGAACCAACGTCTCTGTCTCTGATTTAGATCCTTCTGAGTGTAGACGTATTTCAGGCTTTTATGATCAGTAAATATCTCCACTCTTTCTCCATATAGGTAATGCTCCAAAGTTTTAACGCAAAGATCACCACTGCAAGCTCCAAGTCGTGGGCGGGATAGTTCTTTTCATGTGTCCTCAACTGTCTAGAAGCATAAGCTACAACCTTTCCATGCTGCATCAAGACACATCCTAATCCTTTCCCAGATGCATCGCTGTAGATTACGAATCCTCCGGGTCCAGAAGGTATGGTCAAGATGGGTGCTGTAGTCAAGCGCTTCTTCAGCTCATCGAATGCCTTCTGACACTCCTCTATCCAAGTGAACTCCTGCTCCTTACGGGTCAAGCGGGTCATTGGCTCTGCAATCTTCGCGAAGTTCTCTACGAACCTCCGATAATATCCGGCAAGTCCTAGGAAACTCCTTACCTCTGAGACATTGGTAGGGGTTGGCCATGTCTCTACAGATGAAATCTTCGTCGGATCTACTGAGATACCGTCTCCTGAGATGACGTATCCAAGGAAGGCGACACGATCTAGGAGAAACTCGCACTTGCTAAGCTTGGCATAAAGTCTCTCTCTCCTCAGCGTCTCTAACACTAGTCTCAAGTGCTTCTCGTGCTCCTCGTGGCTCTTCGAATACACCAAAATGTCGTCGATGAAGACTACCACGAACTGGTCTAAGTATTGATGGAATACTCTGTTCATCAAGTTTATAAATACAGCTGGCGCATTCGTCAGTCCAAAAGGCATCACTAAGAACTCGTAGTGACCATAACGAGTCCTGAATGCTGTCTTTTGAATGTCTTCTCTTCGCACCTTCACTTGATGATAACCCGATCTCAAGTCGATCTTTGTGAACACCACTGCTCCTGTCAACTGGTCGAATAAATCGTCAATCCGCGGCAGGGGGTACTTGTTCTTGATAGTCAAAGCATTAAGGGCTCTGTAATCAATACACATACGTATTGTTCCATCCTTCTTAGGCACAAACAATACTGGTGCTCCCCATGGTGATACACTAGGACGGATAAATCCCTTGCTCTGCAACTCCTCCAATTGTAGCTTCAGCTCATCTAACTCCTTTTTCGCCAATCGGTATACATTAGAAGATACCGGTGATGTTCCTGGTACTAGCTCAATGGTGAACTCCACGTCTCTATCGGGTGGTAAGTCTGGCAATTCTTTGGGAAAAACATCCTCGAATTCTGCAACTATAGGTGGGGGCGCAATATCCATAGTCATGCAAGTTCCAGCTGTCTGTCCTACTCCTTGTTCGATGGTCCCTCGCATGTACTCGAACTCCGGTTGATCTGGTGGTCTAAAAGTGACGCTACCCTTCCGGCAGTTCAGTATGGCATTATACTGGCTTAACCAGTCCATGCCTAATACAATATCAAAGTACGGCATAGGCAATACCAGGAATCACGCCCTCATCTCTCTACCACATACGACTACGGAGCACGTTCTAATAGTGCTGGTAACCAACACGATACCTCCTCCGGTAAGAATCTTCCAACTCTTAGGTAAAGGGGAAGTCGCTACTCTATGCATTGCTACAAATCTACTAGATATAAATGACAAAGTAGCCCCAGAATCAAACAATGCTGACGCAGGTAAGGATGCGACTAAAATGGTACCTGTGATTGCTTATCCTTCTGTTTCCTCCTCAGCGGCTGCTAATGCAAAGGCCTGTCCCTGTCTCTGTCCTCCTGCCTGCTGTTGGGCCCGATCAAACTGTGCCTGCTGTGGGCCCAAGGGTGGTCCCCTCTGGAATCCTTCGGGTGCTGGTGGACGCTGGCCTCCTGGTGGGGGTAGTATCCTCGGGGCTGGTGCTGCTGGCCTTTGTCGGACCTGTGGGGCTGCCTCCCTGCGCTGTGGGCAATCTCTGACAAGGTGCTGGCTTGCTCCACAAATCATGTATGTCCTAAGTCTCTTTCGGCAGTCCTTCTCAAAGTAACCTCTCTTACCACAGAAGTGGCAAGTCGGAAGTTCCTGGTGTGGATATGGTGCTGCTCTCTCTTATGTCTTGCTCCGGGATGACGGATGGGTCCTCCTGCTCCGGGCTAGGCTCTAGCTGGCATGGTCGTGCTGGAACGCCTAGCTCTTCTGACAATGGCCTCCTGGATCCTCGCCTCGGCGAGAACCTCCTCATAAGAAATCCTCGCCTGTGCGGTGGTATATCTCTGTAGCTCAAAGTTGAGGCCGTGGTGGAATCTTCGAGCCTTCTCTAGCTCATTGGGTATCAGAACAGCTCCAAATCTGCTAAGGCGGCTAAACTCTGCGTCATAGGCATCAACAGTCATATTCCTCTGTTCTAGGTGTAGGAACTGGGAGTACAGGGCATTTCTGACTGTTGTTGGAAAATACTTTGCATTGAAGTATTCCAAGAACTGTTCCCAAGTCTGGTTCTTGCCTACACTGCGCTCAATGGAATCCCACCAGTGATGGGCATTGCCTTTTAGTTGGGCCCTCACTGCGGTCATCCAAAGGTCTGGATGCAGTTGTGAAGTGTCACGACCCGCACCCGAAAAATCGGGCATGAGTCGTGGGTACGTCCAGCCTACGCCGCAGCATCGACGGTAGAACGCTGTCTAGGTCAACTATCTAGATAACTCACAAAAAAATCTGCCATGACCTCTCCAAAAGGAGGGCAACCACGCAATCAATATATATAAACCTGTCAAGATCTCAACTCCAAACGGAGGAGCAATATCATAATGATAATCAAGTACTCAATCACGAATCTAAGCACGATAAGATAACAAAGAAGACTAACAACTCCAAAGTCTAACCAACAACTACAACCACAACCACAATCACAACATCAAATAATAATACAACAATATCCAAAATAATATACAAACAAGGTCTCAATCCAAAACCGGAGACAAATCCGGTGCTAAAAACTAATAAAAACAATAACAAGGTCTTAGTGATCCTGGCCACCAACCCGAAAATTACCCCTAAACTAGAGGGTCCCTGTCTGCACCATCGACAGGCTCAGGTCCATAAAACGTTGGACACCACTCCTCCGGATACTCTGAAAAATATGTCCAGTCAGGACTGGAGCAAGTACATCTTTAACAGCAGTTCCATTTAAATGATAAAAACTATAAAACAGTTATAGCAAGTAGCAAGAAGAATAAAGCAAGTATGAAGCAAGAAATATATAAATCACTGGTGCATAAAGGTAAAGATGCATGGATATCAGAGCAAGATAGTAATAACTGCAAGATACAAGAAATCTAAGCTAAGATCAAGTCTGTGCACATGAACGTGTAGTGAGTCCAGCATAAAAAATATGTAGTGAGTCAAGTCCAGAAACATGTAAGTGAGACCAACAAGAATGCAAGTGAGTCCAGACTATAAAGAATGAACTCGGTATCTTTGAAATACTTATTTCGACATATAAACGGCTAGGGGTAAGTACGGCTCACCGCGCACTGGGTGCGCGGCTGCTATCATTCCAGATTAGACCAGAGGGAATAATTCCTGATGATTCCAAATGAGAATGTTTACATGTCTACTCGAGTATTTCCCCGCCCCGACTAATACAAGTGGATCCAAGACCCGACACGCAAATCAAGATGAGTCCAGCTTGAACATGAGTGATGCCTGTAGTGATGCCAGTAGTGATTCCAGAATAGAGGCCAGAAATATGAAATATATGTGTCACAAGTAAATGAATCCAGAAATACCAGTCAGTGTCCCATGTTGTGCCAGAATAATCATATGATACTATACTAGAAGCTGAATCATAATAATCATCAGATAATGAAAACTATCAAAGAATGTACTCGCCTGACGTCCTGAGCAACTGGCGATCCGAACCGGTGTCGCAAGGACCTATTACGAAAAACAAGGTTAAACAGGATTTCTAATAAGTTAAACAGATATAAAATAATTAAAAATAGGCTTCTAGGGTCGTTCTAGGTCAAACGGGTCAAACCGGTAAAATCTGGGTCAAAAAGTCAACTCTAGGTCCAAAAAGTCAACTCTGGGTCAAAACTAGGTCAAAAGTTGACTTTGGCGGTCAACCGAGTCAACTACGGTCAAGTCTAGGTCAAACTAGGGTGCTCCTGAAATTCTAGGTCAAACCGAGGTCATTAAGCTAGAAAACTCACAAACTCGCCTCCTTGAGATACCGGGATACCCTCGGTATCCGATACCTCAACCTACGCTATATACCCCGCCTAAATCCGCTAAAACCTATGCTAGCACGCGTAAATATATACACATAAGCATATAAAAATCACTCCAATACTATTTCTAGGCTATTGCTTAAAAACCCCGCTCGAAACTCAATACCTTGGTTATCTTAAGGTATTGAGATATCTCGGTATCTCAAGGTATTGAGATACCGCTCTAAACTCAACCCGACTACCCCTCTAGCTAACTAACTATGCATAAACATATATATCTAGCTATATTCTAGGCTAAATATAGATATCTAATACATATAGGCATATACCTATATATCTATACCCAATACCTTACCTTACCTTACCTTACCTTACCTTACCCTCCTCATAAATATATATGTATATCTATATCTAGATATCTAAACTATCTACCTAACTATATGTATATACCTATACATATAGATCTATATATCTAGCTACCCCTCTACCTATCCATCTACCTATCTAGTTATCTATCTAACTATCTAACTAGTTATCTATATCTAGTATTTACCTATCTAACTATCTATCTAATTATCTATCTATTAATCTACCTATCTATGAATCTATCTATCTAGCTAGCTATATAACTATATATCTTCTATCTTATGCATCTATCTAGGTATCTAACTAACTACCTATTTATCCATAGATCTAATAGCTATCTATCTATCCATAGATATTTCTATGTATATAATTATCTATGAACCTATCTATCTATCTATAAACTTATCTATCTACCTAGTTATCTATCTATCTAACAATCTATATCTATCTAACTATAGATCTAGCTATCTATCTATTGATATATACACATCTATCAATGGATCTATCTATGTATATATCTATTATCTATCTATTTATGAATCTATCTATAGATCCCTCGCTACGCTACCGTGCTAGGCCTTGCCATGCGGCGCTGCGCTCGCCACGAAGCTGCGCTCGCTGCTGTTCCTGCTGCTGCAGGAGGCTGCTGCTGCTGCCGCGCTTGCTGCGCTACGCCACAGTGCTGCCTCGCTCGAGCGAGCTGCTGCCGCGGCGCTGCTGCACGCTGGAACTGTTGCTGCAGCTGCTGCCGCGGCGTGCTGTCGCTGCTGCCGTGGCGCTGCTGCGCCCGCTCGCTCTGCTGCTGATGCTTCTGCTGCTGCCGCGGCGCTGCCTCGCTCGAGCGAGCTACTGCCGTGGCGCTGCCTCGCTCTGCTGGCTGCTGCAGTGGCTGTGTGCAGTCCGCTGCCTCGCTCTGCTGCACCCAGACACAAGCACACACACACACACGACCACACACACACAATCACACATACACAGACACACACACACACACACACACACATATAATTATATACATATATCTATATATATATATATACATAAACACACATCTATATATATATACACACATATATCTATATATACATATACACACTCACACACATACATATATATATATATATATATCCTCACACACACTCACACTCACACACCCTCACACACTCACTCTCACACACACTAGCACACACTCTCACAAACACACAACCACACACACAAACACTCATACATATATATATAAATATATATACATATATACATAAACTCATATATATATACCTATAAACACACACACACACACACACACACACACACACACACACACACATATATATATATATATATATATATATATATATATATATATATATATATATATATATATATATACACATAGGCATATACATACACAAGCACATAGATATAAATACATACATATATATATATATATAAATATATATACATAAACACACATACATATATATATAAATATAAATATATATAGACACTTATAAATATATATAGAGAGACACAACACCACTCAACCACAACACACAACAACACGCCCCACTCACGCCCAACGACCCCGACACTCACCAACACCCTAAAATATATAAAATATAACTCGAAAACTCTAGCACACACTCCCCGATACTAACCCAACGTACGCACAAGCCCGAAACAAGGAAACCAAGTCGAAATGGCCATTCGGTCATTTCGACGAACACGTGGTGCGCAGTTCGAAAAACCTCCTGAAATGCACACCAAACGAACTCGAAATTGGCCCAAAATTTACCCACGCGCTCTAAACGATGCCTAGATCCTAGAAAAAGTACTTCCGCATCGATTCTAGGTCCGTGGCGGAAACGTGCACGTACTTCGAATCGGCGATGACGAAAACCCCAAAAAGGCCCGAAACGCCCGTTTCTCTGCGACACGACTTCCCATATCCGAACGGAGACACGCACTCACCCTTTAGACACCTGACAATGTCTACCTAGGTCCGTCTAACCTAGGGCATCATCCAAAATTGGGCCAAATTCGGATTCCACCCGAAATTGACACAAAACCTAGTGTTAAAGTCTCTAAACCCAACCAAACTAGTTCCAACTTCCTCCCACGGGTAGCCTAAGGGTCTAGGAAGGTTCTAAACTATTAATTACACTATATAAAAATAATTACAAGGGGGAAAATTAGGGTTTACCTCTTGGGAGTTGGAATCCCAAGCCAAAATCTCAAAAATGCTCCAAATCCACCTCAACTAGCTTCCAAGCTCCCAAATCTAGCTCCAACACCAAATCTAGGCTCTATCCACCTAGGTTGGGAAATAATGTAGGGTTAGGGTTAATCATTCATGGAGAATAGAAGAAGAAAGAAGAGAAATGGGTGCTTACTTGAAGTAGGAGGGAGAAAGGAAGAAGAAAAATGAGTGGAGAAGAAGAAGAAGTGAAGAAGAAGAAGTGGGGGGCTTAGGGCTGCTGGTTCCACGGGTGGGGCTGCTGGAAATGCACGGGTAGGGGCTGGGAATAGGGGCCACACACCTAATAAAGGGTTCCACAAGTTGGCAAATGTCCAAAATGCCCTCCCGTAACTCGGTTTTGGGTTCCGGGTTCCAAAAGCACTCAAACTAGCTCCAAATCTCTCCAACTAACCCACTAAAAATATAATAAATATTCTAAAACCCAAAATAAGTCTCACAAGGGTGTGGGCTGGGTCGAACATGGGTCCACTAGGGTCTGACATGGGTCTAGGCTAGCCAAAATCCTAAAACAATCAATAAAAATATAATACAATCATTAATTAAATATAAATATAAATAATTATAAATAATACACAATTAACCCAAATTAAAATAAAAAAAAATACCCGAATCTGGAAATGGGGTAGTGACAAGCCTATCCTCCTTAGAAAATTTTGTCCTCGAAATTTAAAGTCAATCACTCTCTCTAGGTCAAACCCCCAACAATCACAGTCAAGAAATTCTACCTATACAGCATACAAGATCAGGGTCCTACTGGTCGTGTTATCACAGTCTCAATCAGGGTCACTACACTATCTACCACAGCACAAAGAAAATCTAACAGGTACTAATGAAGCACACCACAAGAAATGGAAAGGGACAGGAAGAAGAACAAAGAGACAGACCTGCTAACCCGACACCCGTAGCATCGGCCTCCTCGACCGTCAACGCATAAGCCCTGCCCTACTGGGGTGTATCCCTCTGCTGGTGCGGGGCATGATGCTGTGCCACAGATGGCCTAGCTCCAACTCTCTGATCCTGTGCTCCACCAAATGGAGGTACAGTGGGGCAATCTCGCATCTGGTGAGCAGCGGATCCACAAAATAAATACACCTTCAACCTCCTCCTACAAATATCCCAAGTGTGTCCTGCCTTCCTGCAGTAGGCACAAGTGGGCACCCTCTGATCCTGAGCCTGCTGCGCTGCCTTCTGCACATAGGGACGCTTAGCTGGTCCCGCACTGCCACTCGCACTGCCTGAATCATCCCTGCATCTCTTGGACTTGAGCTCCAAGTCATCCTCTGCTCTCTGAGCATCTCCTACTATCTGCTCGAAAGTTGCCTCGCGGTCGCTCCTGGTCAAAGACTTGACCGCCATAACCAAGCCCTTGCAAAACTTCCTCGCCTTGGCTACCTCACTCAAGCCCTCTACAAATCTGCCCAGACGGCAGAAATCCACTGCGTACTCGTCCACCGTCATGCTCCCTTGGACGAGTGCCTCGAACTAGCTCTCCAAAGCACTGAGCGCCACATCTGGAAAAAACTTCTCCTTGAAAAGCCTCTTGAAAGCCTTCCAAGTAAGCACTGGTGTCGTGATCCTCGTATCTGTGCGATACCACGTCAAAGCAAGTTCGAACATCTGACTGCCCACTGCCTCTATCTGCATACTGTCTGGAATCTGCGCCAGCCTGAAGATCCCTTCGATCTGCTCTATCCAGTCATCCGCGTACAGGATCCCTTCTGTACCACGGAACTCCTTGGGCCGCATCCTCTGGAAGTCAATAATGCTGCCCGGCCTCGGGTGTTGAATCTGATCTGCCTGTGGCTGAATCTGTGCCACCCTATCCACTGCCGTCATGGCCACCTGGTGGGCGTTCTCAATGCCCAGTCTCATCACATCCACCTGACGGTGCTGCACGTCCATCATCTCCCTGAAGAACGCAAACAACTGCACGACATCTACTGGAGCAGGAAGTGGTGGAGGAACCACCGGAACGACTGGGGTAGTCCTCGGATCGATAGGTGAAGGAGGATCCCCGAGAGAAGCAGATGCTCCCTCAACCACAGGAGTGGTGAGTGGAGCGGTAGCAGCTGCCTGAATACGAGCTGGACGAGAGTAGCAGACCTCTCAGTAGCAACTGCTGGAACGGTACGATGAGATCGTGTCTTCGGAGGCATCTTGAACACATATCAAAAGAAGTCAATACAGCGCAAGATACGATATCATCAAAGAAGGACAGTAATATTTCAAACGAAGCAAATTCAGAATAATTAGATTGGAATTGTTCCTAGTCGTGATTGAGTACACTCTCATCCTAGATCCTACATCCTAGAGCAGGCTCGCAGCAGTACAACTAAGTTATTGTACCACCACGACATCGCACTAATTGCGAATCGGGACCTGCATGGGCCGCCACCAAAAACGTGTCACGGCCCGCACCCGGAAAATTGGGCATGAGTCGTGGGTACGTCCAGCCTACGCCGCAGCATCGGCGGTAGAACGCTGTCTAGGTCAACTATCTAGATAACTCACAAAAAAATCTGCCATGACCTCTCCAAAAGGAGGGCAACCACGCAATCAATATATATGAACCTGTCAAGATCTCAACTCCAAACGGAGGAGCAATATCATAATGATAATCAAGTACTCAATCAAGAATCTATGCACGATAAGATAACAAAGAAGACTAACAACTCCAAAGTCTAACCAACAACTACAACCACAACCACAACATCAAATAATAATACAACAATATCCAAAATAATATACAAACAAGGTCTCAATCCAAAACCGGAGACAAATCCGGTGCTAAAAACAATAACAAGGTCTTAGTGATACCGGCTACCAACCCGGAAATCACCCCTAAACTAGAGGGTCCCTGTCTGCACCATCGACAGGCTCAGGTCCATAAAACGTCGGACACCACTCCTCCGAATACTCTGAAAAATATGTCCAGTCGGGACTGGAGCAAGTACATCTCTAACAGCAGTTCCATTTAAATGATAAAAACTATAAAACAGTTATAGCAAGTAGCAAGAAGAATGAAGCTAGTATGAAGCAAGAAATATATAAATCACTGGTGCATAAAGGTAAAGATGCATGGATATCAGAGCAAGATAGTAATAACTGCAAGATACAAGAAATCTAAGCTAAGATCAAGTCTGTGCACATGAACGTGTAGTGAGTCCAGCATGAAAAATATGTAGTGAGTCAAGTCCAGAAACATGTAAGTGAGACCAACAAGAATGCAAGTGAGTCCAGACTATAAAGAATTGTCACGCCCCAGTCCCAAAATACGTAGGACTAGGACACGTAAGCATGCCAGCCGCCTGTATATATGGCAACTCCAATATATAGAAACCATATATACGAGCGTACGCTGTATAATGAACAATAATTCATAAGTGGTAAAACTAATTACAAGTCACAGGGTAATATCTAAATCTCATCCACAGAAATCACATAAACATGAATAACCAATAACCATGTAACTAGAACTCAAAATAAAGTACCTAAAGAATGACAGTCGGATGGAAACAAATCCACTGCCGAAATAGAATATAAAAGGAACCAGATACACACCAAATAAGAACAACATCTGACAATCACGAGGCTCGAAGAGAAGACCTCCTCGGGATATACGTAACATGTCCGGATCTGATCTCCTGCGAATGCTCAAGAACATATACACCTGGCAGGGGACCAGGTCCTCAAAGGGACATAGCAAGATACATAAAAATAACATGCCATAATGTAAATACTGAATAAATAAATGGGGTGTGCTAACCATCTAAGTGAATGCAATTTAAAGACCTGATAGTACGCATGGGAATGTGTAGGCTTGACATATGCTGACGTAATTCACCAATCGTCATGACCGGCTAGTATATGTGTCATATGCCCCCGGACACACGGGTAGCTCTACAATCGTCCATCTCCGAGGAGCATGGAACGAAGGATATAACAACAAGGAGGGGGTGTCCCATACGTCTACTAGTATCTTTTCCGCCCAATATAGATGTACAAGTCGTGAAAACGACGTGGACACCTCCTACTATGATGCAAGTCTCAATAAAATAACCAACTAAGCTAAATACCGTTACACGTGTTGCTCACACTGATGGCCAGTCGCGCATGAGGCACGCGTCCCTATATGAACTCACTCTGTGACGTGTAATGATACGTGTCAAGGCCTGGGAAGTTATATCAATAACTTCACAACTTTTAGGTGAGTCTACTAGACACTAGGTCAGACACAAGTCCTAACGTCAATGCCTTCGTTGACTGCACCCGAGTCTGCTCGGACGTGCACATTTATATAATAAATAAATATGTAACAATAACTAAATTTAAACAATACAACAAGGCAAGGTTTACTTGCCTGGCAAGAGAGCTGCAAATATATAACGTCCAGATGTCAAGTGCCAAGAAGTCAGAAACTATAGCCTCAGAAGGAAAGTCTCTGGATGCTGAAATAATCATCACTAACAGTCTCAGTAAATATCAAATAGCTAGAAATGCCTGTCCTTACGTCCAATTTGCACACAGGGGCAAAAATGACAGTTTTCGGTCAAAGCGGGGTCCACATGTAGGCCGCTTTGCACCGAAAAACGTGTCAGGGTCAAAGGTCTCCAAATTTGCCAAACTTAGTGTCAACGAGTCCAGAACATCGATACGAACCCAACAGAATGTCCAGATCTGGATTCCGATGTGCCGATCACAAAATTGCCCCTCAAGTGGAGCCTGTGGGGTCCACGATACGCGATTTTGTCAACGTTCTCAGAATCGAACCAAACTTGGCTCACAGGACCAGCGTATTACTACGAGTCCGATGGCGTAAGTTTCGTTTCGATCCGACATGTGTACACAAAGTTGCAGCATATTCCAGAACAGGCGGATACGGGGCATTGTCGGCGGATGCGCGTTGATTCCGGTGTGCACGCACATCCGAATCAACTTCTGTGAAATCCCGCACGTCCGTATCAACGGCGCACACATTTTGGTAAAGACCACGTGCGACCAAGTCATCCCGTTTGGCGGGACGTACTCAGTTCCGGGGTGAATCGGGTCGTTATTTTTCCTGTTTTTGGATCGCGTGCCGCGATCGCCACAGGACGCGATGCACCGACTGGGTTGCACGGGCACCGAGAGGGTCACATAGCCTACGTGTCAAAACTGACCGAGTTGAAAACGGAACTACGAGGAGTTAGAACGGGTTACCTGAACAGGGCTCCGTGGATTAAATTTTCTTCGTGTCCGAGGCGACACGACGCTGCTGTGTCCTGATTCATCTCCGCCGTGTCCGGGCTGTGTCCAGCTGTTGTGCTGTGCCCTGGTCACTATTCAGGCTGAGGATCGTCGGGGCTTCGCCGTGGCGGCTCAGGGCGTCGCCGGAGGAGCACAAGTGGTGGTGTTGGATGGTGGACAGGGTATAGTCCGGGCGGGGGAACGCTGGACAGGGAGGAGGAGGAAGGGTGTTGCTCTGCCGGAGTCAGGATGGTGCACCGAAGCTGCACGGGGTGGGGGGAGACTGCTTGGCAGGTCGGCTGCACTGGCCGGATGGGGGGCTGTGGTGTCGAGCCGAGGTCGGGCTCACAGCGGTGGGAAAGTCGGGGGTCTGTGCACAGTGGTCGGGGGCTGGATCCGGTGGGGGAGGAGTCGGAGGGGTCTGGAGCTGGCCGGGGTCGACGGCTGGAAGGGTCGAGGTGGAGAAGAAGAGGAGGAGGAGGAGGTAGAGGGTGGCGGTGGCAGCCGGAGTGGAGGAGAAGATGGGAAGAGGAAGTCGGGGAAGGAGCTGGAGCTGGGGGGGAGTGCTGTGTACGGGGGGGGTCGGGCCAGCGGGGGGGGAAAACTCGCCATGGGGGGGGGAAGGAGTCGGCGGAGCTCCGGCGAGGGGGCTCGCCGCTCCGGCGGGGGGGGGGTGGGGTAGCCGTCGGCTAGGGGGGGCTGCGGCTGGGTAAAGTTAGGTTTTATTTTATTTTATTTTTCTTATTTTTCTTTTATAGAAAATTATATTAATATAATATGTAAAATATCTAAAGATATTTACAAGATATTTTGTAGATATTTTCGGGATATTTTCGAGATATTTTCGGGTGGGTCCCGCCTCCAAATGGACGACGCAGGTTCACCGGCCAATGAGGGGGTGACACCTCGCACTGCAATTTGCAGGAAAGTCCCTATAATTTCATAAATTACGTAAAGTTCTAGTTTTGGGAAATTATGCAATTACGAAATTGTCTGGGAAAATACCGGTTCCTGAAAATACTAAAATTCACAGGATTGTAGGGAAAAGCTGTGCAAGGGTCCCGAGAGGGTGGGGGTGAGTCTGGGCAGGGACTGGGCCTGGTTTTCTGGGTGATACGGATCATCGTATTTATTAATTAATAAATACTGCTCACGGTGTTCTCTAATTATTTAGAGGCAGGTAGAGCCATAATTTTACTACGGTGTCAATATACTAAATGTAGTATACTCAGTGTAAAAAAATAACGTATTTTTGTCTGGGCAAAACAGGTGCATGTTGGGCCTCTAATGTCTGTTGGAACAGAGATGGGTACAGGTCTGGGGATTTAAGTACGTACGTTGGGTAACGATATTTGTGCGTCTCAAACGAGGCTCATTTTAGCACATCTGTGAGTTGCACAAAGTTCAGAAAAATAATCTGGCATGTCTAGGACAGGTACGTGAACTTTGTTCGGGGATAACAGTCAAGATAAAGTTCCAAATAATTAGGAGATGGACAGGTGCACAAGTCAACAGGATATGTAAGCAAAATAAATTAAAATATTGCAACAAATCCTAAATTGTTAACAATAATCCTAAAATACTGGAATCTGGTCGAGGGGGTTTACAATCTACCCAACTTATAAAAATTTTGTCCTCGAAATTAAAACTAGGCCACGGTAGTAGTCAAAGACGGCATAAGATATAATTTAACACAGTAATTTATATCTTGGTTTACGAATAGGTTCGAAAAATATTTACGCATGTCGTACTCGCGCTTCCAAGTTGTTTTTCCTGGTGCGTCAGGCTTCCATGCTACGCGGATCACGGGAATAGACTGGTTCCTCAATACTTTTTCTCGATGGTCAAGGGTTTCTACGGGTTGCTCTTGATACGACAAGCTCGACCTAATGGTGATCTCCGGATGGTTGAGAACATGACTGCTGTCTGTCACATATCGCCTGAGTTGCGATACGTAGAATACATCAAGTACTCTCTCAAGGGAAGGTGGTAGCGCAAGTTGATATGCCACTACTCCCACTCTTTCTAGCACGTCACTGGTCCAATATTCCTTGGACTCAATTTGCTGTGTCCTCCGAATCGAATGGTATCTCTAGCAGGTGATATCCTCAAGATAACATGACCGTCCTCTTTGAATTCTAAGGGATGATGATGACGGTCTACCCACTGTTGTTATCTGTCTGTCTTGCGCTGCTCGCAAGTGTCCTTGTATTACTTAACTGCCTTTACTGCGTTGACTACCAACTCTGGTCACGTGAATCCTTGTCTGGTAAAATGCTGACTGGTATGCCGTGCAATCTTACGATTTGCCTCATATGAGTAATGTTTTCAAATCTTCAGAGTAATTACGACGGTTGCAAGTTCCAAATCCTTCTCATGTACTCATAATTGTCTAGATGCATATACCATTACCTTGCCATCCTGTATTAATACGCATCCCAAACTTTTTCCTGATGCGTCTGTAGATCACATAACTGCCTGATCCGGAGGGAATAGTCAATACGGTGCTGTGGTCAGTCGTTTCTTAAATTTCTCGAAGGCGGCTTGACACTCGTTAGTCCATAGGAATTCTTAATCCTAAAAAGTCAACCTAGTCATAGGTGCTGCTATCCTTTCAGGAGTCAATCAATTGTTTATCCAGGTGAAATCCATTTAGACTCCTGACAGCAAAATAATACATTCTTCATCGAAACCCTTGAGTTCTGAACTTGACCCAAGTTACGAGGCAAAAATGCTGTCATAATGATGCACGTATCAGGAACGTAGGAAAACGTAGGTAGGTAGCGAAGTTCATTCTAAGGGTAGCACAGTTTAAAACTGTAATCTAATCTAATAATAGGGTTTGGTAATTACTCAAGAAACAAATAGAAATGGCTACAAAAATAATACACTTTTCGTATTTATACTAAGCACGAGGTTTTGCCTTTCCGGAATAAGGGAAGACGGAAAACAATAATCAAGAGTTCAAGGGGGAGGTAATAGATTTAGAAGTGTGGAGATTCAAGGCGTTTAAAGAATTCTAATGGGAATTGTCAAGACAGTTGTGGATTGAAATCCTATTCTGGTAATCCCTATTCACATATTCGTATTAGCACAGTTATGTAACTGATACGATATGCTCAGACATATCTAGAGGGCAAGTACATCTGTCTACTAATCACTATATATCTCAATCCACGTAAAGTAGTTATGCGAAGGGCGAACCAAGTGCACTCTGGTTGATCAGACCGTAATACACTGATTCTGAAATGTATTAGTGTAGTACTCCAATAATACATATCTCAAGAACAAGCTTGATAAAGAATAAGCTTGCAAAACTAGGCTATAATAGCGGCATAAGTCAAAGTAGTACGGTAAATATAAGTACGCTAGATTATGATGTGAGAAATCTCAAAACAATTCAAAATTACAAACAGACAAGACTCTACAATCTCTGCAGTTATTATTCTAATTCCTTATCTAAGTCGCTAGTTGACCTAAAAGAGGTATGGTCTTCTAAGTTTTACAATCTTAATAACCACTATAGGCTGTCTGCCTAAAACAGAGATTTCAAGAAAGTTCGCGTAAAGTAGGGATATCAGAGATGTCCGTGTAAAAAGTATGTGCGTAACAGTCTGCGTAAAAGTCTGGGTAAAAGTCTGAGCGTAAAACTTTTGTGCTAAAAATCTGCGCCTAAGCTTAGCGGGTCGTAAAGTCTATATAAAAGTCTGCCTGCGTAAAGTTTGCCTAAAAGGTTTGCGTAAAATCTGCCAGTGTGATAAGTATGCACGTAAAATCTCCTGCGTAAAGTCTAGCATTCGTTGCAGCGTAAAGTTGTACGAGAACTCATGAGTTTGTCAGTTAAGTTAATGAATCTTGTCCTCTGACAAAAGTACTTGCACGACGATCGAGTGGTCAGTTGTGACGATAAATTTGTACGGGAGATCTAGGTTTGTCGTTTAGTGACTTTATTGGATACAAGTCATTTACGCTTGAGGTGAGACAAAACCAGATGTCCTGTCAAAAGCTGTTTCTTTTTGCACAGGGCTCGAGGCGTATCTCTGCCTTTAATGCACAAGATTTGGTCAACTGGGGAAAGCTAAGGCTGTAACACTATGCTCACATCCTATTATTATATTCTACGCCTAGTCAGGTTACTCTACGCTGGTTATCTACTATTCTAGAATTATCAGGTTTACGCAGGGCAGTTACCTACGTGGCTTGCATGACGCAGGATAAGGAAGACTAAAGGATCGAGGGTAGCGGTTGTCATAACTGCGGCAAAAAGGAGAATCTCCTGCATAATTTGGCTTTTACGCCAACAAGAAAGTCATTTGGCTTTTACGCCAACTAGGCAGTTGTTTGGCCCTTATGCCAACAATGGTCAACTGGGTTTTACGCTAACAAGGGTAAAGGGTCTCTGGCGTAAAACTGGGTTTATCCAAATATAGGATGAGATTTCAGTCTTAGTATTCAACCTTGCATTTCTATCGGTTCCTTAAGACTAGGGTCACACTATGGTAAATTCTCTAACTAATCCTAGTAGTGTTTATACTACTCTCAAGTCATACACAATATGTCAAGGGATAAGGGTAAGTTAATCTATAGGTAAGTGATGCTAGGGTTCGTTAGGTAATAAGGAAGACTAAGGTTTATTTAGGTAATAAGGAAGACTAGGGTTCACTAAGTAGTCTGAACTTAATGACGTCTCGAAGCCCTAGTTGTGTTCTAAGTAGGAATATTACCCTAAGTATTATCCTATCAATAGGGATCCCTATATTCTAGCAGGGGTTATATATAAGAAATTATCAGGGAAGCACAGGAATCAAGCATGATACAATTTTGTAAGTAGGACAGACTGGAAGGAGGATAAGTCATAGTCAATTATGGATGAGATCCTATCTTCTAATCCTAGGTGCAGGCTTGCTCGGTATAGTAACGTAACCGAGACAATATGCTCTGACCTGCATGGGCCACCACTAAAAACATGTCACACCCCAGTCCCAAAATATGTAGGACTAGGACACGTAAGCATGCCAGCCGCCTGTATATATGGCAACTCCAATATATGGAAACCATATATACGAGCGTACGCTGTATAATGAACAATAATTCATAAGTGGTAAAACTAATTACAAGTCACAGGGTAATATCTAAATCTCATCCACAGAAATCACATAAACATGAATAACCAATAACCATGTAACTAGAACTCAAAATAAAGTACCTAAAGAATGACAGTCGAATGGAAACAAATCCACTGCCGAAATAGAATATAAAAGGAACCAGATACACACCAAATAAGAACAACATCTGACAATCACGAGGCTCGAAGAGAAGACCTCCTCGGGATATACGTAACATGTCCGGATCTGCTCTCCTGCGAATGCTCAAGAACATATACACCTGGCAGGGGACCAGGTCCTCAGAGGGACATAGCAAGATACATAAAAATAACATGCCATAATGTAAATACTGAATAAATAAATGGGGTGTGCTAACCATCTAAGTGAATGCAATTTAAAGACCTGATAGTACGCATGGGAATGTGTAGGCTTGACATATGCTGACGTAATTCACCAATCGTCATGACCGGCTAGTATATGTGTCATATGCCCCCGGACACACGGGTAGCTCTACAATCGTCCATCTCCGAGGAGCATGGAACGAAGGATATAACAACAAGGAGGGGGTGTCCCATACGTCTACTAGTATCTTTCCCGCCCAATATAGATGTACAAGTCATGAAAACGACGTGGACACCTCCTACTATGATGCAAGTCTCAATAAAATAACCAACTAAGCTAAATACCATTACACGTGTTGCTCACACTGATGGCCAGTCGCGCATGAGGCACGCGTCCCTACATGAACTCACTCTGTGACGTGTAATGATATGTGTCAAGGCCTGGGAAGTTATATCAATAACTTCACAACTTTTAGGTGAGTCTACTAGACACTAGGTCAGACACAAGTCCTAACGTCAACGCCTTCGTTGACTGCACCCGAGTCTGCTCGGACGCGCACATTTATATAATAAATAAACATGTAACAATAACTGAATTTAAACAGTATAACAAGGCAAGGTATACTTGCCTGGCAAGAGAGCTGCAAATATGTAACGTCCAGATGTCAAGTGCCAAGAAGTCAGAAACTATGGCCTCAGAAGGAAAGTCTCCGAATGCTGAAATAATCATCACTAACAGTCTCAGTAAATATCAAATAGCTAGAAACTCCTGTCCTTACGTCCAATTTGAACACAGGGGCAAAAATGACAGTTTTCGGTCAAAGCGGAGTCCACATGTGGGCCGCTTTGCACCGAAAAATGTGTCAGGGTCAAAGGTATCCAAATTTGCCAAACTTAGTGTCAACAAGTCCAGAACGTCGATACGAACCCAACGAAATGTCCAGATCTGGATTCTGATATGCCGATCACAAAATCGTCCGTCAAGTAGAGCATGTAGGGCCCACGATACGCGATTTTGTCAACGTTCTCAGAATCAAACCAAACTTGGCTCACAGGACCAGCGTATTGCTACGAGTCTGATGGCATAAGTTTCGTTTCGATCCGACGTGTGTATACAAAGTTGTAGGATATTCCAGAACAGACGAATACGGGGCATTGTCGGCGGATACGCGTTGATTTCGGTGTGCACGCACATCCGAATCAACTTTTGTGAAATCCTGCACGTCCGTATCAACGGCGCGCACGTTTTGGTAAAGACCATGTGCGACCAAGTCGTCCCGTTTGGCGGGGCGTACTCAGTTCCGGGGTGAATCGGGTCGTTGTTTTTCCTATTTTTGGATCGCGTGCCGCGATCGCCACAGGACGCGATGCACCGAGCGGGTTGCACGGGCACCGAGAGGGTCACATAGCCTACGTGTCAAAACTGACGGAATTAAAAACGGAACTACGAGGAGTTAGAACGGGTTACCTGAACAGGGCTGTATCCAGCTGTTGTGCTGTGCCCTGGTCACTATTCAGGCTGAGGATCGTCGGGGCTTCGCCGTGGCGGCTCAGGGCGTCGCCGGAGGAGCACAAGTGGTGGTGTTGGATGGTGGACAGGGTGTAGTCCGGGCGGGGGAACGCTGGACAGGGAGGAGGAGGAAGGGTGTTGCTCTGCCGGAGTCAGGGCGGTGCACCGAAGCTGCACGGGGTGGGGGGGAGACTGCTTGGCAGGTCGGCTGCACTGGCCGGATGGGGGGCTGTGGTGTCGAGCCAAGGTCGGGCTCACAGCGGTGGGGAAGTCGGGGGTCTGTGCACAGTGGTCGGGGGCTGGATCCGGTGGGGGAGGAGTCGGAGGGGTCTGGAGCTGGCCGGGGTCGACGGCTAGAAGGGGGTCGAGGTGGAGAAGAAGAGGAGGAGGAGGAGGTAGAGGGTGGCGGTGGCAGCCGGAGTGGAGGAGAAGATGGGAAGAGGAAGTCGGGGAAGGAGCTGGAGCTGGGGGGGAGTGCTGTGTACGGGGGGGTCGGGCCAGCGGGGGGGAACTCGCCATGGGGGGGAAGGAGTCGGCGGAGCTCCGGCGGGGGGGGGGGGGTAGCCGTCGGCTAGGGGGGGCTGCGGCTGGGTAGAGTTAGGTTTTATTTTATTTTATTTTTCTTATTTTTCTTTTATAGAAAATTATATTAATATAATATGTAAAATATCTAAAGATATTTACAAGATATTTTGTAGATATTTTTAGGATTTTTCGAGATATTTTCGGGTGGTCCCGCCTCCAAATGGACGGTGCAGGTTCACCGGCCAATGAGGGGGTGACACCTCGCACTGCAATTTGCAGGAAAGTCCCTGTAATTTTATAAATTGCGTAAAGTCCTAGTTTTGGGAAATTGTGCAATTACAAAATTGTCTGGGTAAACACCCGGTTCCTGAAAATACTAAAATTCACAGGATTGTAGGGAAAAGCTGTGTAAGGGTCCCGAGGGGGTGGGGGTGAGTCTGGACAGGGACTGGGCCTGGTTTTCTGGGTGATACGGGTCATCGTATTTATTAATTAATAAATACTGCGCACGGTGTTCTCTAATTATTTAGAGGCAGGTAGGGCCATAATTTTACTACGGTGTCAATATACTAAATGTAGTATACTCAGTGTAAAAAAATAACGTATTTTTGTCTGGGCAAAACAGGTGCATGTTGGGCCTCTAATGTCTGTTGGAACAGAGATGGGTACAGGTCTGGGGATTTAAGTACGTACGTACGTTGGGTAACGATATTTGTGCGTCTCAAACGAGGCTCATTTTAGCACATCTGTGAGTTGCACAAAGTTCAGGAAAATAGTCTGGCATGTCTAGGACAGGTACGTGAACTTTGTTCGGGGATAACAGTCAAGATAAAGTTCCAAATAATTAGGAGATGGACAGGTGCACAAGTCAACAGGATATGTAAGCAAAATAAATTAAAATATTGCAACAAATCCTAAATTGTTAACAATAATCCTAAAATACTGGAATCTGGTCGAGGGGGTATACAAGAATGAACTCGGTGTCTTTGAAATACTTGTTTCGACATATAAACGGCTAGGGGTAAGTACGGCTCACCGCGCACTGGGTGCGCGGCTGCTATCATTCCAGATTAGACCAGAGGGAGTGATTCCTGATGATTCCAGATGGGAATATTTACATGTCTACTCGAGTATTTCCCCATCCCGACTAATACAAGTAGATCCAAGACCCGACACGCAAATTAAGATGAGTCCAGCCTGAACATGAGTGATGCCTGTAGTGATGCCTGTAGGTGATGCCAGTAGTGATTCCAGAATAGAGGCCAGAAACATGAAATATATGTGTCGCAAGTAAATAAATCCAGAAATACCAGTCAGTGTCCCGTGTTGTGACAGAATAATCATATGATACTATACTAGAAGCTGAATCATAATAATCATCAGATAATGAAAACTATCAGAGAATGTACTCGCCTGACGTCCTGAGCAACTGGCGATCCGAACCGGTGTCGCAAGGACCTATTGCGAAAAACAAGGTTAAACAGGGTTTCTAATAAGTTAAACAGATATAAAATAATTAAAAATAGGCTTCTAGGGTCGTTCTAGGTCAAACGGGTCAAACCGATAAAATCTGGGTCAAAAAGTCAACTCTAGGTCCAAAAAGTCAACTCTGGGTCAAAACTAGGTCAAAAGTTGACTTTGGCGGTCAACCGAGTCAACTACGATCAATTCTAGGTCAAACTAGGGTGCTCCTGAAATTCTAAGTCAAACCGAGGTCATTAAGCTAGAAAACTCACAAACTCGCCTCCTTGAGATACCGGGATACCCTCGGTATCCGATACCTCAACCTACGCTATATACCCCGCCTAAATCCGCTAAAACCTATGCTAGCACGCGTAAATATATACACATAAGCATATAAAAATTACTCCAATACTATTTCTAGGCTATTGCTTAAAAACCCCGCTCGAAACTCAATACCTTGGTTATCTTAAGGTATTGAGATACCTCGGTATCTCAAGGTATTGAGATACTGCTCTAAACTCAACCCGACTACCCCTCTAGCTAACTAACTATGCATAAACATATATATCTAGCTATATTCTAGGCTAAAATATAGATATCTAATACATATAGGTATATACCTATATATCTATACCCAATACCTTACCTTACCTTACCTTACCTTACCTTACCTTACCTTACCTTACCTTACCTTACCCTCCTCATAAATATATATGTATATCTATATCTAGTTATCTAAACTATCTACCTAACTATATGTATATACCTATACATATAGATCTATATATCTAGCTACCCCTCTACCTATCCATCAACCTATCTAGTTATCTATCTAACTATCTAACTAGTTATCTATATCTAGTATTTACCTATCTAACTATCTATCTAATTATCTATCTATTAATCTACCTATCTATGAATCTATCTATCTAGCTAGCTATATAACTATATATCTATCTATCTTATGCATCTATCTAGGTATCTAACGAACTACCTATTTATCCATAGATCTAATAGCTATCTATCTATCCATAGATATTTCTATCTATCTATGTATCTAATTATCTATGAACCTATCTATCTATCTATCAACTTATCTATCTACCTAGTTATCTATCTATCTAACAATCTATATCTATCTAACTATAGATCTAGCTATCTATCTATTGATATATACACATCTATCAATGGATCTATCTATGTATATATCTATTATCTATCTATTTATGAATCTATCTATAGATCCCTCGCTACGCTACCCTGCTAGGCCTCGCCACGCGGCGCTGCGCGCCACGAAGCTGCGCTCGCTGCTGTTCCTGCTGCTGCAGGAGGCTGCTGCTGCTGCCAGCGCTTGCTGCGCTGCCTCGCTCGAGCGAGCTGCTGCCGCGGCGCTGCTGCGCGCTGGAACTGTTGCTGCTGCTGCAGGCCGCGCTGCAGCGAGCTGCTGCCGCGGTGCGCTGTCGCTGCTGCCGTGGCGCTGCTGCGCCCGCGCGCTCTGCTGCAGCCTGCTGCTGATGCTTCTGCTGCTGCCGCGGCGCTGCCTCGCTCGAGCGAGCTGCTGCCGCGACGCTGCCTCGCTCTGCTGGCTGCTGCAGTGGCTGTGTGCAGTCCGCTGCCTCGCTCTGCTGCACCCAGACACAAGCACACACACACACGACCACACACACACAATCACACATACACAGACACACACACACATATAATTATATACATATATCTATATATATATATGCATAAACACACATCTATATATATATACACACATATATCTATATATACATATACACACTCACACACATACATATATATATATATATATATATATATATCCTCACACACACTCACACTCACACACCCTCACACACACACTCTCACACACACTAGCACACACTCTCACAAACACACAACCACACACACAAACACTCATACATATATATATATAAATATATATACATATATACATAAACTCATATATATATACCTATAAACACATACACATATATATATATATATATATATATATATATATATATATATATATATATACACATAGGCATATACATACACAAGCACATAGATATAAATACACACATATATATATATATATATATATAAATATATATACATAAATACACATACATATATATATAAATATATATATATATATAGACACTTATAATATATATAGAGAGACACAACACCACTCAACCACAACACACAACAACACGCCCCACTCAAGCCCAACGACCCCGACACTCACCAACACCCTAAAATATATAAAATATAACTCAAAAACTCTAGCACACACTCCCCGATACTAACCCAATGCGCGCACAAGCCCGAAACAAGGAAACCAAGTCGAAATGGCCGTTCGGTTCATTTCGACGAACACGTGGTGCGCGGTTCAGAAAACCTCCTAAAACGTACACCAAACGAACTCGGAATCGGCCCAAAATTTACCCACCACGCTCTAAACGATGCCTAGATCCTAGAAAAAGTGCTCCCGCATCGATTCTAGGTTTGTGGCGGAAACGCGCACGCACTTCGAATCGGCCACGACGAAAACCCCAAAAAGGCCCGAAACGCCCGTTTCTCTGCGACAACGGCTTCCCGTGTCCGAACGAAGATACGCACTCACCCTCTAGACACCCGACAACGTCTACCTAGGTCTGTCTAACCTAGGGCATCACCCAAAATTGGGCTAAATTCGGATTCCACCCGAAATTGACACAAAACCTAGTGTTAAAGTCTCTAAACCCAACCAAACTAGTTCCAACTTCCTCCCACGGGTAGTCTAAGGGTCTAGGAAGGTTCTAAACTATTAATTACACTATATAAAAATAATTACAATGGGGAAAATTAGGGTTTACCTCTTGGGAGTTGGAATCCCAAGCCAAAATCTCAAAAATGCTCCAAATCCACCTCAACTAGCTTCCAAGCTCCCAAATCTAGCTCCAACACCAAATCTAGGCTCTACCCACCTAGGTTGGGGAAGAATATAGGGTTAGGGTTAATCATTCATGGAGAATAGAAGAAGAAAGAAGAGAAATGGGTGCTTACTTGAAGTAGGAGGGAGAAAGGAAGAAGAAAAATGAGTGGAGAAGAAGAAGAAGTGAAGAAAAAGAAGTGGGGGGCTTAGGGCTGCTGGTTCCATGGGTGGGGCTGCTGGAAATGCACGGGTAGGGGCTGGGAATAGGGGCCACACACCTAATAAAGGGTTCCACAAGTTGGCAAATGTCCAAAATGCCCTCCCGTAACTCGGTTTTGGGTTCCGGGTTCCAAAAGCACTCAAACTAGTTCCAAATCTCTCCAACTAACCCACTAAAAATATAATAAATATTCTAAAACCCAAAATAAGTCTCATAAGGTTGTGGGCTGGGTCGAACATGGGTCCACTAGGGTCTGACATGGGTCTAGGCTAGCCAAAATCCTAAAACAATCAATAAAAATATAATACAATCATTAATTAATTAAATATAAATACAAATAATTATAAATAATACACAATTAACCCAAATTAAAATAAAAAAATATCCGGATCTGGAAATGGGGTAGTGACATGAAGCCTCTAATAGCATCTTTGTGTTGGCGATCCAATCGGAGATCTGCTCTGCAGTCTCATTGCCTGAGAAGGTATCTGATCCCATCTGTCGGAACCATCTAACAGTGCCACCTGTCGGGGCTGGTGGAGGTGCTGGTGCTGGTGTCGTGACAGGTGTCCTCTCTAGTACTGTCATCAGACTCTGTCGCAATGTCTCTGTCTGCTGCCACTGTGCTTGCCTCATTGCCTGGAAGAACTGAAGCATCTGTGGCTGGCCATCTAGCTGCGGCATCTGGGGTGGATAAGGTGGAGGCGGTGGTAGTGGAATCTCTGGTTGTGCAGTAGGCGTCTCCTCAGATGTCGGCCTCTCAGTCTGCGGCATCGGTGTAGCTCCTGAAGTCTGGACCTCACAATGCTGCGTGGGGGTCGTCTGGGAAGTCTGTCCCTCAGGCTGCGGTGTAGGATCGCCCTGCGATGTCTCGTGCCAATGTATCAGCGGGGTCTGTAGCAGGTGTTGCCCTTGGGGTACCTCATCTCCTTGAGTGGTGTTATCTGGCATCGCGGCACGGGGTTCTCCTCGTCCACTGCGCAAATTCATCTTGCTGCAAGAGATAGAGCTTCATTAACAGTACGAGAGCAAACAAACAGGATGCAGATATTTAGAAGCAGTATGAAGGAAGTTCAAGGACGAATCAAAAGTGGATGAGACCTAATAATTTCTATCCTATTGCAGGCTCGCTGGGCATGTTACCATACCACAAGCGAAAAGTCGACCTGCATGGGCCACCACTAAAACCATGTCACGCCCCAGTCCCAAAATATATGGAACCAAGCCACGTGGTAATGGCCAGCTGACACGTCTCTGAGGATATCCCAATTTAATGGATCCACGAAGAGTGCTATGCTGTCCTATAATACTAACATGTCCAAGATCAGTCAATAACAGGTAATCTAATCTCATCCACAAAATAAAGAGCAAGAAACACTAAATAAACTGCTGGTTGATAAATACCAGTCTCAAGATATCATAGTACAACCAGTGATGTCTGGTGGGAACAAACCCACTACTATGAAGAAATAAAGTACTGAAATGAGATATAAAAGATAATGACTAGTGCATCAGCTGAGTAGATAATGATGCCCTCCATCTAGGCTAAAGGCCTACCAACTGGTCACGGAAACTCTGACGGTTGCACCTCCAACTCCTCAGCTGTAGCAAATCTTGTCTCCTGTCCCGGACCGTATACGGTGGGGTAGTAAGCCTCGTCTAAATCTGGAAAGGTACCAGGTCCTCAGAGGGACGTAACAAGATACAAGAAAACAACATGCCATATATGAATACTGAATAAAATAAATACAAGAAGGGTGTGCTAGCCATCTAAGTGAATACAATGTGAGGACAACGCTGGTGCGTATGGATAGGTGTAGGCATAACGTCTATGCTCCAAAGAGAGTGGCATCAGTACAGTATATCGTCCATATCGCTCCGAAGAACGTGGCATCAGTATAAAGGGAAAATCATTGGATCCGAGGTTCCTCCGAAACTACGGCTCCAATGGGTGTACTCCATACGCCTACTAGTTGTCCTCCCCGCCCTGTCACGCCCCGATTTCGGCTAATCGATAATCGTCCCCCGGGCGTGATGCCGTGCACGCGTAGGGCGCGCGTGCACAAGGCCTTAGGCATAAGGATATTCTTTAGAACAATGCAACAGAGTAGACATATAAGATAACACAAGGTTGAGGCATAGAAAAGTTTCTCTTTTATTTATAATGAACATCTTTTTACATCGCTTGACTCAAAAGTATAAAATGCCCCACGGGCTTACAAACTTGGACGCAAAATGAGATAGCCGATCCATACATTATGTCCCTTTACATAGATTTAAAAACACAAAACACCTTGGGTGCGAGTAAGCACCATCGCCTTAGCGATATTCAGCAACGGAGAGAGAGAAGGCTTCTAGCTTGAGCCTCTAAAAGTCTTGGCCACGAACCACCAAGGATCCCAAAAGTCCGGAGAGAACTTCAGCTCCTCGCCGCGTTGCCTTGCGCCGGGGAACCTGCTACAACGAGGGTCAGTACTTCAAAAAGTACTGGTGAAGGCTAGCTGCTCAACTTTACCAAGCTCATGAGATGAGTTCTAATAAGTATGCTACAATTATGTGCTTAGGTGGGTTTCTATTCTTGCCTAGTTCAGATTTCATTTAGCAGGTATGCAAGAACAAAATAACATAACTCCACATGCCACCGTTCGGTGACTTTACCTGTACCGTCTGAACCACCTGTACAACTTACCATAGCCTTCCCTGTCACGAAGACATAGTTAGTCTGCACAGTTTAAATATATATAATATCTTTCTTTGTTGTTTAGGAGCCATCATGGGTTTAGTCTGGGCTGGCGGCGACGCTTGCAGCGCGGGTAGCTAGCCCCGCTACAATTCCCCGCTCCCTGTGCTAACTCATTTTAGCACGACTAAGAAAGTAGATTCCGCCCGGGTCGAAACGGCCCGGTGCCCCGGTAACCGTTCGCAGGAACCTGGATCCCTTGTGCACAAGAATTCCCATGACCATTTCTATGAACCGAACTTCATAGATTTACTTACTAGCGATTTAAAGAACATCATGTACGAAACTGCTTTACTGTACTATCATAATCAACCAACAAGTTATATGAAAATAACATGCAGCAGTTTATAGAAGAACACTTTGAACTATCAATAAATACCAACCCATTAAACACCCAACGAACATGCATGCATCAATGAATTTATGCAAGGTTTTGTATGACAAGTAATGGGTGTTCCAAGCCTACTTCTTATCTTATCTTATTATCCAACTTGTTACTTAATTGGTATCGTTTGATTGAATGCACAACTGAGTCAATTTTATTAAGAACGGAGCCCTTGGAAAGAAGGTGCTTATCGAAATAGAGCCACTCACAAGTTGGTTGAATAGGAAGAAGAATGAGAGATCTCTAAGACTCCGCTCGCGCGTCATCTACACGATCACCTGCATGCACCAACGGATGATCAATACCTCCTGCTTCGGTCTCCAAGGCTCGATACGAAATGCGAAATCCTAAGAACGAAAGCAATGAAATCCATTGAAACCGTTCAAGAAAATGTAAGTCATAAAACCAACAAGAAAGCAACCAAGTGGCACAAAAACGGACAAGAAACCAACGCAACGGAAAGGCCCCTCTCGACTCTGCCGCCGAGTCCATCCTCGAGGCACAATCCATTGTATATGGGACCTGATTCCGAAGAAACCAATCCATAACGAGGAAAGGATCTTAATTCAATCTGTCCCGTTCGGACGGTCGTAAGTATTTCTTGGCCGCGCTCCCCGAGTAGGGAGAACGGGACATTACATCATAACCATCCAAAAGAAAGTTTCGTCCCGAAACTTAGGAATAGAACCTACCACTAAGGAATAATGAGGGGAACCTTTCCCTCATATCAGCTTCAAGTTCCCAGGTCGACTCCTCGACCGAGTGGTTCCGCCACAGGACGCGCACTAGCGAGACGGTTCGGTTCCGCAACTGCTTCTCTTTACGATCCAAAACTTGGACAGGCTCCACCGCGTACGACAAGTCCGCTTACAGATTCAACTGCCCCAAGTCGACTATGTGGTTCGGGTCGTGTACAAACTTTTTCAGCTGAGAAACGTGAAAAATATCGTGTACTTCTGATAGGGCAGGCGGTAAAGCAACTTGATAGGCGACCGGAGTAACCCGTTTGGGAACTTCAAACGGTCCAACAAATCTCGGACTTAGCTTTCCTTTTACTCCGAACCGCATGACTCCGCGCATAGGCGAGACTTTCAAGAACACATGGTCCCCTTCAAAGAATTCAAGGGGGCGACGTCGAGCATCGGCATAACTCTTTTGTCGGCTTTGTGCTGTCTTCAACCGTTCACGAATCAACCGAACCTTTTGGACGGTTTGTTCAACCAGCTCCGGCCCAAGGATTTGCCGTTCTCCGACTTCGTCCCAGCAGATTGGTGACCTACACTTCCGCCCATATAAAGCCTCGTACGGAGCCATCTCGATGCTGGACTGATAACTGTTGTTGTATGCAAATTCGGCCAGCGGCAGGTAGACGTCCCAACTTGACTTCGAATCGATCACGCAGAGGCGCAACATGTCTTCTAGTATCTGATTCACTCGTTCCGTCTGACCATCGGTTTGTGGATGATAGGCTGAGCTGAACTTCAACTTGGTCCCCATCGCCAACTGAAGGCTCTCCCAGAAACGCGAGATGAATCGCTCGTCTCGATCTGATACTATAGAAACTGGCACTCCGTGCAGCCGGACTATCTCGTCAAGGTAGGTCTGGGCGAGGCGATCGGCGCTTCAAGTACTTTTGATGGCAATGAAGTGTGCAGACTTGGTTAATCGGTCGACGATAACCCAGATTACGTCGTTCCCCATTGCGTCCTTGGCAGGCCAACAATGAAATCCATGCAGATGTGCTCCCACTTCCATTCCGGGATAGCAAGATTTTGCATCTCCCCGCCCGGCCTCTGATGCTCTGCTTTCACCCTTTGACAGGTTATGCATTGGGACACAAAGAGTGCAACATCTTTCTTCATGCCGTGCCACCAGAAGGTCGTTCGGAGGTTCTTATACATCTTCGTGCTCCCGGGATGGATCATATAGGCTGCGTAATGAGCTTCCGCAAGGATCTCCTTTCTAAGTTCTGAATCATCGGAGACGCATAGCCTTCCTTTCACCCGCAACGCTCCATTTTCATCTACTGCAAAGTCCTTCGCCTTCCCTGCTAGAATCTGCTCGTACATCTTCCTTAGGAAAGGGTCATCTTTCTGAGTAGATGTGACCCGCTCTATTAGGTTGGGTACGAATCGCATTTGAGCGACCCGCGCGCCACGATATCGAATTCGGAGTTCGATGCCCATCTCTTCTAAGTCCCTTCGTAACCTGCGATCGACTGACAGAGATCCAACGAAGATCCGACTCAAAGCATCCGCTACAACGTTTCCTTTTCCAGGCGTGTAGTCTATCGTCAAGTCGTAATCTTTTATCAATTCTAGCCAACGGCGCTGACGAAGGTTGAGATCCGTCTGGGTGAATAGGTACTTCAAGCTCTTGTGATCAGTATAAATTCGGCAAGGCACTCCATAAAGGTAGTGTCGCCACAATTTCAGGCCAAAGACAATTGCCGCTAACTCCAAGTCGTGTGTAGGATAATTTTTCTCGTGCTTCTTTAGCTGCCTGGAGGCATAGGCTATCACTCGATCTCGCTGCATAAGTACACACCCCAAGCCTTGCCCGGACGCGTCGATAAATATTTGGAATCCCGAGATCTCGTCTGGTAGTGCAAGTAACGGGGCAGAGGTGAGGCGATGCTTTAACTCTTTAAACGAAGCTTCGCAGTCGGCGGACCACTCAAATGCGACTCCCTTTTGTGTGAGGCGAGTCAGAGGTAGTGCAAGTTTGGAAAAATCCTTCACGAACCGTCTGTAGTAGCCCGCCAGCCCGAGGAAGCTTCGAATCTCGCTAACGGATGCAGGTCGCTTCCACTCGACAATGGCCTCCACCTTCTTCGGATCGACTGAGATGCCTCCCGCAGAAATGATGTGTCCGAGGAAAGATACACTACTTAGCCAGAATTCACACTTACTCAGTTTAGCATATAGCTGGTTGTCCCGAAGAGTTTGTAGAACGGTCCGCAAGTACTCTGCATGTTCTTCCTCACTCTTCGAATACACCAAGATATCATCGATGAATACTACTACAAACTTATCGAGATAGGGCCGGAACACAAGGTTCATTAAACTCATAAAGGCAGCGGGTGCATTGGTTAGTCCGAACGGCATCACCAGGAACTCATAATGGCCATAGCGAGTTCGAAAAGCTGACTTTGGCACATCGTCTGGCTTGATCTTTAGTTGGTGATAGCCCGAACGGAGGTCAATTTTAGAGAATACTGTGGCAGCTTGCAACTGATCGAAAAGATCGTCTATTCTTGGAAGAGGATACTGGTTACGAATGGTTGCTTTATTCAATTCTCGATAGTCGATGCAGAGCCGCAACGAGCCATCCTTTTTCTTTACGAATAGTACAGGCGCACCCCACGGAGATACACTAGGCCGAATGTATCCTCGATCTAGCAAGTCTTGCAACTGTACTTTAAACTCCTTCAATTCTGCCGGGGCCATTCGATACGGCGTCTTGGAAATTGGTCGAGTTTCTGGGAACGTGTCTATAGTGAACTCTATCTCTCGATCGGGCGGCATGCCTGGCAACTCGTCGGGGAACACATCAGGAAAATCCGCCACAACGGGAATAGACTCAACGTTTGCGCAATCTTGCCAAGTGTCTCGAACGGACGCTAAGTACCCTTCGCAGCCGGAGTGAATCATCCGTCGAGCAGACATTACTGAGATCACCATGCAGGCATTCGACGCTTTCGACTCAGGACTGCACGTGAAGCAAAACTCGATCTCGCCGGGCAAACGAAACACGACTTCCTTTTTCGCACAGTCGATTGTAGCTGAACAAGCGCCGAGCCAATCCATCCCCAAGATAAGATCGTAGTCCCTTATGTCTAGAACTATCGCATCTAATGACAATTTCTGTCCCCCGATGCAAATGTTACCTTCACGACAGACTAAGCGAGCCGATAAATCTACGCCCGAAGTAGTACTAACACTTAGGTTTAAGCCTAGCGGTGTCATAGGGAATGTGTGTTCGGCGGCAAAATCCGCCGCAATGAAGCTATGTGTTGCACCAGAATCAAACAATACTCGAGCAGGTACATTATTAAAAAGTAATATACCTGACACCGTCGTGTTCGATGCAAGTGCCTCGTCCCGAGTCAAAGCATAGACTCGGCCCTGAGCGTTTGGCGGTGCTTGGTTCGCTCGTTGAGTTTGCCCCTGACGCTGAGGCTCCTGGTTTTGTTGCTGCTGCTGCTCTTGCCCGCTAACACGACAGTTCACTGCCATGTGGCCCTGACGACCGCATTTAAAGCACGATCCATTGAACACCCGACAGTTCCGTGCGATGTGTCCTGTACGATTGCATCGGTGGCAGACGGCTTCGTTACCCCTTCCCGGGTTTGCTCCCTGTTTACCGCCGTTGTTGGGGTGCTTCTGCGCGTTGTTTCCTCCTGTGTTGGCAGGACGCTTGTGATTGTAATTTTGCACAGCGCCGGTGCGAACTGGGGGATACTGCGACTCAAGGGACAGTGCATGATTCAGGGACTCCCGCATGGTACGATATTGAGTCGCTATGACGTGGGCACGGATAGAAGGTCGTAGTCCGAGCTCGAACTTTCGTGCACGACTTTCGGCATCGGCGAGCTGAGACTTGGCAAATTTTGTAAGTCGGTTGAACTCTGAAGCGTATTGACGCACCGTCATGTCTCCCTGCTTCAGTAGCGTAAACTCGTCTTCCTTTTCGCGACGGACGGCGGGTGGAAGGTATTCCTCCACGAAGGCCTTGCGAAACACGGACCAGGAGATAGCCGTTGTGCCACCTTCACTCAAAATAGCTTGCTTGTGCACATCCCACCAATCATGTGCATTTTGTCGGAGCTGAAGCTGGGCACACGCCACTTTCTTGGTCTCGTCTAGGCACAGCGCTTCAAAGTGGTCCTCCAACTCGACCAGCCAGTCCATCGCTAAGGAAGGGTCCTCGGTGCCTTTAAACGTAGCACGGCACATCTTCTTAAATTCTGATATCGACACGATTGACCCATTCTCGCCTGAGGGTAAGGTACCCTGAGAATTCTGCGGTCCAGTGGCTTCAGCAACTATAGGCACGGTTGCGGGGGCAGATGCAGAATGATTGTTGGCGACCATATTCATCACCATTGTTTGCAGACTATTCATCTGCTTCTGCTGTGTATCCGCCAGTGATCGCTGCGCCACGAATTGAGCCTCAATCCGTGACTCGAACTGACTCTGCCGTAGTTCAGCTTGTTTCTGCTGCGTCTCCATCAAACGTATCATTCGCTCGAACGGATCAGCAGAGGGTGCGGCAGCTGGACTCCCAGAGCTGCCCGAGGTGCCTGAACTACTCGCTTGCACTTGCGCCACCATCTGCGCTTGTGCACCCGGCTCGAAAGTCGTTTCTTGGAAGGAAAGTAACTTGTATTAGTCTCAAGGTATATTATGGACTCACTGTATGGAACGTATCTCATTTTGGCCAAGCGAATTCAAGGGTCTACTCGGAAGGAACAAGGTCCTCTTTAGAAACTTTCTTTGTGAGATCAAAGGATCTGAAGCATGCTCTGATACTAATATGTCACGCCCCGATTTCGGCTAATCGATAATCGTCCCCCGGGCGTGATGCCGTGCACGCGTAGGGCGCGCGTGCACAAGGCCTTAGGCATAAGGATATTCTTTAGAACAATGCAACAGAGTAGACATATAAGATAACACAAGGTTGAGGCATAGAAAAGTTTCTCTTTTATTTATAATGAACATCTTTTTACATCGCTTGACTCAAAAGTATAAAATGCCCCACGGGCTTACAAACTTGAACGCAAAATGAGATAGCCGATCCATACATTATGTCCCTTTACATAGATTTAAAAACACAAAACACCTTGGGTGCGAGTAAGCACCATCGCCTTAGCGATATTCAGCAACGGAGAGAGAGAAGGCTTCTAGCTTGAGCCTCTAAAAGTCTTGGCCACGAACCGCCAAGGATCCCAAAAGTCCGGAGAGAACTTCAGCTCCTCGCCGCGTTGCCTTGCGCCGGGGAACCTGCTACAACGAGGGTCAGTACTTCGAAAAGTACTGGTGAAGGCTAGCTGCTCAACTTTACCAAGCTCATGAGATGAGTTCTAATGAGTATGCTACAATTATGTGCTTAGGTGGGTTTCTATTCTTGCCTAGTTCAGATTTTATTTAGCAGGTATGCAAGAACAAAATAACATAACTCCACATGCCACCGTTCGGTGACTTTACCTGTACCGTCTGAACCACCTGTACAACTTACCATAGCCTTCCCTGTCACGAAGACATAGTTAGTCTGCACAGTTTAAATATACACAATATCTTTCTTTGTTGTTTAGGAGCCATCATGGGTTTAGTCTGGGCTGGCGGCGACGCTTGCAGCGCGGGTAGCTAGCCCCGCTACAATTCCCCGCTCCCTGTGCTAACTCATTTTAGCACGACTAAGAAAGTAGATTCCGCCCGGATCAAAACGGCCCGGTGCCCCGGTAACCGTTCGCAGGAACCTGGATCCCTTGTGCACAAGAATTCCCATGACCATTTCTATGAACCGAACTTCATAGATTTACTTACTAGCGATTTAAAGAACATCATGTACGAAACTGCTTTACTGTACTATCACAATCAACCAACAAGTTATATGAAAATAACATGCAGCAGTTTATAGAAGAACACTTTGAACTATCAATAAATACCAACCCATTAAACACCCAACGAACATGCATGCATCAATGAATTTATGCAAGGTTTTGTATGACAAGTAATGGGTGTTCCAAGCCTACTTCTTATCTTATCTTGTTATCCAACTTGTTACTTAATTGGTATCGTTTGATTGAATGCACAACTGAGTCAATTTTATTAAGAACGGAGCCCTTGGAAAGAAGGTGCTTATCGAAATAGAGCCACTCACAAGTTGGTTGAATAGGAAGAAGAAGGAGAGATCTCTAAGACTCCGCTCGCGCGTCGTCTACACGATCACCTGCACGCACCAACGGATGATCAATACCTCCTGCTTCGGTCTCCAAGGCTCGATACGAAATGCGAAATCCTAAGAACGAAAGCAATGAAATCCATTGAAACCGTTCAAGAAAACGCAAGTCATAAAACCAACAAGAAAGCAACCAAGCGGCACGAAAACGGACAAAAAACCAACGCAACGGAAAGGCCCCTCTCGACTCTGCCGCCGAGTCCATCCTCGAGGCATAATCCATTGTATATGGGACCTGATTCCGAAGAAACCAATCCATAACGAGGAAAGGATCTTAATTCAATCTGTCCCGTTCGGACGGTCGTAAGTATTTCTTGGCCGCGCTCCCCGAGTAGGGGGAACGGGGCATTACACGCCCAATGTAGATACGCAAGTCGACTACTCAACGTGCATACTATGTATCTATATACCAAGTCTCTAATCTATATCCTGACTACATACTAACCGTGATGTAGGTGATACGCAACGATAGCCAGTCGAGTGCGCAAATCCGTATCCCAATATGAATATATCTCAGTGTCCGTGTAAGGTGTCAGGTCTCAGACAATAACAGAGTATCGTCTAATGGGTTGAGTCTGCTAAGAGCTAAGTCCATATATATACTAACATCGACGTAACCGTCGAATGCACCCGAGATAACTCGGACGCGCACAGTTGTATAAACTACAAGCAATAAGAATACAATACAACATATGCATATTTAAATTAAACAGTAAATATTGCAAGGTATCTTGCCTGTATCCTGAAGCTGTGAATGCCAGAAGCCAGTTCCTGCAATATCCCCTGGCTGGTCCACTGATCCTAACACACAATATAATATAACAACCAATCATCAGACATTACGCATTAACTACATACCATTATGACTCTGCACTTGAATACTGTCACAAATTCACTGTTGTTTGAGTACAGCGTCACGCGTGCACGTAACGAGGATGTACACGTGTTCTGTCTTCGGTTAACATGTGTCTCGAGTCAATAATTATCTAGTTACGGGTTGTCCATAATTTTGGTTCTACACGAACACATGTCTCTATTTCCATGCTCAACATACTAGTTTTGTATTTCAGCATTTCAAGTAAATTTCCTGACTCTGGTAATCATTATTTTGGACTTATTAGTTATTAATAAATATCTAATTAATATTAACTTCCATGCAAATATTTCTTAACTAGGTTAAATACTATGGTTATGGTTTTAAGTGCGACATGATGACACGAAGGAGAAATATGGACACACAAGGGGCTGTTTGGAGGACGAGTACCTGACCAATAGGACGAGAGGGGGTGTTTGCTCCTTCGACGAGTCCGCTGACCGTCGATCGGTGGAACTCCGACGTCCGACCGTTAGCAGCGGCAGGCAGCGTCGGGCGTGGTCCAGGCAGCGTCGGGCTGGTCCAGGCAGCGTCGGGCGGGGGTCGGCTGGGTCCAGGCAGCGTCGGGCGGGGGTCGGCTGGGTCCAGGCAGCGTCGGGCGGAGGCTCGACCCGGCTGGACATTCGGGGGATGGCTGGATGGGTGGTCGTGCAAGCGGCCGGTGTGGTCCGGTGTCGTAGAGGGGTGCAGGTGAACGGGGTGGTGGTGGCGGCTTGAACTGGTGGTGGTTCCGTCCGGCAGGGAGGCGGCGGTTGATCCGGGTGGCTGAGAGGAATTGGATTTGCAAGGGAGTTCGGCTAGGTTGAGGGGATGGGTGATATTAGGGTTTCCATAGTATTAGGGATAGTTGTTTATATATAGTAGGGTTTATGGCCTGGGTCTTGGGCTTGTCTGGCTCCTTGGGGTGAGGTCTAGTCCTCCTGATAGGTATAAGGCTTGGTTAAGACAAGTTTAGAAGTGATCTGGCCTCAAATTTAAATCAGGTTACAACAATTACATCCGTTATTAGGAGAAAGTTGTTTTTAATAAGAATATACTTAGACGTTTGCCACGACTGTTGTGTAGCTACATTAGGGCACAAGATCGGGATCTGAAGGTTACACAAGGTGTAGGTGGGTAGTCCTGCGTGTCTAGGGGATGGGCTCAATTAAACTTAATGAAACCTAAATTGGTCGAGGGGGTTTACATGCTGTGTCGGAGCTAGGGCTACGTTGGGGCTGAGGCGGCGAGATTGACGCGCCATGGGGGTCGACGAGGTCGGGGCTGGGGCTGCGGGCGGCTCAGGCGAAGCGGAGATGGCTGCTGAGGTGGTGGAGGGTCGGGCTCGAGGGGGAAGGGGGTGATGGTGGTGGTGCTGGGCTGGGCTAGGGCGGAGGGAAGGTGGAGACGGTGAGGGGATGGTCTACTGTGGGGGTTCGAGGTCGAGCGGAGCCAGTCGACGGCTAGGGCGGCGAGGGGAAAGGTGGGACGGTGGGCTAGGGCGGCTGGAGCGGGAGAGTTAGGGTCGGAGACGGCGAGGGGATAGTCGAGGGATGAGGGAGACGAGGGTTAGGGTTCAGGCTAGGGCAGCCGGGGGTGACCGGGGTGGAGCTGCGGGCGGCGGAGAGAGGAGAGAGATAGGGTTTCCGACAGAGCGAAGAGTTCGAGGCAATTTAAAGGGGGGCCGGAACAGTGTTTTCGGTTAGGTTTAGGATTAGGGTTTCGGGTCCGGGTCGGGTTCACTTCGGATCCGACCCGAACCGTTAAGGGCTGGGTTAGTTCGGTTTGGTTTGGGAGCGGTTTGGTTTGGTTTATTTTCAAATAAATCGGGTTCAGTCAGGGTTTATTTTGGTTTAATTACAACTTAGTTTCTAGGGCTTTAAAAATACTTTCGGAGTCCAATAAATTCCCTGAATATTACCCTATGTCTAGTTTTTCATTTCACACCAAAAAATATTATTTTCATAATATTTTAATACTAATTAACATCATTTAAAAATTATTTATTTACAAAATACTTTAGTTTTAATTCCAAAAAATTACACAAAAATTGTAAAAAATTGTTTTAAAAATTTTAAAAAAATTAGGGGGGTTACAGGATAATACTCCGTAGTGGGCTACAAGGGGGTGCTCACCTTCTTCGATTCGTCCATCCTAAAGCACTGAAGTATCCGGTAAATATACTTTTCTTGGGACAAATAAAGAAACTTGGAACCTCTCTCTTGACAGATCTCCATCTCAAAAATAGTCTTCACTGCGTCCAAATTTTTCATAGAGAAGGTCACACCCAGTTGGTACTTTAACTCTACTATCCTGGTGGCCTTCAGTCCCAGTAATAGCATAAATCCACATAAAGCAGTAAAATAATAAAATCATCCTCGACAAAAATTTTCACAAACACATAATTCTCTGACGTCCTACGTGCATAACCATGCTCGTCCATTGTCATGTCCCACTCCCGAATATTTGGATATGAGTACGTGAGTACGTCCAGCCTACATCCCGGCATCGACTGTTGTACATTGTCTATACCTCAATAAGAATATAATCACCATACCATAAAATCAACTCAAAATCCATATTTTTCGTAGGTAAAGATAACCAGAAAATAACTACTAATATCCAAGGCATAATATCAAGAAATCTATAAAGTCTACGATCATCTTCAAATCCATAAGTACATGCCATAATAAGAGTCTCGATAACAAATCTGGTCAAAATATAACTAATGAGAACAAACTACTAGAACTACGTCTACTTCTTCCGGGGGGGGCTTGTCCTGAATCAAAACAGTCTTATTAATCATGCCATCTTGATGATCGTAGAAGGTAGGGATATGGTCGTCCTCACCCAAAATTCAATGTATCCAGTCAAGATTGGAGCAAAGTATCGTAACACAACAAAAATACTCTAAATAACATAATAAATATGATAATAGAATAATACATATAAGTATTGAAAGTAACATGTGTTAACTAGATGTATGGCAAGACTATAATCATAAGTAACTGAAAATAAATGACAAGTGATCAGTGTGTGATAAGTGCAATTTAGAATATATAGATTTACATGTAGGGTCTAAGGCTAGTAATAAGGAGCATCAGTATGTGACGACTAGCAATCCTGATTTTTGGATATAGAGAGTATCGATACGATATGTATGCGAAGACTAACAGTCTTGTTTTGAAATATAATAAAAACATGTTAACTAGCCCTTGTTTCTATATGCCATGAGATAGTCAATGCTAAGTAAAAAGAACATGACAAAAGAGAGTAATTCCATTGATGTTAACTTTCTGTCATAGAATATGGAATATTAAATTGTTGTTATAGAAATATTAAATTTAGTGTTGTTGTTATAGACTGGCAGGTATATTATCATGTGAAGTATTGTACTATTGTTATCGACATGTAGATTATCGTACTTTTGTTTCAGAGATAGAATTTTTGGAGAAATGATTGGGACAGTTGAGTCACCAAGGTAGTAATCCCTAGACTAGAAAGTAAGTAAATATGGCAATCCTTGAACTGGAAAGTAAGTAAATGTGGTAATCCTTGGACTGAAAGAATGAAAGTACGAGCGATGGATTGAGGAATATGGTGATAGCAAACAGATGTGTTACATAGTTATTTTCAGTTTCTATACCATGTATATGTTTTATAGTTGAATGTTCAACCATTTATATGGTCATGGCCAACTTGTGCAAGGTTTTAATTTTTCAAACGGTTAATGGGACACCAAAACCGAGTCAGCCTAGGAGGAACATTAGATAGTTGTACTGACATACTAGCATAAGATTTTGCAAGACATTCAGTAGGGCTAACTATCTGGATTAAAAAGATGTGACACAATACAGGGTGATTCAAAAACTTCCAGGGGCTCGATATCCGTCGCTGAAAGGGAGATATCTAACCCAAAATAGTCCAAGATGGAGTGTGTTCACCAATGACCGTCATATAGTTACGTTGCATGCTAACATCAATATGTTTGCAGGCCTATCTATCTATTTAAAGGGTTGAATTCATGACACTTTTATATTTTATGAAGGATGATACATGGACATATTAATAATACATTTATATATTATGAGTGTTAACATAGTTTGCAGGAAAGGATGGTATCCTTCGGTAAGATCTATTGTATCAAGCGACACATTTATGTCTATGAAACTGTTGGCTGATGACACAATTATGTTTATATATCTAGTTATGAATTATTAACCGGTACTTAGACAAGAAATTGAAATATCACTTGATAATTTTATCTGCTCTCACATGATTATCGTGTTTATTTAGTTGAGTTGGATAAAGATTGCTTACTAATGATTCCCCAATGTGCTGACCCCTCCACAAGTACGGGGAGCCGCTTAGACGTGTTGAGGTGTTGGAGCTCTTTTGGCAACCTGAAGTTGTTCAGTTGGAGATATTATTCTTTTGTATATAGAGAACATAATGTATGAAACATTGTTTCTTATATAGTTTCATGAGTTATAAGTCTTGTGACATCATTGATTATGATAATATCCAATGTGGTAGTCGAGTTGTTCCTTTGGCCTCGAACCGTTGTAATTTTGCTATAAATTATCAATAAAGAGAATTATTTTTGTATATCTTGTGTCTATTTAACTTTTCTAGCTATTTTTGTTGTAATAACTTTGTTCTGAGATGTTTATCGACTATGGTTGATATTGCCTTGTACAAGTGCAATGTAGACTTGTACGTCATCATGTTCAGTGGCATCTTTTAGTTCTACGAAATTGGGACGTGGCAATAATTATTGGTTGTATTTATTTAATAATTGTTTACTGAGAACCCGATGGACGTAAAAACTTGGACATGGATTGCTAAAGGCCTGCTTACCTAACCGAGCCCTCAAGCAAGTACATCTTGCTCATCAATGGCTCGCACCCTTTCGATATATTCAAATTATATATTTTATTATTTCTTAAAATTGAAAATGTAAATGTAAATTGTGTAAATAAAATAGTAGAAGTGCAACAGTAAATCTTAGGATAGATAGGTTCAGTAGTACCTGACCGAAGCCCGGATCGGACGAGTCATCCACACCTCCGAGGATACGAGCACGACTTGCATGTATGAATCGTCCCTGAATACCCTATACCTGATTCATGGTCCAATAACGACTTTGGCTAATTACTTTTGGGACTTTCTTTGTGGATTGGATAGGACTAGTGGACCCAGGTGGTGGTTTGCCCTGTGCGATGGTTGTTGCTTGCGTGGTGCCCAGTAAGCATTGTAGTGCTTCTGGAGATCGAGACAATGTTCTCAGCTAGAAATTCTGTAACGGGTTGCGTCGAGTGGGTTTACCCCCTTTTCAGGAAAATTTGGTCCAAGAAATACAGGGGAGACTGCCAAAATTTTAGAAATTTCGATCAAAAATTTGGTACGAAGATCCAGACAGATCCACTTCCTTGATTTGTTGAACCTGACTCGTACAGAAGCCTAGTATAGTGTGAATGACCCGGTACCAACTAGGTAAGCTTGTGCTTGTAGAATAGTCACCCTATTATTGTCTTGTCCTGTCCGTCAGACAGAGTAAGGGGTGTAGTCCTACTCGGAAGACGATATGCGATCCAGGTCCGTGTTTGGTTTATGGGTCGTAGATCAGCTCCAGAGTGGTTATGCACTCCTTTACCACTTTTCGGCAACATTAATTGTTATATGCATGTTGATTGTCCATACTTTATAGATGTTTTCCTAGATTAGCCAGATAGTAGTAGTAGTTGTCATATATCATGATTGTGAATCTTTAGATGAATATAAGGAATTGAGTGTCATTTCGAAGTGGAAGTACAAACTTTGGATATTGATTGTTAAGCTCTCGTGGACCCCCAGGACCTTAGTAGACCTAGGGCATAGGCTTAGTACTGATATTGTTGGAATTTTTTGGATCTAGATATGTTAGAATATTTCGTAGAAAAAGACAAACTTCCCGGATATCGACATGTGATTTTTATTCGATTTTTTAAACGTCCAAAACCTGGTATCTCTTGATATTTCAGTAGACCTTAGTGATCTTGTATTATTTGGTAGTATAATATCTAGTGGTCATATACCTGAATTGATATACATGATATATGATAGATCAATAAGTTGTTTATGTTGAATGATCTGTGATTGATTGATTGTCTGATTTTTTTCCTGTTTCTGACCCAGCTATATTGTATCCGAGTTATTACCACCAGTATAGCCTTTGAGGTAATGTCTTGTTATCGCATGTTTACTTGTGCACTGAGGTAGTGGTGTAGCCACTTGATTCCGAGGGGGTGTAGCTGCGCCCCCTGGGATTTTGAATTTTTTTTTTAAGTTTATAAATAAGGTTTTCATTCAAACATCAATGTTAAATGTATTAGATTCGGAAAGGTATGGATGGACGGTGTGCAAGTCAAATGACAACGAAACTCTATACATGCAATCCAATGTACATAAACATTTAATATGCAACTAAACGCATTTTGCAGTTTGAACCTTGAGAGATTGATCTGGTTCCCTTGAAAGAGAATAAATAGTACAAAATACAAACATTCTGTTAGGGTCTGCTTAAACTGAGAAAAAAATCTAATCTAACATATAATCAAAATAATGATATTACTACTTTTTTTGTGTAACGTTATTTACATAAAAATATTATTAATTATGGTGTATACGGTCATAGACGAGATGTAAAAATTGACGAAACTTGAATTCGTCGACTATTCATAATAAATTGGGTCTGAATACGTCAAATTTTACCGTAATGATATTTTTCAAAAAATTTAATTATTCTTCGAACACATTTCGGATCGCGACGAGAGTTGCGTCATTGGATGCACAACATCGAACTTGTCCTACATTGTAAGTTTCGTCCAATTCTGAAACCGTCAACCAAATCACCATTATTTTTTATATTTATTATAATTTATTACTTTTTTAATAGCAAAAATGCGCTCCCTAGATTAAAAGTTTGGCAACACCAAGTGTTATATCTTGTTGTGTGTGTGTGTGTGTGTGTGTGTGTTATATATATATATATATTAGTTTTTCGTGCTGATACTCCTGTAGTTGTTAGTGGTCATAACGTGGATTAGGATTAGAAAATTGTTACGCTTTGCTGCATCTATACTCAGGATGAATCTAGGTTGGAATTCTCATGAACCAACGCGGATTCACACCCAGCGTACTCATACTATGGTACGACATCTAGGGTTGATGGTCGTGTGTCTATAACACAAATTTTACATAAATAAGTAAGGGTTAATAACGAAATAAAAACACGTAGATTCATTGAAAGAAAAATGATCCCAATTTTGTGCATCTTGTTGACCGACAACCAGATACTGTGGTATATCATCCACTTAGGTGGAGTGCAGTATCTGACATTTATTATTGTTACCCAGTATCTATCCTATAGGAGTGTTGGGACTGCTACTGAGATTTGTTACAGACCCGGTTGTCGCCTGAGAGGGGAACTGTGGACTGTTACTAATTATACATTGTTATACGATATGGCTAGTCCCGCTTCGGCATCACACGAGTTGAGGGTCCCTTATTGCATCCTAGAATAACCCACTAACAAATATAGTAAGTTGTAGGCATGGACTGGCCTCTTATTCATATCAAATTTTATGGCTTTGCTGCTTGTTAGCTGGTTGGTACGTAACACTGCCCCGGAACGGTAATTCACTCCTTGTGCTTGTTTGGTGTAGGAGTGAATTACTGTTCGGATGACAGACTACGGATTTCCAGTCAGCATTGCATGCATTAGTGGTTGTTAGGTTGATTGTGATTGATTATTGGATTCTTACTTTTATTAAATGCTTGAGTACTGCCTTATATTATGTAAACATACGTTGGTACCGAATGTTCTTCCACCATGATTATTACTGTTCATTTGTGATTTCCTGTTATGTTTTTTGTTGGTTTTTCTTCGTCCGTCCTGGAGCATTTCTTTTTCGTACTTGATTCGGTTGGCATGACCAATCGAGAATTGTTCCAAGATTGCTAGTAATCGATCCTATGAATCTTCCAAACTTGACTTGGAGGATGTTCTTCAGTTCCAGTTCATGTTGAGAACTGTCTGGAAAGGTATTCTAGCGTACATCATTTTATACTCTAGATTTCATGATCATCATATGAGCATTTCGGCTGTTTAGTCTTACCTATTTTCCATATTTTTATTGCTCTTACTGTTTATTTTCTTGATATTACATGTGGATATTAGATCGGATTAGGCCATAGATTGTTTGCATGACAGGACCAACATGACAGACAGTCGTAACCGTAATACGGAATACCGGACTAACCACGATCCCTCTGTCGACCTCCCGTGCTCTCCACGATCACTCTGTCAAGCTCTTCCGCTCTCCATTATTATGATTTTAGAGTGTGACAAAAATCAAATCCGATTAATCACGATCACTCTGTCGACCTCCACGGCCGCTCAATGGCCATCCTTCAACAATCGGTTGATAATTTGCTTAATGAACATTTTTTTTTTTTTGCACGTTATTTTTGTTGCAGAGAGAGAGAGAGAGAGAGAGAGAAAAGAGGAAGGATGATGAACAAGTCGTTGGTCAGCAAACTTCTTCAGATGCTAGAAAATAGAGTCCATTTTTGTTCACCCACAAATACTAGGATGTTTGTTCACCCTCCAATAAAAAATACACACATGACATTTTCAAAGTCAAAACCATCTTTGTTGGTAAACAAAACCACTTGCAAGATGATTTTGTTTGAATGAAGATGCCACGTGTCCATTTTCTATTGAAGGATGAACAAACATCCTAGTATTTGTGGGTAAACAAAAATGGACTCCTAGAAAATATGAAGATGGAAGCTTTGTGGCGCCAGACACGACAATTGCTGCCACTCTCCGTTGTTGCCGCTATTATTATGCTTGGTTAGGGGATTTCTTCGGTTGCTCCCTCCCGTATTTTCTGCTATTGATGTCACACTCCTCCGTTGTTGCAACTACGAGCAATCATCATTCCCCTTTGCAAAAACCTCCCTTGTTGCAAATAGGATGGGATCTTTCACCTCGAGTGGTTTTTACCATCTACCTTGATCACTCCCTCCCAAAAAAAAAGGGGGCAACTTTAACTTTAACGTTGAGCACTAAAAATCATATAAAAGTGCAAATCTATAATCGCTTTGTATGATTCTTTTTATTTACACCTATTTATAAGTTTTTAATGGATTTCTTTCTTTCTTTTTTCTTATCCCATTTTTATTTAGAGAAACAGGCTATATAATAAAGGTTCTTCCTTGCACTTTTCACTTCTCACAGTTGTTGTTCAAACAAAAAAATGTCCACAGGCCGAGCCTCAACTTCAGTGACAATTTTTAGGTTGTTATACTTGCAATGTTATGTTTAATTATTTATGAGAATTCTTTTTTTTTCCCCCTTTGGAGACCATCTGATTAGCATCACAAGAAAAAGACACATTTAAGTTCCAAATCAAATAGAATCCTCTCCAAATAGTTGTGGTGGATCATATGGAATTGAAAAAAGAAAAAAAAGAACAATTATTTGTAGATGGTCTCAATTGTGATCATCAGTTGCTGCTTCATAGCTTGAATAAGAGTTCAGGTCCACAGAAATCTCCTCCCCATAATTACTCACCTTCTCCCAAACTTCTATATTCCAGTGATGATGCTATATGAATTCCAGCCTATCCCCCATTATTAATCCAAAGCGTTGGAAAGTCCTGTTCGCTAGCTCGCCTGTACAGAAGTGCAGATGCTTCCACCCTGCGAAAAAAAACACTAGTTTACTTGAAAGCTTACTTCTGATTGTGAAACTCTAGCTTGTTATGTTGACCGAAATTAAAACCGTTCAATGGTCCTTTGAACCTTCCATCAGCTAAATTTCACATAAATTATAAAACTTTATATATATATATATATATATATATATATATATATCTTACCAGCCTGGGTGGACGACGAATCTTCCAGTATTTTGAGCCCAGTTGACCTGAGAGTCAGCATATAAGAACGGGGAGGGGGACAATGGTTATCGGTTACTGATTTGTTTGAAAAGGTTTCAAAAATGATAGCTTTAAACTTGTTCATACTTCCTTTCATCTGTTAACCCTATGGATTTCTTTGCTTAAGATTTGGTTACAATATAAACAGGGGTGATGCTTTTCATGGGCATGTTGGTAGTAATAGATGACAGTTAGGTGATTATACCTTATCTGTTCCAAGAGAATTGGCAACAACATGGGTAACTTGTTCGTCTATTTGGTTGGTGCACTTGGCACCAAATTGTTCTGCAGTCTGCCAAAGTGGGTGGAGATGGGGATTGGCTTCCCCCACAGGGAATACTCGACTGAATAATATCTTGCATCCGGCAAGGATCTTCCTTTGCTCAGATGCAAGTATATTTCTAACATCGACTTCATTTAGGGACCATTGAGAAAAGAAGTTTTGGTGTATTCTTTCAATGACCTGTTTTAAAGCAAGACATGGGCATCAGATTGGATGGTACATTTAATAGGTAAAGGAGTTCGAGAGCAACTGTCCTACCCCCAATGAAGATGCCAGAGTACCGTCTTCTGGCCTCTCATCGCAATCAATCTCAAGGAGTGAGGGGCCAAGAAGCCCAAATTGCCGTCTACTACAAGGAAAATAAGTGTACCTGTAGTACCAACTCTTAACGTCAGAATAAAAAAAAAAGGGTAATTAGTGTTCAGGCGTGTAGGATTGGCTTCTTGTCCTAGGCTGTATTTTCTCCAATTGCTTTATGGGGGAGACAGAGAGAAGGTTGTATGAGAACTGCTCAAGTTTGTGGAGTTCAGGGTAAGTTTCAGCTAGCTACTAATTGATCCACTAGTTTTACAGTATCTTTTTGCTATTTATAGAGCAGAGACTGCAAATTCTTAGATAGAATGACCAACTTTGGGACTAACCCATAACATGAATGCCATCATAAAAGGCCAGATAATGAAGGATAGTTCAAGATACCTCTCTACGACAATCAAGTTAAGTTTGTGGTGCGGCCAGACCCTCACTGAGTCATCTATGATCACCACTGCCGACTCCATTCCCAGTACTCCTTCCAAGTCCTTACTCTTAGGTACCCTCTCGTCACCATCAACAGGATCACCATCATCTCCCTTTGAAATTACTCGTCCAGCAAATAGAGCACCTGTTGGGTCAAGCACCCTAGCCATCTCTGTCGCATATAGTTTGTTTCCCATTGTATATATATGTAACTCAAAAAGTTTACTGGCCTGAATCAAAATTTCCAGAATGTTATAAACTATAAGGACTCTTAATTTATGATGTATATCATCATATCCACAGTTTTTTTTCAATCCTTTACCTTCTCCAGGAACTTCCAAACTCCAGGTCGCAACTTGGTCCACATTCCCATATGTTGGAACATGAAAAGATGCCGTTCTAGCTTGTCCCGATCTTGTTCTTCCTTCGTCCTTAGAAACTCCTCATGAACTGGATCTACTTCTGTAAACTGAAATAGCAGAAATACATTCCTTACAGATACTTCTTAATTCAGTTGCTACCTACAAGAACCAAATTTTATGGAAAAGAATCTATTACCTTAGCTGAATTGAGGAGGGTGTGATCCAGATCAAGGACAAGACAAAGCTTCCTCTCAGAAAACATTTTGTTCTGTTCTGATATCCTTCTTGCCCTCTCTTTCTGTAAAGCAGCCTTCTGTTGATCGTCATATCCATCTAGCAAATGATCTACATCTCCCCATGGGTTAAATAGCTGTGAGGAGGCACCTGCACTCCTTCCTTGACTAGATATTTCAGACACAGTCTCAGGTTCTATTGTACTATCACTAACTTTACATGAAATTGGTTGAGAGATTTTCTGTGGTTCAGCTGGCGAAGTAGCAGCAGTTAATTGCGAAGTGGATACAATATCAGCAACATTCTTGATGCCATCAGTAAACTGACGAGCAATATGAGGTAGTACAGTAGATTGTGATGGAAAACCAGTAGTCTGTGACTGCTCTCCTTGCTCGTGAACTGTTACACGAGCCTTGCTGATCTGCATGTCAGATACAAGGGCTTCGCTAGTTTTTGGTGGTTCAGATCCCAAGCTGTTACTCTTATGAACCATATTGGTATGAAGAATACGTCGAGGGCCACGAGGTTTAATGCGAATTCTTCCCACATCATTCTGAGTATTCTATTAATATGGATGGAAAGTTAAAATTAATTTAACATTCTGAGCTTCTTTTATATGAATAAAAACTTAGAATCAGTAATCAATTATGTGGAGATGCATATGTGAAATAAATTTTGCTGGGATCTCCTTGATCCCATCCTTCGTCTCAAAAAAAAAGAAAAGAAATAAATCACATGAACGGGATGAATGATCAGATGGGACATAAAAGCATGAAAATCTACCAAATACATGACAAGCCAAAATAACAAACAGCAACCAAGTGACAAAATTATCAGTTTAAATCCATGGAAGCATGATTTACTGGAATCCTACAATTTTTAAGAAAGCTCACCATGGAAAAGTTTTGGGGAGGCATCTGAGGTTTCATTGCTGGATTATGTACAACTTCTACAGGCTTTGTGAGAGCATCATTTATTGAAGGAACTACCCCAGGTAATTCATTGACTGCCAGATTACCACTTTTCTGCTGAGTTTCTGATGCTAATTTCGGGTTGGCAGTTTTTTGCTGAACCTCTGCTGCTAATCTTTGTTGCTCCTTAAGAAGTTGTAACAGCATTGCAGGGTTCAAAGCGATGTCCTTCAACAAAGAAGGTAGTGAAACAGCAGGTATGGAACTAGTTGGCATTGATCCATTGGAGTTGATAGTAGCATTCACCCCATTTCCTGGTTTTCTAATTTCCATCGCCACATTCTCGTTCGGTGTAACATTATTGTCCATTTGAGAAGCCAACGGGCCACCATTCTCCATCCACCCACCGCTAGCTGTTGTGGCTTCAACATCTCTAGACTGACCGTTTCTTTGCCTTTTCATGGTGTTTTCATCAGGCAAAGGCTCATCCACAGCCTTGTTCTTTCTAGAATTAACTGATCCACCAACAAGCCCATTTTGCAGAGCAACACCAACTTCAGGGTTCATGAACCTAAGCCTCGGATCTCTGCTCTTTGCTGGAGCCTTAACAACAGGGTTCGGTCCCAAACCCATCTGTCCAACTGGCTTAACAGGAGCAAACTTTGATCTACTTAAGCTATTTGCATTAGCAGCGTCGCTACTAAACCCAGCAGTTCTCACACTATTACCAACCGAAGAACTAGATACTTCATCCTGACAATCATCAGGACCGTCATTACCATCCTCAGATGGAGTTGGACTCGGAAGTTGGGTACTTGCATGGATAGAATTTCTCCCATATTTCTGCTGGTATGAAGACACCTCCTTAAATGCATCAGCTACATATGGATGTAATGTGCCATTTCTAACTGCCGCATTCTTTGGAGGTATAGACTGAGTAGGGGGTACAATCATCCCTGATCCAAAACCAATTGGTTTCAACGTCGGCAATGGAGGTGTATTATCGCGAGTTGGCGAAGGTAAGCTATCTTCGTCATAATCCGCATGAAGGTTGAGCAATGGACTAAAGCCTACTTTCCTCAAGATGGTGGGCTGTTCTAACTTTGGCAAATCAACCCTTGTGTTGTTACTACTGATAAGTGCTCTATAATCCCCTCTATAATCCAAACCCACATTGTTTGATTGACCAAATGAGCCATTCAAATTTCCTGCATTCCCTGGTTTCTCCACATGAACAGACTCGGAAGCGAATATTTGCACTATCTCATCAATCTGCTAACAAGGAAAACTTGCATAAGTGTATGTTCTATGATTTTATCAGTTAAAAATATATTTATCAGAAACAACACAAAACCTCTCTCACTTCCTCAGCTGTTAGTAAAACAGAGTACTGGTTCTTTATGTGAACTAACAACCTACAAAAATAAAATTGGTACGAGGGGTTCAACTCAAATCTTATTGAAACTAAATAAATAAATAAATAAAAAGATAGTTCAATTACTAAATGTAGCTAAACAAAAGAGGACCTTAACAACGACTCCCTATTCTGTTCCTTCTTCAATTTCCCCGAATTATACACCTGCAAAGATACCAAACCAAAACCAAAATGTGAGCCTTGAGAACCAAAGGAAAGCAAATGACTAAGCTTCTTACACCATAAACCGTCTGTATCCCCATGAAGGCCTGCTGAACAAGCGCATCGAGAACTGGCACACCTGCACTCTCGGAGAACATCTGCTTCAAATTTGCAAAAGACTTCTGTAGCCGTGAGCAAACTTTGTCGAAATCTCTACAGCAACAAAACAAATCAAAGTTTTTTTTTTTTGCACGGAAATCCTAATCTTTTTGTATTCTTCAGCTCCAAACCAGTTAAAGATTCCAATTTTATCATCCAAATTAGATACTTTATTGCCTTTGTTATCATCTTGTGTTAGTACTTACAGTTCGGTCACTTCTACTGTTATAGTCTCTAATTCTTCTAGAATCAGTCCAATTCTTTGATCGAATTCACTGATCCCAACAAAGTCTTCTTCTTCATCGTCCTCTTTCTTCTCGCTCATGCTGGCATCGGCATTGATGGCATTGGTGGCATTGGCTTCAGTCACTGGTTCCGAACCCAACTCGATCTCTCCCTCCTCCAACTCCCCTTCTTCCTGTTCTTCATCATCAACTTCGTAGACCAACTCCTCCTCCTCCTCCTTCACCGGCTTGACGTCGAACCCAAGCGGCTTGTTCTGGATCGCCTGGGTCCAGGCGAAGGTGAGGAGGTCCTGCCCGAAGCTCCTGGGGGCCGAGGGGTACCCCATCAAAACCCTAGATCTGGACCGGAAGAAGTCGCTGGAGATCTCCTCCAGCGAAGACGATTCGATCCCGTCGGAAGCTGCCACTTTGTTCCTCCTCCGCCGCATCGAATCTAGAGCTAGGGTTCCCCCAAATATCCAATATTTCCTCTTTACAAATTCTAGGGCTTGATCAAATTAGAACACAAAATTGAGAATTTAGGTTTAGAGTTTCAAAAGATCCGACCTTTCCTCTTTACAAATTTCTAGGGTTCCATCTAGGTGTCAAATTAGCACCGTTTCTCGTAAATAGTCATTAGGGTTTCGATCGGCAGAGGTCCGATTAATTACAACGGGATTGATAAATTAGGGTTTCGAATCGCCTCCGGATCGATCTCGAGGGAGAGAATAATTAGGGATCGATTATATGAAATCTAGTTTCTGCTCGTGGGTGTAGGAAGAAGGGTGATTTATAGTATTTTTAAATCGGAGGATGGTAGATCCGAATCGTACACGTCGTCAGAACGGACGGATCTGACGGTGGGGATATTTCTATTAGGGCTATACTAGGACTACAGCCAACAATAATGCTAAGTTTACTACCAAATGCTTACAACCTTCTTACAACCCTCTCACCTCTCGTTATGTGGGCCACCTCCGGCCCCACCTCTTCCCCAATGAGCGATCGCAACGTGGCGTTCCGGCCACGTGACGACCACCCGAACAGCCATGGGATCCCATCTCTCTCTTCTCCTCCAATGGACGGCCGCCACGTGGCCGTTGTAAGAGGGTTGTAGGCATTTGGTTGTAGTCTTAGCATAGCCTACAACCAAATGCCTACAACCATCTTACAATCGCCACGTGGCGGCCGCACATTGGAGGAGGGGATGAGGTGGGATCCGGTGGCTGTTCGGTTGGTCGCCACGTGGCAGGAATTCCCACGTGACAGTCGTTCATTGGAGGAAGAGGTGGGACCGGATGTGGCCCACATAGCATGAAAAAGAGAGGGTTGTAAGCATTTGGTAGTAAACTTAGCATTATTGTTTCTATTTTTGGTATTTCCGGATAGGGCTCAGCTTATGTTCCATAATTTTTTTGAATAGAAAAAAAAAGTACAACTACGCAACAAAATAATAAGGATAATTAGAGTTTAGACCCTATATTTTATACAGCTTAGAATTTAGTTCCTAATTTATCCAATTAGAAAATTTAGGCCTGAATTTTTATTATTTATTTTATTTTTTCAATTATACCCCTATATATATATATATATATATATATATATATATATATATATATATATATATATATATATATATATACACCCGAAATTCCCTCCCATCCCTTAGTTGATGTCGAAACTTGATGTCCATACCTACTCGGTAAATGTCCCGTAGCTTTACCACTAAGCTACACCCTATATAGAAATATTTTATTGTCAACTATAAGAGAGAGGGTATAACGGAAAAAATAAAAATAAATAATAGAAATTCAAGGTCTAAACTTTCTAATTGGACAAGTCAGGACCTAAACTCTATGCTGGTATAAAATTTAGGGTCTAAACTCTAGTTAGATAATGAAACTAAAACAATAATATTATTTAAAAATTATAATATTGTTAAAATTTTAGATAAAAATTTAAATTATATTAAAATATTTTAAATATATTTTAATTAGGATTTGTTATATATGTGTTTTTAGAATTTTGGATATGTATTTAGTTAGATAATACCATTTACTTAGTTTAAATATAATTTGAATATTGAATATATTTTAGGATTTATTACATGTAGTTATGTGAGCACCCTAATTTTATATAGAATTATTTTGATAATTAGAAATTATTTTTATTTATTTAATTAATTTAAATATTTATTTGATAATTTATTGAACTATAGAAAATCTTTGCGATAGTCTTGAGATTTTTAGTACAACACTAGCTCTTACCTTCCAACCAACTTTGCATACTAGACTTAGAGGAACCCAATTAGGCCAATGCATTGATTGTCGCTCCGAAAATTACATTCATATGCTTCATTTTTGTTGCACAACTTTTGCGGCACAAAATCTATAAATTGGCAATTTAGCACCTTACAATTGCGTACGATTTTAATGCGCAACACCAACCATGTTCATCCAACTAACTTCATATACATGAGTATAACTGGACCTTATATGACCATGTTAAGTGTATCTCATTCATTTAAATCTTTACATGCTTTATAAATATCACACGGTTCGAATCCTAGTTTTAAATAACGAATTTTTATTTTTGAAAATTGAATTCTTGCATATCTTTTGTGCACCTTAATTAAATTAAAATAATTAATTAAATAATGAATCCAAGGATCATTAGAGGCCTAACAAACCTTAATGGACCCTCAAACACACTTCTCTTCTACGCCCAAATCAACTCTAAACAACCAACACTCATAGGCCCAACAAACTAGTATATATATGTGTGCTCCCCTCCTTTCCCAAAGCCCTAGTCGCCTCCTCCTCCTTCATGAACGACCACAGTAGCTCCCCCTCCTTTTGTTACATCTCATCTTCTTTATCTCCCTTCCCCACACCTTCACGCACCCCCATGCACCTCTAGGCCGCCCATTGACCGACTTCTTTGCACCTAAAGACCCCATTTTTGGCTACCAGGGTGCTGCTGCTGTTCGCAGCAATAAAAATGCCTCAAAATCCCCTAAAAACTATATTTTCTTCATATATTTGAAGTTCCCTAGTGTCTCGTCAAATTTTACGAAGTTTGGAGTTCGTTTGGTACTTTGTTTGGCCGTAGTCGCAAAAAAGGTCCCTCCCGTAATCGCGTACGTGCCTTGGATTAAGACTTGAGAGCAACTTCGGAACCGCACGCAAGATACCTTGCTATATTTATTGTTAGTTTATTTTTATTTCAGAATTTTATTTTATTGTTGCATAAATTATTTTTATATAAACTGTGTGTTTAAGCTTGACTTTGATGCAAACGACGGTGTTCGTCGTCTTTCGTAGCTTTTATTTATTTTATGCATGTTGACTTAGTTTTAGCGGACTACCTCCTACGTGTGGGATATTTTTATATCTCCTTGAGCCATGACACGGTTTGTGATATTCTGTTAGGGGCACGGACTACGTAATCGGATCGCTACCAGTATGTAAGGAACATGTGAAGGTTAGAACGTAACTGTTATGATTAGTGTGTTAGAGACTCGTACAGTTACAATACTGGACATGTCGTGTATGCGATTTGGTCAGTGCGGTAATGAGGGGGAAGACAATCATTATGCGTATGAGAAAGCCAAATCGGTACGCCATGTCTCCGGATGGAACTTGGTGTGATGATATTATATTATTAGATACATTGTTATTATATGTACATGAGCCAACAATCCCACTCATACGCACGGAGGTGTCTTCCAAAATTGTACTTTAGGTGGTTAGAAAATTCTTTGCATATCTATTTACTTACTGCAGTTTATATAGTTTGCTTCTATGTATCTTGTTACGTCCCTCTGAGGATCTGGTCCCTTTCCAGGTATAGACGATCAGGACTATCTACAGGAGTACGGACCGGGACCTGATTCTTCTGTCGAGGAGGTCTTACCTTCTGAGCATCCTTGATTATCGCTAGCGATGGATCTTTTAGTTGATACTCTTTTATTATCATTTTATTTTATATTGGAGTTTCATCATCCTCCCTCATTTTAGTTGTTATAGTCGTTGGTAGTGGATTTGTCTCCACCCGACTATCATTTTGGATTATTTGAACTTGAACATTTGGATCTATTTGGTTAGTTTATTTATCTATTTATTGACTTGTGTATGTGGATGATATTTAGTTGCATGTGACTTGTGACATTATATACCACTTGTGAGTTATTATTCAGCGTACGTATGTGTGATAGTTTTCATATATTGAAGTTGCCATACACATATGGCTGACATGCTTATGTATTCCTAATCCTACGTATTTTGGGGCTGGAACGTAACAAGTTAGAAGGATTTAAAATTTTTATTTTTAACTACGTTAAGAGTTAAGAGGTACATACACGGTTAGAAAAAAAATTTGATATATATTTTTTTAATTTAGTGGAGGATATACATCTGGACGACTCATTTTTGAGCCATTTTCAAGCCCTATTATAATAGTAAAGATATAATCCAAATAACATGATATTTGGGTTAGATAGACTATATATATAGATCCTTAGTTAAAAATATATTTATATATAGATAATAAGGTAATTTATATCCCATTAATTAAAATTATTAAACATATTGTAACCTCTATACATACATCATTTTCTTTTTCTTTTTCTTTTTCTCTTATCTTCTTCTGGAACATAATATATTTTGCATATTTTTTTCCTTCTCAAAAAGAAGAAAAGAAACAACGTGCAATATTAGCAACTTGTTGTGCTAGCAAACGGAAGAGCGATATTATTCCACGAGAGTGATTCTACGTAGACCGAGCGGAGTGACCGCAAGACAAACCATCCGTCACGTGTCCTCTCCTGATTGGTCAAATTTTTTTTTTTACTGATGTTAGCAGGAGAAGTGATGTCTGCAAAAATAAATTCGACCAATAATAAAGGGACACGTGGCATCGATTTGCCTTGCGATCCCTCCTTTCGGTTCACCAAGAGTTTTCCTTATTCCACTCCCTTTCTAATTATTAGATCTTAGATTTTGCTGCTGTATAAATTACAATCTAAACAAAATTTTCTTGATGCTGCTGAGATGTATCTGTCTATTTGTGTTAATTAGATTTCTTTGTTATTATTAGATCTTTATCCAGATATATGCAATTGAGTAATCGATAATGAAATTTGTTAAATATATATGATTCATGTAGGTCCCAACTTAAATAGATTCTTTGACAGACAATCTGAAATCACGGCTGTTATAAATAAAAATAATAATACGTTTTTATGGCTCGATCTACTGATCTCCTGTCACATATATGAAATTTTAATCCGAAGAACATACATTGCCTATCGGACTGCTCAAGCAAATGTTGTTTCATGAAATATATTTACTTTTTTGAGAGAGCATGGACATAATCAGAAGCTAAATTATCGGACTGTTTAAATTAAAGCTGTCGTTGTTGGTATTTCCTTTATAAATGCCCATCATGGATGCTGATTGGCGTATGCTAATAGCGAGTAAACGGGCTAATTTTGTTTTGATCACGCTTTCATGGTAAATTTAATTAATGGGGGTAAAAAAATTGTTTAAGGTATAAATTTCCTTGAAGTTACTTGTATTTCTCAATGGAGCATTTTTCTGTCTTTCCTAGACTGCATAAATTTAGATTAGTTATGGATTACATTTTTATACCGTAATTTTAATTTGTGATCCCAATACAATCTATAACTAAAATCTAATCAAATTTAAATGATAGTGTAAACAAAAATTTAATTCATTCTTATCTATAATTTAAAAGTTAACTTTACTTAAATTTAATCTAATATACTATTATCTTTAAAGTAAGAATATAATAGAACTATTGTAGTATATAATTGTAAAATAGTTTAAATGTTTAAAAATATTTTAATTATAATTTATTATGAAAAAAATGAGTGGGTTATGGATGATGAGAAGAAAGTTAGTTTTAGATTTTTTTTAATTTTCAGTTAGTTTTTTTTTTTTTTTTTGTTAATTAAATTGGTTGAGCATTTATTAACGGTTTTGATGGATAAGATGAAAGTTGATTTAAGGACTTATTTATCTCCCATAATTATTTAAAAAAAAAAAAAATTTGGTTGAGTATTTACTTAAGACTTAGACTAGACTTCGCTTTAAATTATGGAAGATGAAAGATATAAAAAATTTAATATTTTTTAATTACTTTATATATATTGTTCTCACGTTGTTGAGAATCTGGAATAAAAACTAAAAACCACCTGAACATATAAAAAATTATAAAATATGTTCAAATTTTAAATTATAATCAGACTAACTACATGGTATTTTCTAATTAGACATATATCCAAAATAAAAAAATAATATATTTATAATAAATTATAATTAAAATATATTCAAATCATATTTAATATATTATAATATAATTGATTTTTTATTTAATTTTTTTAATAATAGTATTTTTTTTTTGTACATACAAAGCATGTAAACATGACTAGCAGTAAGATAATGAAAAAATGAAAGGATTATTTTTACAGGTGAACGGAAGTTTTTCTTCCATGGTTTTGTGACAATCAATCTAAATCAAGTTCCAAAATATCTTAGTTTGTTGGTAAACAAGGTTTCTTTTCCATTTCCAAAGCAAACAAAAAAAAAAAGTTTGGTTTTGCCAAAATCAAACTAAATCAAATCCCATCAAATGCTCAGATAAATCAAAATAATACAACTTAATATAACATCATTATCATTTCATCATAATTGTCACGTACAATTATATAATTATAATAAAATAAAATAAAAATATATTATACACATATCACATGTGTCATGACACTAGTATTCATTCCACTTATAACGATGATAAAACTAAGTTTATTCATTCTACTTATTTTTTGTCATTTGATAAAGACTCAACCAATATTGTCATAAGACATTTTTGGTGCTGCTGCTAATTTCAAATTCAAAAACCAGTCTCCTCTCTCTCCTCAAGCTGTCATTTAAACATGTGTATATTTCATTCAAAATCAAATTTATTCTAAATGTCATTTAGACATTTGCTATTTTTTCTCATTCACGAGAAACCTCTCTCTCTCATTTTCTTTTTCTTCCAAGTTTTGTTCTTCAATTTTTTGCTCCGGAAAGAATTAAGTCAGAGTTAATCTCTTCAAATTGTGTGCGACAAAAAGAAACCGCACTAGAGTTTTACTACTATGAGCATTCGAAAAATGTTTGTACATAGATTTGGATTAATTTTTGGCATAGTGCATTTATACAATTTTCTCATAGACGGTAACGCTAATTCTGTTCATTTCTTTTCTTACTGCCATGTTGTAAAGGAAAGAGATAAATTTTTTTAACAATCTAAAAGTTGACGCCATTACATTTATTTCGGACCTTACGCTTAACATGTACATTTTTTTTTTAAAAACATTATATTTCTTCATTCCCTTACTGTTAACGTGCGCACTTTTGAAACTGTTGTTATTTCTAAACCATTATATTTGTGAGCACTTTCTTAGCAAACTTGTTATTTCAAAGTTTAGTTACTGTTAGTATATTCTTTAGCAATAGGTCATAACAATTCTAAATTTTGTGTTTCAATTTAGCTAATGTGTTTTAATATTTCTAGCACACAGTCTTGTTGAACATAGAAAAAATCTGGTTACTTCATATAAGCAAAAACTTTTGCTCTCATATAGGAAAACTTTTGCTCTCATATAGAAAAATTAATATTTTATTTGCTTTCTGCCATATAAGCAAAATTTTATTTCACATAGAAAACCTTGATTACTGCCATATAATAATAATTTTGCTGCTATACATAAATTTATCTGTTCCATAGAGCAAACTTTGTTTTCTGTCATATATCAGTATATATTTGCTCTATTCTATAGTCTGTAATACTGATATAATTGTTCTGTAGAAAACAGTGTATAAACAATTCGAAATTGTGGATTAATACTTCTTGTTGTTGTATAATAGTTTCACACCTGTTGATAAAAATAATTCTAGTATAACTTAGGACAATATAGTGGTTTTAATTGTGATTAAAGTAAATAGTTAAAGTGATATTGCAAATCCCTTTGAATCTAAATTCTAAAAGTAGAGAATAATTTGGGAACAAGTCGAAAGGATCATTCTGTCAACCGGATGTAAATAACCCTAAGCGACACGGTATTTAAGTGTGTTGGACCACCGCTAGCTTGGAACCGACCCCTATAGCTAATCCAAGTTAATCAACACTTGATGGACTAAAGATTTCGTAAGGTTGATTAGCAAAATCACACAAACTATTCTTCTAGAACACTAGACATTGTTATTGAGTAAATACATACTTTTGCAGTTTCAGATTTTTCACATTAGCAACCATGACTAACAAGGAAGAGACTTTTACTGCTAAACCTGCTAAGTTCAATGGGACATACTTTAAGAGAAGACAGAGTCAGATAAAATTTTGGCTCACTACCTTAGGGTTGATCTCAGCTATTGATGGATCCACACCCATCACAAATGATTCTGATGACACCGAGTCTGACGTAGGAGTGTCCAAATCCAATAGCTCCTTCAAACCCAAAACTCCATAAGGAAATAGACTATCACTGCTTCCATAGAATTCTAAAAGCTTTGTCTGAATCACTACATGACATATTTTTTGAATACAAAAGTGCTAAATAACTTTGGATGCTTTGGAAGATGAATATAGTTGTGATGGTGCTGGAATTGAAAGATTCAATTCATCCTTATTCAACAGATACTTTATGGTAAATAATAAACCTATGAATGACCAAATACATGAATTCCAAGAATACCTTAGACATATTCAAGTCAAAGGTACTTTCTTCTCTACTGAGTATAAAATAGACCGGTTGATAGACAAGCTCTCCCATTCTTGGTCTGATGTTAAGAAAGATCTTATCTATATACAAGGTGGCATTACCTTTCCTCAAGTCCTAAAAAAAATTAGAACAGAAGAATAAATTAGGCTAAGGTCTAACCCTAAGTCTGAGTCTAAGGCTAAGGTGAACCTAGTAGAATTCCAAGGCAAACCCAAGCCTAATCATCATCTCTAACCCAAGAAGAATTTCTTCAAAAAGAAGAACTTTCAGCCTCATCAACAGAACCATCATCACCAGCAAAACCATAAACCTAAAAACTTCGGCCAGACTCAGGATCAGAAGAGATTTTATTGTGTGTGGTAAAACAAACCATATGGTTACCAACTGTAATGACCCGTTCCGTTCATGCGGACTGCCGATTCAAACCACAAAAGTGCAATGACTCAACTCGCTTTGCTTCAGCGAGAATACTCGTTTGAGGCAAGAGGATTTCCAAACTTGGCCCTTTAGGAGTTTCGGCTTAGGATTTCAGAGGCTCGCTCGAAGTATCGCTCGACCGAGGCGAATCATCGTTAAGGTGGGTGGCTACGATGAACTTGTCTTTGCTTAGCCAGCACACTTAAAATATGAAACGATACATACTAGTCGCTAGGTGAATCACCCCCCGCATGCTAATAAGAATACAACGCACATAGCTAAGGGAATAATCCCAATTTGTATTGCTTGTGCTAGAACATGGAAATAAAATTTTGTTTATATACAGACCCTTGCATGCTACCCTTGCCCTGTGCAACGAGACCCACTATGCCTCGAGTAGAACGATATATATATGCTCTTCTTAGTGCACTGTTCACTTGTTTACGCTGCACGGCCCTAGATTATGTCGCTCGGCAAGTTTCTTTACGATTTTACTCCTCGGCTTACCTTCGGGCCTGAGCCAACGTGAATGTTTAAGTTTCAATAAAAATGCATGCTTGCTTGCTTAGATGTTAACTTGTAATGTTGTCTCGACTCAATGTTTGCCACACGAAACGTATGCCACAATCAAGTAACATTATCGCATATCGTGCATGCATTTAGTGAGCCAGGAGACTATCAAATAGTTCTTCTGTGCAAATGTCAACCTGCAAGTTTCCGGGACCGTTAGGTCGATAAGGCAGTCACCGCACCAGGAGAATGCATCAAGGCAAGTTGAATCACTGAATGAAAATTATGTCAAGTTTATATCTGAATGAGAATCATGTCAAGTAAATCAAGTATCACAGCTCGTGGAGCAATACTAGTTCAGAGCAAGAATCAAGATTCAAGCATCTCTTGTACTCGTGTTATGAATTGTCTTATAAAGATGTGAATTTGGATAACCTTAGAGACTTGCATGTCGCAGACTCGAAAATGAGGGGGATCTTCGGATCCTGTTCCACGGGCAGTCCCCGGGACACCAGGCCCGATCCGATCTGGAATGGAAATGATTGTTGGATCTCCTGTTCTTGGCGGGATGGTTTGTAGCGCCTCTTGTTCTTTCGTTGTATTCCATCCTCGTCAAAGACCCGTCATTGATGGCTATGCCAGCGACCAATTGTTCATATAGATAAGTCATCCTCGCTTAGCGGCTATCCGCATGCGAGTCATTACATCGGGTCAAGAATATCGGAACGCCTGAACGATCATGGATATAAGATACTTGTACATCAATTGAACACTTCAACATCTTATGCAACACGTCTGATATTTCGTGTAACTCGTGCATCCGAAATGTAACCTCGCCCGCAACACTTGTGTTCGCATATGCTATTGCCTTAGTTTTTATTATATATGCCCGTGCTTGATCCTAACTTGGTTTGCCTTGGACAGAGAAGGACAAATGGTAAGTTGGTAAGTCTTGCTGTGTTTTCTCGTATGTCGCACGACGCATTGCCACACGAGTTAGACTATTCAATCTTTGCCATGATAACTGATCCTAAGGCAACTAGAAAGACAACAAAATAGTTGGTGCACGGAACCTATTGAACGTGTTTGGATTTGTCGAGCGGACGAGTAGCCTCCCCACCAGTGCATTCATGTACTGATAACCCACCAGATTGTTTGTAGGGTGCGGGAGAACCTCGTTCGGTGCGGATGCCTCCTTCGTGCGTGCTAAGGCGTAGAGATCACTCTGGAGCCTTGGAGCGCTGCATCCGGAACTGAAGCACATATACAAGACATAATGTTGGAACATCGTCTATATCATTCCACAAATGTAGCCACTTGGCACGCTTTTATTATTTCGAAGAGAGAGGCTTGAGCGACTTATAATCTCGGCCATGCGCCGTCTGTAACACTTGTTCAATATAAATAAAGAGTTTGCTTTACTTCTACTTGTGTTATTCAATGCTTTCGCTATTTTTGACTCAGTGAACTTGTTATTAATCGCCTATGCATTTTATAATTCTGCTGTACTCGGACAATCTATGTGACTATGTGGCTTAGACCTCTTACCGCCAGCCAGAACCACGGCCTTGCACGGACGCGGTTCACGCTCGTGCGGTATCACGCCTAGATGGGTCAAAGCGATAGTCCCGCGGGAGCGCTGGCGTGGTGATTCATACCAAGCGGGAATGGCCAATTAGCCTGCGGGAGATCGGGGCATGACAGATTGGTATCAGAGCTTGGCTATACGCCTTTGAACTTTGTTTCAATTTTTTTAGTTTTGAAAGCTCGTTCGTGGGTTATGTGCACACTCTCTCTCTCTCTCTTTCAATGTCTCAAACGAAATGTTCCAACAATGAGTCTAAATACTTTTAAAAAATATATTTGAATGATATGATTGCTTGTACGAAATCATAATGCTAAGGCCTTGTGCCGACCTGTGCTAGACCCTTCGGGATTATACTTGTGCTAGAACTCGCGCGTTATGTGTGAACCCGATGCCTATACATGTTTGCCCAACTTGTTAGTGTACTAAATCAAATATTGTCTGAACGGTTAGCTTCGCACACAGTTTTTTGGCTAAGTTGTGTTGAGTATCACGCACCAAGACCCTTTGGTGCAAGCTAAGTTGCAACGAGATTTGGATATCGTTCAGGAATAAGACAAATCAGACTTAGAACCCCAACCGATAGAACATTCTCGGATTATCGCTTAGACGAATGTAGAGAATCGTGCTCGGATTTAGAGAAATAGTTCGAACGATATTTTGAGTTGGAAGATACAAATCGATTGAGGATTTAATTGGATGACTGAATTTCGAGTAGTGTATGGATCATTAGAAATGTTCAAACGGATTATAGATCTCGTGCGACAATCGGATTGAACGAGTGAAGATTGTCTTGAATAAATGATAAGGCTTATATCGAATTGGGATTCACGAAAGTGAAAATCGATATCTCGGTTAAGGAAACTTGTTGAAAACTTGAGGATTGTGCAAGCGATTTTGGATTAAAACAAATAGATTGAACTTGAATGCAATATCGCTCGAATAGAAGTTAGCCCGAAAATGAATATTGTGTTTCGATGAAAGAGGTGAACGATAATGAATTTGGCTTGGAGTTCGAAAGAACGATCTTGAAATCTAGTTCGAAATGATAACCTTCAAAATCAGTCCCAACGAGAACGATTATCCTGTGGGAGCGCCGGTGTGGAGATTTCATGTACGGCGGGAATGATCGAACTCACAGGAACAAGTTCGGTGATTATTCCAAACGAACTCGATGAATAGAACATATCAAAAGATGGAATAGACTTGGGTTTAAATAATTGAAACTAGTTGCTTGAGGAATAAAAGAAGTAGACTATGGATTTACCGAACGGTAACATTAAAGTTGGATGATTTTAGTAGATGAATTATAATCAATGCATAAATGAACTTGACTCGATGGATTATATATAACTTGGATGGAGCAAAGAGTGAATATAAGGTGTCTCGCTCGTGCCGAAGAAAACCATAACATTCAAACGTTCTTGTCTTGTGCGAGCGTAACTCTATGCTCGTACATACGTCAAGCCCGGATTAGAACGATTATCCAGCGGGAGCGTTGGCATGGTGATCTCACGTCCAACGAGGGTGATCGAACTTGCGGAAGACCGGAGCGTGACAACTTATAGATAGTCTTGACTTTTGGTTCGACACGATAAGACAAAATTTGAATGCAAGTGATCGAAAATGTTTTGAGGATAAGTTAGCCTAGAACCTAGAATAAAATCATGCTTAATGGTTTCGTGAACGGATACGTGAATCAGGTTGGACGACTTGAAGTTATAAATAAAGGTTTATAATTGAATCTTGGCTTGGTGGACTAGACTTGATATGGATAGGGATTCTATCAAAACATACTTGAAGAGATAGACTATGCAAATCACTAGGCTTGTCCTGCAACTTGGATATATTATGGATTTTACTGAACAAACTCGAACCCCTGTACAAATGAACGTGTTATTGAGTGTAGGAAAATCTGTGCTCGATGTTTAGAAATTTAAGTAAAACGAGCTTGGATAGATTACCCCGTATAAATGAACAATGGTTTGACCCTAAAAATTGGGGCGAGCATCGTGCGACAAATTTGTACGATGTATCATGTACTTGAACTTATACCTATGACCTTGTGAGCTGACCTAGTAATTAGGCAGACGACCCTGTACCGAGTGAATGAACCTGTATAACCGACTTTAGCATATTTCTTGAACAAGCTATAGAACTGGGGCTACAAGACTTAGGGTTAGACTTGGAACGGTAACGTGTGCTATGTTTGACTCGAACGAATAAACGTTAGTCGGTAAACCAAATAGATCATGCTTAACGGTAGTGCAAATACTTGAATTGAGTTAGGAAGGAAAATGATATCGAGTTTGATTGACCCTATCGAAAATATCCTTATGAATCATAAAACGAGAACTCTTGAGATTTTCGCCAGTAGCTTGTCCAATTTTACTATCTCTAAGTTTGGTTGACTGCATATATTTGAGGGACGTCATGAATGTGTGCACGATCCAAGACTCAATGATAAGTAAAATTCAAGTGCTAAGACTTCGTTATCGCTAAGTTGGTTGACATGCATGTGTCTGAAGGATGCTTCGAATACGTGTACGATTCAGACTCGCGATATCTTGATCTCGTATGCTAATGCAAGTGAATATCTGCCTGAACAAGTATAACGACTTGTATAAGTTTGTCTCAGCCTTAGATCGCTAATCAAGATCGATTAAAACGTACCCCGCGTTAAGCAATATGTCCTGCGCTAAGGCGCAAATAAGACCGACCCAACATGCACGCGACACGACGTAAAGAATCGAGTAGGAGATTATGTTCAATTGGATCTAGTGCTACCGATTGCCACGCTTGGGATAGATTCGATAGTGCGATAGTACTGCCTGCCCTCAGGAAGTCTCGAGGACGAGACTTTTTCTGAGTGGTGTATGATGTAATGACCCGTTCCGCTCATGCGGACTGCCAATTCAAATGGCAAAAGTGTAATGACCCAACCCGCTTTGCTTCAGCGAGAATACTCATTTGAGGCAAGAGGATTTTTAGACTTGGCCCTTCAGGAGTTCCGGCTTAGGCTTTCAGAGGCTCGCTCGGAGTATCGCTCGACCGAGACAAATCATCGCTAAGGTGGGTGGTTACGATAAACTTGTCTTTGCTTAGCCAGCACACTTAAAATATGGAACGATACATGCTAGTCGCTAGGTGAATCACCCCTTGCATGCTAATAAGAATACAATGCACCTAGCTAAGGGAATAATCTTAATTTGTATTGCTTGTGCTAGAACATGGAAATAAAACTTTATTTATATACAGACCCTTGCATGCTACCCTTGCCCTGTGCAACGAGACCCACTATGCCTCGAGTAGAACGATATGTATATGCTCTTCTTAGTGAACTATTCACTTGTTTACACTGTACGGCCCTAGATTATGTCGCTCGGTAAGTCCCTTTACGATTTCACTCCTCGGCTTACCTTCGGGCCCGAGCCAACGTGAATGTTTAAGTTTTAATGGAAATGCATGCTTGCCTGCTTAGATGTTAACTTGTAATGTTGCCTCGACTCAATGTTTGCCATACTAAACGTATGCCACAATCAAGTAAAACTATCGCGTATTGTGCATGCATCTAGTGAGCCAGGAGACTATCAAATAGTTCTTCTATGCAAATGTCAACCTGCAAGTATCCGTGACCGTTAGGTCGCTAAGGCAGTCCCCGTACCAGGGGAATGCATCAGGGCAAGTTGAATCACTGAATGAAAATCATGTCAAGTTTACATCTGAATGAGAATCATGTCAAGTAAATCAAGTATCACAGCTCGTGGAGCAATACTAGTTCAGAGCAAGAATCAAGATTCAAGCATCTCTTATACTCGTGTTATGGATTATCTTGTAAAGATGTGAATTTGGATAACCTTTGAGACTTGCATATCGCAGACAACTCAAAAACGAGGGGGATCTTCGGATCCTGTTCCACGGGCGATCCCCGGGGCACCGGGCCCGACCCGATCCGAAATGAAAATGATTGTTAGGTCTCCTGTTCTTGGCGGGATGGTTTGTAGCGCCTCTTGTTCTTTCTTTGCATTCCATCCTCGTCAAAGACCTGTCATTGATGGCTATGCCAACGACCAATTGTTCATATAGATAAGTCATCCTCGCTTAGTGGCTATCCGCGTGCGAGTCATTGCATCGGGTCAAGAATATTGGAATGCCTGAACGATCATGGATATAAGATACTTGTACATCAATTGAATACTTCAACATCTTATGCAACAAGCCTGATATTTTGTGTAACTCGTGCACCCGAAATGTAACCTCGCCCACAACACTTATATTCGCATATGCTATTGCCTTGGTTTTTATTATATATGCCCATGCTTGATCCTAACTTGGTTTGCCTTGGACAGGGAAGGACAAATGGTAAGTTGGTAAGTCTCGTCGTGTTTCCTCTTATGTCGCACGGCGCACTGCCACACGAGTTAGGCTATTCAATCTTTGCCATGAAAACTGATCCTAAGGCAACTAGAAAGACAACAAAATAGTTGGTACACGGAACCTATTGAACGTGTTTGGATTTGTCGAGTGGGCGAGTATCCTCCCCACCAGTACATTCATGTACTGATAATCCACCAGATTGCTTGCAGGGTGCGGAAGAACCTCGTTCAGTGCGGATGTCTCCTTCGTGCGTGGTAAGGCGTGGAGATCACTCTGGAGCCTTGGAGCGATGCGTCCGGAACTGAAGCACGTATACAAGACATAATGTTGGAACATCGCTTATATCATTCCACAAATATAGCCACTTTGCACGCTTTTATTGTTTCGAATAGAGAGGCTTGAGCGACTTGTAATCTCGACCATGCGCCGTATGTAACACTTGTTCAATATAAATAAAGAGTTTACTTTACTTCTACTTGTGTTATTCAATGCTTCCGCTATTGTTGACTCAGTGAACTTGTTACCAATCGCCTATACGTTTTATAATTTCGCTGCACTCGGACAATCTGTGTGACTCAGTGGCTTAGACCTCTTACCGCCAGTCAGAACCACGGCCTTGCATAGGCGCGGTTCACGCTCGTGCGACATCACGCCCAGATGGGTCAAAGCAATCGTCCCACGGGAGCGCTGGCGCGGTGATTCGTACCCAGCGGGGACGGCCGATTAACCTGCGGGAGATTGGGGCATGACACCAACTGTTTTCATAGAAAGAAGGAAGCTGTTCAGACCTCTTACAAAAGGAAAGGTTCAGCCAAATCAGAAGCAAACATGCTTCTCAATGGCTCATCTAGTTCATTCAGGTCTGTAAGCTATCAATCCTTAATTAACATTTCTTACCATTCTGAAGATTGGTGATTGGATTCTGGAGTTAATATTCATGTCTCATTTGATGCTCATATTTTTCAAACTATCAGGAATCATGTGGAGAAGGTGTAACTCTAGAAAATGACTCAGCGGCACAAATAATTGGAAGAGAAGGGTAGATCTAAATATGTCATCTAGAAAAATTATGCCTCTTCATGACATTCTTCATGTGCCTTCTGTTAGGAGAAACCTAGTTAATGGATCTTTTCTTGTAGCATTTGGATACAAGATTGTAATTGAGGCCAATAAAGTAGTATTTTCTAAGAATGAGTCTTTCATTGAAAAATAATTTGTAAAAGATGGACTTTTTTATTTTGAGTACTATTAATAAAATATCAAATCCTTCTCTCGTTGTCTCCAATGTAGAATATTATAATATTTGGCATGGTAGATTATGTTATATGAACCTAGGTTCTCTTAGAATAATGATGACTTTAGATCTTATTCCGAAAACTCTAATAGATGAAAAACACAAATGTGAGAACTATGTTCAAGCCAAACACACTAGAGTACCATTCAAATATGTAGAAAGAAATTCTGACATTTAGAACTTACCATATTGATGTATGTGATTCCAATAGGGTTTTGACCCTAGACGGTAGAAAATACTTTGTCACCTTTATAGATGATCATTCAAAGTATTGTTCTATATTCTCAAAACCGAAGATGAAGTTCTAGATAGATTCAAGGTCTATAAATCTGAAGCTAAGAACCAGTTAGAGAGAAATGTTAAGATCCTTAGATCTGACCGTGGTGGAGAGTATATCTCAAATGATATGACTAATTTCTTTGAAGAACATGAAATAATTCATGAGGTAACTGCTCCATATTCATAAGAGTCCAACGGAGTTGCTGAAAGGAATAATCGTACTATGTTAGACATGGTGAATGCCATGATTCTCACTTCTAGTTCTCCCGATAATTTGTGGGGAGAAGCATTTTTATCAGCGTACTACATCCTTAATATGATTTCTAGTAAGTCTAAGGATAAGACTACCTATGAACTATGGAAAGGTAGAACCCCTCGAATCAAGTATCTCAAAGTTTGGGGATGCCTAGCAAAAGTCAGAATTTTTGAGCCCAAAAAGAGAAAAATTGGCCCTAAGACTGTAGATGATGTGTTCATAGGATATGTCTTAGACATGAATGCCAACATATTTCTAGTGACCCACTCTAAAATAAATAAAATCTCTAACAATACTATTATATAAGCAAGAGATGCAGATTACTTTGAGAATATATTCACTTTCAAAGAGAGAATTCCTTTCTCTCCCCCAACTTTTCTCTTGCTCCTTTCACTAGCTCTCATGTTCAAATATCTAGTTCACAACTTGAACAAGATATAAAACCTAGATGGAGCAAAAGAGAAAGAATTGAAAAGAACTTAGGAGAAGGTTTCTTCACTTACTTGATATAGGGTGATCCCTCAACTTATGAAAAATCAATATATTCTCATGATGCCCCTTTTTGGAAAGAAGCCATTAACAGTAAGTATAACTCTATCATGGAGAATAATACTTGGTTTTTAGCAGATCTATCTTTAGGTAGTAAATCCATAGGTTTTAAGTTGATCTTCAAAAAGAAACTTAGAGCCGATGATACTATAGAGAAATATAAGGCTAGATTAGTAGCGAAAGATTTTACCCAGAAAAATAGATTAGATTATTTTGATGCATACTCTTCTCTGGCTAGGATCATATATGTTAGACATCATTTCTAAATGGAGATATTGAGAAAAAAAATCTACATGGACCAACCTGAAGGTTTTATCGCTAAAGGTCAAGAAAAGAAAGTTCGTAGATTAGTAAAATATCTTTATGACCTAAAACAAGCTCCCAAACAATGGCACAACAAATTTGACAAGATAATTTTCGAATATGGATTCTTGCCAAATAAGTATGACAAATATATATACTTTAAAAATACAAGTGAAAGTTGTATCATTTTATGCTTGTATGTAGATGACATCCTTATTCTAGGATCATCTCTGGAATTAATAAATAACACTAAGAATTATTTATCTAACCAGTTTGATATGAAATATCTAGGTGAAGCCAACTTAATTCTAGGAATGCAAGTGTCCAAATGCAAAGAGGGCTATACTCTATCTTTAGCATACTCGACCGAGAAAATGCTAATTTTTTTTTTTAGAATTTTGATAAGAAACATTCCCCTACGCCTTATGACAGTAGAATTGTTCTCAAGAAGAATGAAGGATCACCTATGGACCAACATAGATATTCACAAATAATTTGTTCTCTTATGTATATAACAAACATGGCCAGACATGATATTGCTTTTTGTTGTTTGGAGACTAAGTAGATATACCAGTAACCCAAATCAGTCACATCAGACTGCATTAGAAAGAAAATTTAGACATCTTAAGGGTACTATAGATATTGTTTGGTTTAACTCAGTTTCAACCGAACATGAATTTCCATAATAATCATAATAATAATAATAATAGCAATAATCAATCAATCAATCAATCAATCTACAAAATATTTATCCAGATTATTTTCACTTTGAGCCATTTTACCAAATTTTTTTTTTTTGTTAAGATAAAGATGCCATGAATCTCGTGAAACCATTTCATAGTAGTTCCCTAGTATGTATTCATTTTATAAATCATTATTATAGCATAAAAACATAAATGATTATTATAGCATAAAAACTTCAATTCGTATATGATCCATATCAACATTAAGTGATGTTACATAAGGACATTTTTTCAATACTTTTCATTCACAAGATGTTATTTGTGCAGATGGTATTTTCTTCATACCTATCGAGTAATATGAGTTGGGAACAATTCCTGATTTGTGTTTACTACTATAAATAGAATTACTTTCACGGTTTGAGCTTAATCCGCTCTTGCACCACAAATCAAGAGTTTTGGTGGGGGAAGAGTAATGTATCATAGGGTTACTTATACTAACTTTTTCTATATTTTATGTTTATTATCATTTTCTATATTTTATGTTTATTATATAAATCTTCTTTATTTTGAAAATAATTACACCAACCACCTCTATGTTTATTATACAGCCCATTATATGTTCTATGTAAATGATTATTACACTGACCATCCTTAAAACATAAAACCTAAGAGAGGTTCGTGTAATTATTTTCAAAATAAAAAAGATCTGTGTAATAAACATAAAACATAAAAAATATTACTGTAAATAGTCATATATTATATTATATTATATTATATTATATTATATTATATTATTGAACATGTTCCTACTAGTCCAAATCCATTGGTTCATGAAAAGATAATTAAAAAAATACAATAAAATGCGTACCAAAGAGATTAAATTAACCCGTATTGTTCCAATAGGATCCTTACTGTACCAAAATTCTAGAGTTTTGGATAAATTATAGGATTATTTATTAATAGGATCTCACGTAATAGTTGACATTAGAATTTTGGTCTCCATATTGTCCAACGTTAGTTTTTGGGTCTTAAAATCACTATTCATAAGCCTATGTGAACAGTGATTTTAAGACCTAAATACTAACGTCGGACAATATGGAGACCCAAATTCTAATATTAACTATTATATTGATAAGAAGAGAAGTTGCTGAAAGTGGGCTTTTTCTTTTTTTCTTTTTCTTTGAGATGTCTGACGATTCCCACGGGACTTTACACACGTTGCGTTGTATGTCATTTGGGTCCAGTACCCCTATACATTTTTTGTGGTTTGATCCCGAAACCTCTGTCCAGACAGGACAGTTATATATTTTCTTACTGACCACAATAAGCAGTTGAGTTCAGTTTGAAAGTGGGCTTATGTTTGCTGCTGGTATATGTGAATATTGACTGCATAAGATGACTGCTCCCACCTTATTTGTGTACTATATATTATCCCCTGCAACTTCTGTAGACAGACAATCTGGTAGAGGTAGCATGGCCAGATTAGTTGGTCATAACATTGACTACTGAACTTTTTGAAAAAAAAAAAAAACTCAAGAGGGAAGCTAATAACATTCCTGGTCCATGACTATTGAGCTAAACATACTGTGTCCATCTCAACATCCATGTCTGACACGAATCCGACACGAAACTTTCTTGACACTGAGGTTGAGTAAGGGCCATCCATGTTTAGTCTCCTAGGAGACCCAAAATATGGTTGAAATTGATCTGACATGCTTGTGATAATGTCAAACATACAAAGTGACATTTCTTTGCAACAGAACCCTTCTATAACTCTATGGAACCCAGTACGAAATTGACATACTGCTTGAACAAAAAAGAATTAAGATTTTTCCAAAACGATGCCACTTGCAAACAAAGCCACACACTAATGTGTTCTGGATACCAAATGACTACCAATGACTAGTGATCATAACCCCAAACAAATGCCTCTCCCCCTCTAACTAACCTCACCTCTCTCTCTCTCTCTCTCTCTCTCTCTCTCTCTCTCTCTCCATTGCTATCTAAGCTGAACCAGCTTTCTCGTCGACCAGCTTGTCGATCAGGTCAGCCGCATCTTGGACTGTCGAAATGGACTGAGAGTTATCTTCCTCTACAGTGATCCCAAACTCTTCCTCCAAGCCCATCACTATCTCCACCTGATACGCGCAACAACAGATTAGAATTGAACGTACAGAAAAGACAATAAATTTCCAAAACCATGATATCTATCTAGACATGATTTCCTAATGGAGATACAGGTGAATACCGTATCTAGAGAGTCTGCGCCAAGGGAAGCAAATGTGGACTCGGCAGTGAGGGCAGTTTCTTCAGATAGGGCAAGCTGTTTCTTAACAATGTCCATGACTCTGGCCACTGTCTCCGGCTTGGCCTGTAATCAGAAAGAAACTCCAGCAGTCAGTCATGATAATACAAGCTATGCTATATATAGGTGAAAGCTAGGGAGAGAAATAGTACCGCACAGCAGATTTGGAAGCGCTGCGACCTCAAAGATGGAAAGAGCTTCTTCGACACTGATGATACCAACTTCACACTGGAAAACCTTCCACTTTTCTGTGTATCGGGCAATAGGGAGTTAGACGCGTTTGCTAAAAGATTTGTTAGTCCAAAACCCCAAACTCCCTCGTTTTTATGTATAATCAAATTGGCCATGAGTTCTCAAGATGATTGGAACTGAACAAACTTTTCATGGACAGGTGAATATGTTTTCAAGACTGGACAGAACAAACTTTTCATGGACAGGAGACTTGGTAAGATTCAGACAATGTCAAGATGCCTGAATCAACATTAAGAAATAACAGGTCACCCGTAAGAAACAAATCCTTGAATAAATTCAGAAATTTAGCATGGATTGACCTTTCTTATGTTTTGAAATGTGTATTATGATTTGTTAATATAAAAGTTTTTGAAATAGCAAAACAATAACAACAACAACAACAAAACCTTCATCCCTATTTGGGTCGGTTACTTGAAATCCTTATCTTCCACTCAACTACGTAAAGGGGTCTCTTCCCTCACATATTAGCAAAAGCCACATCCATTTTCATATCCTTTTCCGTTCCCTAACTCTGAAATGCCTTAATTTTTACAATGTCAAGGCATGTCAAACTTGGTTTCCATCGATTTGAACTAGGCTGACAACATTTTTCTGCCAAGAAGTACGATAGAATAGATGCATTGGCAACTGGTGATGAAGTCATGCCAAATCAACCTGTGTTCATTGCCATCTTCACCTTTCTTGCCGTATCATTACGATGGGCGTTAAGTGAAAATGCAGTCATGTATGGAACTTAGGCATCCTATGTGTTCCTCACAGACCATGATATTTGATGCCCTACTCCGAGTGCAACTACTGTATGCAGACGCTACATTCTCATTCAAACTACAACTATATGATGGATCTGACTGAATAGTGTTGTACTATGGCTCGAGTTGAACTACGGAGAGCTACGATCACCGTCCGGTGATCGGAGAAGCCCGGGAGGAGTCGAAATAGCGAGAAGGGGCTCGAAAGAGCCAAACTGTAGCAACAATGTTATACTGGCATTCCAACGATATGTGTTAGAGTTAATCCTATTGAGGAGGTTGAAGATGTTGTTATTTGGGTTTCAATAAATCCTAGTCTTTAGGAATGTTGTTATTTGATCTATTCTTTTGATTTGTTATCACTTGGTTAAAATATGGTTAGAGGGTGCTACTTTTATGCATTCTGTTAGAGTTGTAAATGGCTATTTAAATGCCAAGTTGAGTTTGAATAAATATACAGATTATTCTGATCAAGAATCAAATATTCCTCGTCTTCCATTTGGTATCAGAGCTATGGCAACCAACGACGAGCAAAGCCCCACGATGCCGACACCTATGAAGGAGACCTCATTCACCTTCAAGTACCCCATGCTGACACGGACCAACTACGCGGATTGGGCTCTCTTAATGAGAGTCAACATGCAGGCGCAAGGCCTGTGGGAGGCGATCGAACCCGGGAAAGCCGACTACCGCGACAACATGATGGCCCTATCCGTCATACTCTGTGCCGTGCCGCCAGAGATGCTGCGGACACTGGCAGTAAAAGACACTGCCAAAGAAGCATGGGACGCTGTGAAGATGTTGCGGATGGGGGTCGAGCGCGTGCGCGAGGCCAAGGTGCAGAAATTGTACGCCGACTTCGAATCAATGAAGTTCAAGGACGGCGAGTCCGTCGAGGACTTCGCGATACGGCTCACAGGACTCGTCAACGACCTGCAACTACTCCGCAACGAAATGGACGACGAGAAGGTAGTTAAAAATTTCTTCGAGCCGTTTCATCCAAGTACACGCAAGTTGTCATCGCCATTGAGACTTTAGTGGATCTCAAGACGTCAATTGAAGAGCTTACCAGTCGACTTCTAGCCGTCGAGGAGAGGTACGATCTTGGCAGCAATTCCGCCGACACAAGTAGCCGCCTTCTCCTCTCCGAAGAGGAATGGCTCACTCGCACGAAGCAGAGGAAGCAAGGCGTGGCCTACTCCGACGGCGGCAAAAGATGTTGTCGCGGGCACGGCAAGCCAAGAGGTCGTGGTCGCGGCGACACGAACAAGAAGGATAAGTGCCACAATTATGGCATCTACGGCCACTGGACGAAGAACTGCCGCAAGCCGAAGCGCGATGAGCGGGCCAATCTGACGCAAGCCGACGACGATGAGCCCGCACTGCTGATGGGGCACGAGTACACGCTCGTCGAGACCACCGTCGGCATGACCAACAACGTCGTACTCGACAAGGTGCACGCTCAGGTGCATCTGGGCCGTGAAGACGACCACCACGGCGAAGCATGGTACCTCGACATCGGCGCCAACAACCACATGATGGGCTGCAAGGAGGTCTTCGCCGAGCTGGACACTGGAGTCACGAGCTCCATCAAGTTTGGTGACGGGTGTGTCGTCAACATCCGAGGGCGTAGCACGGTAATGTTTACGTGCCAGAACGGCGAGCACCTCGCCCTCACCGGCGTCTACTTCATCCCGAAGCTACGAAGCAATATCATCAGCCTTGGGCAGCTCGATGAGAACGGCTGCCAAGTCTTGATCGAAGGCATCGTGCTTTCGATTCGAGATCGTCATCAATGCCTCCTCGCCAAGGTAAAACGTGCATCAAACCGACTGTACATTCTATCTCTTGATATTGTACAACCAGTGTGTTTAGCAGCACGACTCAATGACGACGCATGGCGGTGGCATGCACGGTTCGGCCACCTCAACTTTTAAGCACTCCGGAAGTTTGAAGCACTCCGGAAGTTAGCTCGCAACAACATGGTGCACGGGCTACCACAGATCGAACACGTCAATCAGATCTGCGATAGTTGCCTTGCTGGGAAGCAGCGCCGCACGCCATTTCCGCAGGAGACCAAGTACCGCGCCGACAACCTGCTAGATCTCGTTCACGGTGATATCTGCGGGCCAATCACACTGGTGACACCCGGTGGTAAGCGCTACTGATTGCTCCTCGTCGACGATTTCAGCCGCTACATGTGGTTGACGCTACTGGATTCGAAGAATGAAGCGCCGACATCCATCAAACACTTTCAAGCCCACGTCGAGGTGGAGACAGGGCGCAAACTGTGTACGCTCCGTACTAATCGTGGGGGCGAGTTCACATCCGTAGCATTTGGCGAGTATTGCGCGGGTCGCGGCATCAAACGGCAACTCACGACACCATACTCACCACAACAGAACGACGTTGTCGAGCGCCGGAACCAGACGGTCGTCGCGATGGCGCGCAGTCTTCTAAAGGCAAAGGATATGCCAGAAAAGTTCTGGGGCGAGACGGTCACGACGGCTGTCTACATTTTCAATCGCTCGCCGACACGGAATGTCGACGGCAAGACGCCATACTAGGCATGACACGAATACAAGCTGAGCGTGCACTTCCTCCGCACCTTCGGCCGTGTCGCACACGTCAAGGTGGTCAAGCCGAACTTACAGAAGCTAGAAGATCGCAACAAGCACATGGTCTTCATCGCCTACGAGCTCGGCACCAAGGCGTACCGGGTATACGACCCCGTCGGCAAGCGCGTGCATGTCACACGCAACGTTGTCTTCGACGAGGAAGCTAAGTGGAACTGGGGCATGCAAGACAACGTAGGTGAGACATTTACTGTTGAGTATACTATGTTTGAGTATACTATGATCCTCATACCACATGTTGAACACGCAGGCACGCCGGTGCACGTGGGTGGCGATCCATCAACACCAGTGGCACCCAGTCCAGGACCGTTGACGCCGGCATCCGGGACAGAAACATCCAACTCGGTGGTAAAAAGTGGAGTAAAATTTGTCTCGCCACCCACCAACGCCTCGGCCATGCTCGATGCCGATGACGACGGGCCGCACAGATACATGACCTCGGCGAGCTTGCTTTGTAGTGCCCCGCTCCGCGTAAGCACTATGAACAAGAGATATCGGTTTGCTGACTCAAAAATGATATCTTCCTTAAGAGCTCCTTGTTGAAGCAGAAGATGACTGATCTAGGTGAGTGGGCAGAACTCCGTTCCCTGATTCTGGCACGCCTTAATAATAAATCCGAATTTTATAATGCATGTTGCTAAAAAGATTATTGTTTCCGTTGCATTAATAATAGAACTGCATGCTTAGCTAGAACTTGAATGCTTGTCAATAGAGAACCTTGCCATGCTAATAAGAAAGAGTAAGAGATTACTTGAACTTGTCTCCATATCGCTTGTGTTTTGATAGAACCACTTCGTACTTGAACTTGATTCAGAAAGATGGCGGCCAGTCCGCACCAGAGATAGAAGAGGAGATAGATGGTCTGCTTGTTCATTTCGTCTGTATCGTAGAGTTTATCTTATAGTATTTCATGCATTCACATTGGTCGGACAATGGCTATTAGTGCAGAGCTGAACCTTGGTCCCGGCTGCTATAATGTTAGTGAAGAGCAACCATGAGTCACAGCTGCTAATAGCATGAGATAAAAAAGTCATTGGTTAGCTGTATTACCGCTACTGATCATGGGTTTCTCAGAGAATCTCGTGCCTTGTGATTTGCCCCGTTTACTCAGATGGATTATTGTTTGCAACACTGTCCCTCCGCTGCATACTCGATCGATTCGATGATAGCCACAACTTTAACGATGTTTCCTTGTGTGGGCGCAACCCCAGGCTCGTACGGCATTACGTTCCGATGGAAACGATCGTTCCGCGAGAGCGCTGGTGTGGTAATTTATGCCCGACGGGGACGGCCGATTCCTGCGGGAGATCGGGCGTGACATAGTGGTATCAGAGCAACTCGATCCTCTGGCCTTATGCCTATTTCACTGTTGTTCTTAGATGACGATTCCTTGTACATTGATATTGTTATTGAATAGAGCGTTCCATACAACAAGTCCATAGATATTCTCAAAGATGCGTACAAAAGTTTTCTGGATTTGATTTGTTGCTTGAGAGTTGTGCTTTCGTGCTTGTGGTTTGCTAGAGTTTTCGATTGAGGATGGTGAGGGATGAAGACTATCGCTGCTCTGGATATCGAGTTTCTTCTTGTAGTTTTGAGGACGAAACTCTTTCTTAGTGGGTAAGTATGTAGTGTCCCGCTCCGCGTAGGCACTATGTACAAAAGATATCGGTTTGCTGACTCAAAAATGATATCTTCCTTAAGAGCTCCTTGTTGAAGTAGAAGATGACTGATCTAGATGAGTGGGCAGAACTTCGTTATCTGATTCTTGCACGCCTTAATAATGAATCTGAGTATTATAATGCCTGTTGCTAAGAAGATTATTGTTTCCGTTGCATTAATAATAGAACTGCATGCTTAGCTAGAACTTGAATGTTTGTCAATAGAACCTTGCCATGCTAATAAGAAAGAGTAAGAGATTGCTTGAACTTGTCTCCATATCGCTTTTGTTTTGATAGAACCACTTCGTGCTTGAACTTGATTGGGAGAGATGGCGGCCAGTCCGCATCAGAGATAGTAGAGAAGAGATAGATGGTCTGCTTGTTCATTTCGTCTGCATCGTAAAGTTTATCTGATAGTGTTTCATACATTCGCATCGGTCGAACAATGGTTATTAGTGCAGAGCTGAACCTTGGTCCCGGTTGCTATAATGTTAGTGAAAAGAAACCATGAGTCACGGCTGCTAATAACATCAGATAAAAGAGTCATTGGTTAGCTGGATTACCGCTACTGATCCTGAGTTTCTCAGGGACCGAAAATCATATAGATAGTTCATCTTGTTTTGCTTGATAGAAGGATAGTTTCTAGATGGTGCATTGTCCCTAGAGTCTTTGAGTATAGCTCACGAGACACGCTGCGCACACCCTGATAGTAGAATAATCGGCTTGTCTTGTGTGCTTGAATGTTATCGAACATGAACTCTGATTTCAAAGATGTTTCCAAAAGAAGTAATATGACCCCGTTCTTGTACTGCATGTAACAAACCTAGGTAAAACTAGAAAGATCACTAGTAATGTAATATTTTATAACATAATTACTTAGTGTTGGTTTTGGTGAATGTTGCTTCTGTTCATTGATTTTATACTCATCAGTACTTTCTCCAAAGTGCTGACACACCAACAGTTTGTTTGTTAGTAGGTGTTGGATCGTCCGAGGAAGCGATAGTCGTGCCTCATCCCCAGGACCCAGAAATCTGGTTTCGATGCCTTGAGCCGTATCGATTGCTTTGAGCTGCTTTTGTATAGAGGGACATTATGTATGGAACGATGTCATTGTACTCAGAGAATATCGTGCATTGCGATTTGTCCCGTTTACTTAGATGGATTATTATTTGCAACACTGTCCCTCCGCTGCGTACTCGATCGATTCGATGATAGCCACAACTTTAACGATGTTGCCTTGTGCGGGCGCAACCCCAGGCTCGCACGACATCCCGTCCCGATGGAAACGATCGTCCCGTGGGAGCGCTGGCGCGGTGATTCGTGCCCGGCAGGGACGTCCGATTCCTACGGGAGATCGGGGCGTGACATGCTTGACACGACCACCATCCGCGAGCTCGATGTCGACGAGCTGCTCCTTATGGTTGGCGAGGAACCTGCCACTATCTTTGAAGCCGAGAAACACCGATGTTGGCGCCAAGCGATGCTCGAGATGAGCTCCATTAAGGAGAACCGTACATGGCACCTCGTAGACCTCCCACCCGGCCACCGTCGGATCGGTTTGAGGTGGATTTACAAGCTCAAGAAGGACGAGCACAGCGTCGTCCTCAAGCATAAGGCGCGGCTTGTGGCAAAAGGCTATGTGCAAAGGCAAGGAGTGGACTTCGAGGAAGTGTTCGCGTCGGTTGCTCGCCTCGAGTCCGTCCGTTTGTTGATCGCACTTGCCGCGCCTGAGGGGTGGGTGTTGCACCACATAGACGTGAAAACGGCGTTCCTCAACGGCGACCTCAAGGAGGAGGTGTACGTCGCCCAACCTCCCGGCTTTGTTGTCGAAGGCCAGGAGCACAAAGTGCTGAAACTTGACAACGCATTGTACGGGCTGTGGCAAGTACCGAGGGCTTGGAACACCAAGCTTGACAGTTGCCTACTGTCACTTGGTTTCCACCGGAGTGCACAGGAGCACGTTATGTATACCAGCTCGCCTACTTGTGGGTGTGTACGTCGACGATCTCATCATCACCGGGACGGATCCACAAGAGATTGCCAAGTTCAAGGAGGAGATGAAGGCCTTGTTCAAAATGAGTGACTTGGGATTGCTCACCTTGTACCTCGGCATCAAGGTGCAGCAGTCCGATGGCTTCATCACCCTCAGTCAGGAGGCATATGCGCTCAAAATCTTGGAGAAAAGTGGCATGGTGGATTGCAACCCGTGCCACGTCTCCATGGAACCGAGGTTCAAGCTAAGCAAGGTGAGCTCAGCCCCTCCGACTGACGCCACATCCTACAGGAGCGTCGTCAGGAGCCTCTGGTACTTGGTGCACACGCGCCCAGACATCTCGTACGCGGTAGGCTACGTGAGTCGGTTCATGGAGAACCCGACCACCGAACATTGCTGCCGTCAAGCGCATCCTTCGCTACATCGCCGACCCACGTCACTTTGGCTGTCGCTATGCAAAGGTGGAGGAACCACGGCTGATCGGCTACAATGACAGTGACATGGCAGGTGACATTGACACCCGCAAGAGCACCACTGGCGTACTATTCTTCCTCGGTCTTAGCCTCATTAGCTGGCAATCTCAGAAGCAGAAGGTCGTGGCATTGTCATCCTGCGAGGCCGAGTACATTGCCGCAACAACGACGGCATGCCAAGGCATTTGGCTTGCAAAACTCCTTGGTGACTTGAAGAACAAGGAGGCCGAAAGCGTCATGCTCAAGGTAGACAACAAGTCCGTCATCTCCCTCAGCAAGAATCCCGTCTTCCATGAACGAAGCAAACATATTGATACAAGGTATCATTTCATTCGGGAGTGCGTCGAGAGAGGGAAGGTTGAGGTCGAGTACATCAATACTGAAGAGCAGCTCGCAGACATTCTTACCAAGGCGCTCGGGCGAGTCAAATTCATTAAGATGAGACAGAAGCTCGACGTCAAAGAGGTGAATCTCATGCAACAGACTTAGGGGGTGATTTGTTAGAGTTAATCATGTTGAGGAGGTTGAAGAGGTTGTCATTTGGTTTTCAATAAATCCTAGTCTTTGGGAATATTGTTATTTGATCTATTCTTTTGATTTGTTATCACTTAGTTAAAATATGGTTAGAGGGTGCTACTCTTATGCATTCTGTTAGAGTTGTAAATGGCTATTTAAAGACCAAGTTGAGTTTGAACAAATACACAGATTATTCTGATCAAGAATCAAATACTCCTCGTCTTACAATATGCAGTCGGCATACCGTCAATATAGCGATATACATGTTTTCGTTTTAATAAGTTTTGGGGAGAAACTTCTCCATCAAGCATACCGGCATACAGTCGGAATGTCGGTGCGCTGGGTTCAAGCTGAATGGGTCAGATTGAAGTTGGTATTTTTGACGGTTCAGAATACTTATGATTTGAAGAATTATACTAGGGGATTTTCTAACCCTATTCTGAAGAGATTGAGCCTAATAAGGAGGCTTTTACTAGAGAGAGTTCTAAGAAAACCATAAGGAAATCTAGAGAGAAGAACGAGGGAACTCGTCGGAGTCTCGCAAGGGAGGGTTTCACAATACGGTACTTATTTGTGTAATATTTATAAAGTTTATTTCACTAATTCAAAAAGTATCTTCCCTTGCCCTTGTACGTATGACGATCTTGGATGAACCAATTAGATTTGTGTGTTTGTTCTTGTTGCTATTTACATACAATATTTCTGCTTGTTATTCATCGTCATAATGTGAGCTCTCCGTTTTTTTGGCTTTAAGAATTGGTATAGAGTGTAGGGAACCAAAGGGAGTTTAGTCTTAATGATCGAGGTCAGCGGTAGATGATGATATTGGTTTGCTCCATATCTTATTATATAGTGTTTCGTAGATCATTTGTTCATAAGGAAATGTCGGGGAGTTCAATTCAGGAATGACTTCTAAATTGAATAATAGCTAGCACCAAATTCGATGTAGAAAAGTTTATCGATAAGGGTAACTTCTCGATGTGGCAAAAAAGGGTTAAGAAGATCATTATGAAAGAGAGGTTGTATAAGGCCTTAGCCGGTAAGGAAAAAGACATGACAACATGAAGGAGGATGCATGGAACAATATGGACCAAAAGGCACAGTTCACGTTAGATATTTGTTTGGCTAATGAGGTAATGTACAATGTTATGTCAGAAACTAGTACGACAAGTTTATGGAACAAGCTAGAGATCTTGTATATAACAAAGTCATTTTCAAAAAAGTTTTATCTGAAGAAACAACTATACACTTTTCGCATGAAGGAAGACACCCCGATTCAACACCATCAGAACAGCTTCAATTTGTCTAGCTAATGAGGTAATGTACAATGTTATGTCAGAAACTAGTACGACAAGTTTATGGAACAAGCTAGAGATCTTGTATATAACAAAGTCATTTTCAAACAAGTTGTATCTGAAGAAGCAACTATACACTTTTCGCATAAAGGAAGAGACCCTGATTCTACACCATCGGAATAGCTTCAATAAGGTGGTTAGTGATCTTCAATGTTGACATAAGGTTAGAGGAGGAACAAGCGTTATTGCTCCTATCTTCGCTTCCAGGGCCATATAATCTTATAGTGGGATGAAGACTCTCGAGATAGAGGAGGTTACAATGACACTTCTCAGTAGTGAGATTATGAGAAGGACAAATCTACTAGAGGAGTCATCGGGGTTGATTGGCAGTACAAGGGAAATGATGAAGAATAAAGACAAAGGAAAGAGAAATCGAGCAAGTCCAAATCATCATAGCAGAATAGAGATGTATGTTTTTTCTACAACCATTCACGACACTTGAAGAAGCAATATCCAAAGTAAAAAAGCAATGGTTAGAAAACAAGGGTAAAGGTTCCAGTACAAGAGATTCGAATTAAGCCAATGTTGCAACGGAATACGAGGATTTATCGTATAATGTACTTATGGTACATAGAGAAAGGATATATTTCAAAAGTTTGGATTCTTGACTTGGGTTGTGATATGTGTCCGAACAAATCGTAGTTCAGCACCAATAAAAAGTTCAGTGGTGGTGTTGTTCTTATGGGGAGTAATGCATCGTGTAAAACCATTGGTGTAGGGAACATCAAGCTTCGCATATTTGATGGTGAAGTACGGACACTTGTGAACGTTAGGCACATATTATATTTGAAGAAGAACCTTATTTCTCTCGGCGCATCGGACATGACGGGATACATGTTTTATGATCAGGTTTCAAAGTTGAAGATAGTCAAAGGTAATCTGGTGGTCATGAAGGAACATATGTCGTCAAACTTTTATCAGTTGGGCGGGAGCATGGTTACTGGTAGTGCAACTATCATTATATAGAAAGAGGTGGAGGATCCTACAAAACTTTCACGTCTTGGCTACATGAATGAGAGAGGTCATTGTAAGTTACATAAAAGAGAGTTGTTGAAAGACTTAAAGGACTACAATCTTGATTTTTGTAATTATTGCACAACGGGAAGCAACATAAGGTGGAGGCGGTGGACGAGACTGAAGGGCTTCTCGATTACATCCTGACGTATGGGAGCAGCACAGTTCGATCAAAGAGAGGGGTCGATTATTACATCACTTTCAATGGTGACTTCTCACGGAAGGTTTGGGTTTATGTTCTCAGACAAAAATAAAAGGTACTTGCTAGATTCTGGAGTGGACGTCAGTTGTGAATAAGCAGAATAGACGAAAGGTGAAGTATTTTCGGATAGATAATGAACAGTGAAGTAATATGGTTCATGTTCAACTACGGAGAGCTACCGACATTGTTTGATGATTATAGAAGGTTGAGGGGAGTCGAAACAGCCAGAAGGAACTCGAAAGAGCTAAATTGCAGCAGCATTAGCGGTATAGCATAATTTTGTTCCATGAAGTTTTGAGGAGAAATTCCTCTGCATCAAACATACAGACGGTATGTATACCAACGGTACGCCGTTGCGTCGGGTTCAGGATGAACGGTTCAGATTGAAGGTCTTATTTTGTACGGTTCATATTGCTTAAGATTTGAAAAAAAAAAAAAAAAAAATAGGAGAGATTTATTAAGGGGTTTCCTATCCCTAATCTGGGCTTGAGGCTAATAAGGAGACTTTTCCTAGAGAGCGAGTTATAAGAAAGTTATAAGAGAAACTAGAGAGAATGAGAGAGCTCGTTAGAAATCTCGTAAGAAGATCTTATAATATGTTATATTGTTAATTCTTGTAAAGTTTATCTTATTGATTCAATAAAGTATTCTTCCTTTGCCTCATGGGCGTAAAGCCAATTTTGGCTGAACCGCAGTTAGATTTGTGTATGTTCTTGTTGCTATTTACATACATTATTTATGCTTGTTATTCGTCATTATAAAGTGAACTTTTCGTTTCCACGGCTTCAAGAAATAGACATACTTTATTTGATATGTTGTGCATGTGCAACAATCGATACAATGCTTTGTATAACATACTCGACATCTGCGCTAGAATGTGAATAAACTCATTGAAGATGGAGACAACATGTGAACATATATAAAGACATCATGAACTTCTTCCTACTTCCAATTGCTTCACAGTTGCACTAAGGGATTGTTTGGTCGACCAAGTGCAACAAAGTGGAAAATTTGAAATTAATATTTTGCGTACGCATTGCGATGAAGTGAAGTGAATTTTTTTTTCATTTGGGTGCTTTGAAGAAGTGGAGGTTAGAAGTGAAAAATTCTAAATTTTGGTGTTTGGTTGGCTGTTGAAATGAGTAGGAAAGTGTAACTTTTTTTGTTGAAGTGACATGAATTAACTCTTCTTTTTGTTAAAATAGAGAGATTGTGGTCCTCCAACCAAAAGCGCGAAGTGAAAATGATGATTTTCTACTTCTGTACTCCAATAGAGAGAAAAAGCTACGATTTTAAAACTTTAATTTCGTAGCAAACAAGATTTATTGTTCATCTCAAATCACAGTAAATCTTGTCTGCAAATCCTCCAACCAAACATGTGAAGTGGACCAAAATCTAAATTTTAGCTACTTTTGTGCTCTAAATTCCCGAACCAAATAGCCTCTAACCTGTGATATATGAACATTAGAATAGAATTTCATAACAACACGAATGACTTGATCTAATCTTTGAAGATATTAGCCCATAAATCTATACTACTATATAATAAGAAAAGTTGAGACTTCATCGTGAAAGTTTTTATTCCTAAAATATCCTTATCTATGTTTACTACTTAAAAATTTTCTTTAAATTTAGAGTAATAATTTTCGTACTTCCAAAGTGTCCCTCCAAACCATCCCTCCTTATGTGGTAGTTGATGTGACATGTTAAATAGCATTATGTGGAATCTAACATGACAAATTTTAATCCAAAAAATTAAATTATCCAAAAATATTAATGTTAATGTTAATTTTAATGTTATTGTTAATGTTAATATTAATTTTAATGCTAATGTTAACATTAATTTTAATTTTAATTTTAATTTTAATATTAATTTTAATTTAATATTAATTTTAATTTTAAAATTTGTCATGTCATCTGTCACATTAACCGTCACATCAGCTGCCACATAAGAATGAATGATTTGGAGGGACAATTTGAAGGGATGAATAGCATTTTTCTTAAATTTAACATGGATAGTTAGGTAATTGTGAGTCGAAAAAAATTAAAGGGAATTGTTGTTTGCTCTTCCCAAAAAGTAAAAAACTAAAAGTTTCTGCTCTTCTCAAGTAGGAAAAAATAAAAATACTTATTGTTTGATATTTTCAAATAGTATGAAATACGTACAAGGCTCGTGCATATAAATATCATAAGGACAAAAGAGCTGATAAGGAACAATAAGGAACAGCCTAAGAAGCACACACTACAACTCCAAAAACATATTGTTATTGAATTAGACAATAGCTCAAATATTGAAATCCACTAGTGGTTAATTTCAAATAAACCCCAAGAAAAATATGTATGGTATCAGGGTCCACATTTCCGTATCTACTTGTATCTTATTGCGTCAATGATACACGGAAAAACCCTCATCCAAGTGAAGCACGGCTAGAGGTTAATTACTTATTTCTACTTCTCCTACAAAATTCAGAACAAAATATACAAACTACCATATCGAATTCATCGAATTAATCCTAAAACACTCATCTTAACTACAGAAACTTGAAATTTCTCCATTCCAGAGCTAATCCCAGTCAAGTAAACACAGTTGACAGTACATTAAGTCTAAACGGTCACCAAAGATTCAATCTTTACTTCAGGAGCAACTTCAGCAAGTACAACTTAGAGACAAATCAGAGGAAAATCGTAGAAAGTAGAGAGAATTTGTGTGGAAAAGTTTTACTTCTTGAACATTAGTGGGACAAGTACTACACCTGGTTATTCAAGATGGCTGGCCTGAGGGATGAGCTGAACCTGATGGAGGTGGCGGAGACGGAAGCCATCGGAGTCGAAGAGAGTGAGGATAGAAGAAGCCCTAACCCTAATTCTAGCCCTAACTCTTGGAATGGGAATGGATTGTGTGAGAGGGAGAGAGAGGGATTGAGAGGGTTTTAAAGCTCTCAAGAGAGGGAAACGTTATCCACTCATGAGTGGATGTTTACAATTTGGTACTAGTTCCTTTTACTTCTTTTTTTACACTTTGGTCCTTTGTTCCTTCTTCATTTTGCTTCTTGTGTGCGTCTTGACGTCCTCACTCAACCTTACATTAGCTTAGGATCGATGCCCTTATTTGCATCAAAGTTATATGATGATATTGATCTACTTCAGTTCCAGACTTCATTTCTCAGCAATCAGAATTACTGGGAACTAAATTGTCGCCAACGTGAGTAAAATATCAAAATCTACCTGTTCTTGAGCTGGTCTTGCCTTTGTAGATTTTCATTTCGATTAACAATTTTACCCGTCAAATTCTTTACATATGAACCTTTGGAGATGCCTCGAAGTGCTAGAACTATCAACATGAGATCAAGCCAAATGTAATTCATCTTTATTTTTTTTGAGACAACAATTATCGTTGATCATGAACAGTACATGAGTTCTTCATATCTATGCAGATATGGGAGCTGATACAAGGAGGAATAACTTCATACAGTGTTGTAGCGTGAATGTTAGAATTTAAGGAGAATGTAGCCAAGCGGGAATAACTTACTTGGACAAACTTGCGGAATGAGAAAATATACGTTTTTTTTTCATTAAATTTTTTTTAAATATTTTCTTTTAAAAACAAACATATTTTTATCTCTAAAAATAAGTCGTCTCTATCTATTTATTTTTTAAAACAGAGATAGATTTATTTATTTTTAAAATAGAGATAGATAGAATTTTATATTTATTTATTTTTAAAATAGAGATAGATAGAATTTTTTTTTAAAATAGAGATAGATTTATTTTTTTAAAAACAAATCCAAAACTAATTTATCTTTCAAAATAAATCTAAAAAATAATCTATCTTTAAAAATAAATATACCTTTAAAAAATATATTGAAATTTCTTACTTTTATTTTTAATCTAAAGTTTAATTTAAATTTAAAATTTAATATTATTTTTTTTAGTGTTAATGTTAATATTAATTTTAATGTTAGCTTTACAATTAGTTTTAATGTTAATGTTAATATTAATATTAATTTTAATGTTAATTTTAGTTTTAATGTCAATTTTAGTGTTAATTTTAATTTTAGAATTAATTTTAGTTTTAATGTTAATTTATAATGTTAATATTAATTTTAATTTTAATGTTAATGATATTGTAAATTTTAATATTAATTTTAGTATAAATTTATTTTTAAAGTTAATTTTAGTGTTAATTTAATGTTAACTTTAGTTTTAGTTTTAGTTTTTACTTTAGTTTTAAAATTAACCTTAAAACTAAAAATTAATATTAAAATTAAAAATTAACATTAATATTAATATTAAAAAAAATTAACACTAATATTAAATTTGACAATAGAATTAATATTAATATTAACATTAAGAAATAACATTAACATTAACATTAACATTAACATTAACATTAATATTAATATTAATATTAATATTAATATTAAAATTAAAATTAAGATACACTTTTTTAAATATAAATAGGTTTATTTTTTAAAAATGAGATATTTAAAATTTTAATATAGAGATAGATTTGTTTTTTAAAAAGAGATTTAAAAAAATATATGGAGAAATTTGAAAGACTTATCCCATAAGTTATTTCCGTAAGTTATTTTCGTGTATATATATATATATATATATATATATATATATATATATATATATATATATACTATTCATCTCCACGTACGTAAAGATAAAATTATATAAAAATTTAAAAGATATTAAATATAATTTGAATATATTTTAATTAACTTTTATAGATATGTTTTTACAATTTGAATATGTATTTAGTTAGGTAATTCTATGTCTTGGATTAAATTTAAATATTGAATATAAATATTGAGACTTTGTGGTGATACGATAAATTGTTAGAATGATTTTAAATTTTTTATTTTTTGTAGACTACGATTTTATGTTCCGTAAATTTTTAAAATTTTATGTTCCGATTTTGTTTTAAAAAATATCGGTGTTGTTTAAAAAAATAGAAAATTTTCGTTAGATTAGGCTAGAGATAAGTGCGAAAGTTAAAATTTTAATTTCATTTTAAATATTTGATGGAGTATTGACATACAACTTAGACGACTCACTTTTAAACCGTTTTGAAGCCTCATATATATATATATATATATATATATATATATATATATATATATATATATATATATATATTGGAAGGTTCCATGATGCTTGACATCAAGTTCATATAAAAAAAAATTATGTACTCCTTGTATAAACTTTTATTAGTTTATGTAATATAGTGAGAAGTATTGTCATGTCATTGTATTTCTGGTGTACTTATAAACAATCCACCATATACAGTATCTAATTACAATAATAATTTATTATGGAAAATAATTACATAAAATTAATGATAGCTAATTTGGAAACTACTGACATATATGATAATTAAAATAATATGACATTTACTTGGTAGCAACTCAAAGCATAACAGTAAATTAAGTATTTAACTTCAATCAATGTAATTATTTTAAATTTAATGTGTAGCCAACTAGGCCATTCACAAAAATACTAAAATTACTCTAATATAGTTATTATAGAATGTATTGCAATGTCATTGTATTTCTAGTGTACCTATAGACAACCCACCATATGCAATATCTAATTATAATAAGAAATCAATATGGAAGGTAATTATATAAACAAAATTAATGATAGCTAATATGTAAACTATTAGCATATATCATTAATACTGTTGTATTTTTATTCTATTTATAAACAACCCACCACATGCAATAAAAAATTCATATGAAAAATAACTACATAAAATTAATGATAGCTAATATGAAAAACTCATATAGGGTACTTATTCAAAATAATATGACAGTTACTTGAATACAAAGTAGACATTTAAAGCATAAGAGTTAATTAGGCATTTAACTACAATTATAGATATATTCTACTAATATAATGCGGCAGGAGCCGTCTAATGTATATCATAAACCAATTAATTTAAAAACAAAAAAAAAATTTAAGTACGTAACCGTAAGATGTTTTTTCACCTATTTGAAAAAAAAATGAAAAACCTAATCAACATATGTAAATCCGAAAATATTTTAAAATTTAAATTATATTTAAACTAACTAAATGATATTATCTTACTAATTACATATCCAAAATTTTAAATATATATTTATAATAAATCATAACTATAATATATTTAAAAAATTCTAACATAATTTAAATTTGTATATTTCAATAATATCGTAGATTTGTTTTCCTTCACGTGAAGGTAACTACTATATGTACGGCCTTAAGCCCAAACCAGGCCAACCCGGCCCAACCTGAATCCGAACCGGAAAAAGCCCAGCCCTACTCAGAGCGAATTTTAGGCCAGGCTGGGTTTTTGGTTTCAGCTCTAAGCCCAGCTCGGAGCAGCCCACATCCTATGACCGGGCTGGACCACTTAACACCTCTAGGCTTAACCCCTTCCAGTTAGCCGGACAAAGAATTTAAACATATTTTGTCAATGCAGAAAGCACCAAGCATCAGACTGAAAAAAAAAAAAAAAACAGCATAATGAAACTTCTTCCTAGTCTCACTGTTTAAACATGAACCTCACAAGTCTGCAGCAGCAGCAGAGGTTCAGATCCATCAGAATATTTGAAGCATAACTGCTTCCATTGGATATGTGTATTATGTAATATGATATCCGTATTAATAACTATTCTCCTCTAAGTTGACCATCTGCTAATGTGATCAGACACCTCCGCTACCTAAGTCGTGTCTACCAGCTATACGATGTTAGAATAGACACCACGAAAGAAGGAATGGTAGCTATTTTCTGGATTTTAAACATCATTCTTTGGCTAGTTACAGGCAAAACAGAAACTACTGATAAATACACGTGTGACCTAATAGTCATATAAAATAGATTGGTACAAATCAACCAGGAGCAAGACGTTTAATTTACAACAGTAGAAGATACTTCTAGCATAGCTAACATCAGCCTCCTCGCATTCTACTGCTGAATAGCAACAAGAAAAGGAAAAAAAGAAAGAACCGAAACATAGATCCTAGGATAGACTGACTGTTCTGGAAGTCGAGATATGGCTTCTTCTTCTTCTTACCTGAGCTTCGACCTCTTAGGAGGGGGAGCCCTTGACCTCGAATCTGGCACACGAGACTTTCCGAAGGCCTTCACCTTCCTCCTATTTCTTTCCTCTTCACTATCAGACTCGTCACCATGCTCCCTGTCCGCCTTACTTGCCTCCCTCTCTAGCTCCTCCCAAGTCTTTCCTTTATCCTCCTCAGAGTCCTCCTCTGAAACCTCTTCCTCGTCATCATCAGACTCCACCAGCGACTCACTGTCGTCATCCTCCTCCTCCTCGGACGCAGATTCGGACTGTATATCAGTCGGCTCATAGCCTTTATCAGACTCCTCAGAATTGTCTGAGTCAGAATCGCTCACCTCCATGTTCAAAAATTCCCACCCACCGTCTTCAATGAACTTCTCAGGATCATCAGTGATCGTCTTCAAAATGGGACGCCAGTTCAGGTTCAGCCTGCTCTCGTAATACTTGAGATCAGTTGTATCAAGCCACTCCTTAATTCCGTCAAGAGACGATGACGGAATTGAATCTATGCGGAAGACATCTCTTTTAAAGTCTTTGAACACAATCGTCATGTCAAAGTTCTTCTGCCCCAGCCCAACCCTTTCCAGGTTAACAATCTCAATCTCGCTCAGCGTGATCACCACGAAAGGACTCTCAATCAGCTCAACCAAACAGCTCGAACTTGGAACCATAAAAGCTGATGCCTTGTGGGGAACCCCATGAAACCCAAGCTCCCTTAGAGGTTGATCAAATTCTAGATCAAACGCTTTGAACTGCGTCTGCCCCCAGTGGTCATGCAGCTTGTTGACAAAGTTCTGGAAATCCATGTTTATTTTATTCTTCCTGTCCCTCTCCCTTTGCTCTTCTTCAATTTCATCAGGATCCATCGCTGACCTCCTTCCACCACCTAAAGTCTGGACAACATCCATCACCTCAACAAAAAACTGCACATCCTTTGTCTTCTTGTTGCTCACCATTATGTGATTGTGCAGGTGAAAGTGGAGAAGAGTAATCATCTCCCTCTCAGCAGGTTGAAAGAAGGCATGTTTGATGTTTCCATACATGATTTCAACCCGCTCATCAGCCCTGGAAGTTGAATACCTAAAGCCATTGACATGAGCCTCAAGAGTACCAGTAAGTTTCCTCCCACGACCACCAAATGCAGGGCGTATCCACAAGTCAGGCAACCTCATTGGCTTCATCCTATTGGTTGCAAGTTGCAGTTTCTCCTGAGTAACCAAGGTGGCTCTCTCAGCTCTCTCCGATTCCCTTGATGCAACTTGCCTCCGAAGGGTCTTGATCTGCTGCACAACTTCACTGCTGTGCCTTGGATCCTTTGACCGGAAGGTGATCTCCTTCAAATATATAGCAGCAGGATTCTTGAGCATGTTTGGATCTTGCGAGCTAAATGGGGCACCAGGCACGTTAAAAATGATTCTAATTGTGCAGGTCCGGTTGTCTTGATGGCTGGTCACGCTCTTCACTGTGGCAACATGGAAGGGTATCATACTTCCATAAATAGGTAAAAGAATAGCCTCGTTCTTCTGGTCTACTTGAATAACCAGTTCTTTTGAAAAGGGAACATCACTGACATTTTTGTAAGCAATCAAGTCACTAGAAGCCTTGGCCGCACCACGCCCGTCCCCAGACCCGGACCCACCACCAGCCAGTCTCCTGGCAGTCTCTTCATTCTTCTGTCGAGCAAGTTCGGCCTGGTGCTGTCTCCGTTGCTCTTCTTTGGACTCCTGGTTACCTGATCTCAAGGTTGCTTTGGAAGATGTATGTGCCTGGCTACCCTTACTCTCGGATCTGCTCCGTGGACGCTCTTCCTCCTCATCCTCATTAAACGAGTAAGCAACATCCTTCACTGCCTTGGAGCAAGTTGACGTCAAGATTTCAGGAGGCTTCTCACTAACGATAACAACCGTGTCAGATAGCAACAGAGAGAACTTCTCTGTCTTTGGGTTCTTCGTCTGAGCTTCAAGATTTTGGAAGCCGAGGGTGACATTGAAAATCATTCCAGCTTTAATTACTCGATCATTTTTCATGTTCAAGATCAACCCAGATTCACGAAACTCAAGGCCGATTCCTGTTCCAGCTGACTTGGTTAGGTTTGGGAGAAGCTCTGGAGCCTCCTTCTCAACAACTGCTGTTGCAGCTTGATAAGCAGAACTAACTGTGTTGCCAGGCTTCAATGCACCTATTGCAGCATCATGAGCCTTCAGGAGAACCTCATAGGCCTTGCTCTGTGTTGCAGTAGCATCAATCAGAAAAGTCCTTGCAACATTGGAGCAATAATTGTTGTAGCGAGAGCCAATAGCACAAATTATAACACTGGTAGAATCATAGTACAGGTCATCATCATTGCTAGATGCACTTGGCCTTATATCAAACTTACCCCCACTTTGAAATATTGGAGGATAGCATATGTCAACATTCTCTGCCTTCAGCTTGACTTTAACCTTCAGCGGTTCAAGTATGACCTTCTCTGTATCATCCATCAGAGAAGAGTGAGAAACCTTCTTTTCTTCGTCAATGATCTTCTCAAGTTTTGGAACGACAAAATTCTTCATCACAGACGAAGTCAAGTATGCTGCCTTCCTCACGCAGGTGAGCTCTGTGGCATCTTTCACAGCAAAGAGTTCAGAAAATCCGTTTGTTACATCATTGAGCTGTAGGCTAGAGCCATTCAGTTTCTCAGACCATGTCTCCAGAAGCTTCCCTTCAGGTATCTCTTTTGCAATATACCCAATAACAGGAATGTCCGCTTTGGCCTGAGAACGGACAGCATCAAATATCTCCTCCATTGAGGAAATGCCATCATCATTTTTTGCCTTGACATGCATGACAACATCAGCACCAACAGCCTCTTTAGCAGATTTTTTAATACTTTCTAGCAATGTGGCTTTCTTCTGACTACACAGAAAATGGATCTGCCTGTTCATGAAAACCATGATCGTCTCCGGGAATTCATATCCAAGCAACCAGATGTTCATTGCAGAAGATTTAAGGTAGCGCAGATCTTCAGAAGTTGGGGGTGTAGCAATAGCAATAGCATCAGAAGCATCCCAAAGATCATCTTTGTGCTCCTTCCAATGTGTATAAAACATTTTAAGGCGCTTGTTGAAATTCTCAAGATTAATTGTGTAAGCACCAGCAGCACCAGAGGCTGCTGGTTTTGAGCTCCCATTTTGCCGATCAGCCATTCAACCTGGAACTGAACAAGTAGTCACTGTTAGAAATCTTGAAGCAATCAATACATGTATACAAAATGAAACCCTAATTCCACAAAGGGTAGAAATCCAAAATTTATGCATTTAAACAAAATGGAAGAAGAAGGTTTTCTTCCTGTAAAAGCAAAGAAAACAGATAATCAAACAATTTAAAATCCAACGAACAGATAAAATAGGATGAAACACAACATTTATTTCAACCAAGATATTTGATCTATATTAGCACTCTCCACAAGTTCAAATGAGACAAATAATAACTAATCAAGTTTCAATAAAAAACGACTTCAATATTTAATCTCCTCAACATGTAAATAGCATCACATACAACAGAGACACAAGGCTTCCACATAGCTCAAAATCATGTAACCGGCGAAAATTAAGTAAAAAATAACATAGAAATAGACATTATCTTCAACTTCAAAATCAGGGTTTCTCCCCCTTGATAGATCGATTAACGACTCTCAATCCCTATCTACCTGATCCCAAAAGCCATGCAAAATTTAGGATAACTCGGCCACTTCAATAGAAAATCAATTCAATATCAACTCAAAATAGAAGCAAACACAAAAAATAACAAAGATATATACTATAGGCTACCTCTAATTCCTTTAAAAAACAACTCGAAACTGTTTACTTAGGGTTAGTGTTTCTAAAATCTGGAGAAAGCAAAACCAGCCTTCCAGAACCCTAACAATTATCATGAAACCTCATCAATCATTCCCAAATCCCTCAAAATTACGACTGTAAATGACTAAATGGTCGTGAAAACTAATTCTAGATCCAAACTAATCCTTAATTTTGAAATTGGGAAAGACTCAACTTTCCAATTTATCGATTTTTTCTAATAATTCCATGTCTCATCAAAAGGGTTTTGGTTACATGCATAAGTCACAAGTTCAGCATTCAGGAATAATTCGGCAGGGTTTACATGTTCGGAATTCGGGAAATATCCAGAAAAATCGATAAAAGTTTGGCAAATATTCCTGAATGTTTGAGAAAAAAAAAAAATCAAAGTTGACCTGGAATACTTTGGCATACTTCTAGATTTGGATTCTAATGGTGAAGCATTTTGGAAGAGATGGTGTGAACATGTATATTCCTAGTTGTAAGAACTGTTGCTTTAGTTTTGATTGTAGCATTCCACATATATATTAATAGTTGTAAGAATGATTGCTTCGGACAATCATATATAAACTTTGACCTATTTCTTTATGTTGGTTGAGGTTTTGAAGAAGAGTACTTTAGTCCAACATCGAAAAGGGAGAAAGAGGAAAGCTGTGCTGCTTATAAATACAGAGGAGAGCTCATATCCAGAGTTGTTCAATCAGAGCATTTGGGTTAAATCCAAGGCACAGTAGACTAGGGCCAGTGGAATAGTTGTTGCTGGTCAGCGAATATTCGTTTTATTCCCGATTTTTCACGAATAATTCATGAACTGTGCGAACAATTGGCGAACTGTTAGCGTATTTGTGCGGCGAGCTAGCAATTCGCAACTTTTTCAAAGTTGTGAAAGTTGTCAATATTGTGAACTATGATTACATGAATTAAACCTAAGTACAACTCATGTCAACAAAATAAATTGCACTTGTAATCATCCAAAACCTCCAAAATTCCTCTTTTCAATCAAAAAGGACCAAAACCGATCCCTGATCCCATGAATTCCAACGTATAATCATAATAAAGGGGGAAAGGTTTGATTATATGAACAAAACCTAAGTAAAAAAATTGCACTTATAATCATTAAACATACCCATCGAAATCGTTCCAAATCCCCTAATTCAGATCGAAAAGGGACCTAAAACTAATTCCAGATCCACACCGGTCCATAATTCCGACATCGGTAAACATCATATTTTTCCTAATAATTCCATCGTCCAACCAAAAGCAATAAAAAAAAAGATTTTGGTAATATGAATGAAATCCAAGTAATATTCACGTCAAAGAACATAATTGCGCCAGGAACTGCACCTGTAATCATCAATCATTAGAAAATCCACTAAATTCGTATCGAAAAGGGACCAAAACGCTAATTCTAGATCCACGCCGATCCCTAATTCCAGAATTGGAAGATATCCAATCTTTCCTAAAAATTCCATCGTCAAATCGAAAACTAAAAAAAATGGGTTCTGATTTTATGACATTAATCGAGTAAAAAAAAATCATGTCGACGAAGGGAATTGGGAACATAAAAGCACTTTTTCGTACCAAATTGAACAAAAAAAATTTCATTAGGAGACGAAGGAGAAGCTTACTGCTTTGGGAAATCGAGAGAAAGAGAGAGAAAGAGAGCTCACCTGAAGAATAAAAAGAAGAGATTGGCGACGACGATCGCGGTGGAGAGCTAGGGTTAGGGTTTGAGTGGGATTTGGGTCCTGTTCAAACTAAGGAGAGCCTCTAGATGATAAACATTGATGGAGTCCCAATGCCACATTAAGTGGTCAAATGCTTTGGTCTTTATTTGAGTTGCATTATTTCCTTCAGTTACTCGAGTCCATTGAGTCCTACTTTTTTTTTCTTTCAATTGAGTCCTACTACTTGATTATCGTGTTTTGTACATGTATTGTACATTAGTTTGTAAATGGATGCAGGACGAGACTGCAATGCTACATATATTCACTTCTATGTTGCAACCCTAATAGCAGGTCGACCGAAAATTGCACCATCGTACATAATTCAATATATAATGTTGTTTCAGATGCCATTCTATCAAACATAGGATATTACATATGAAAAGATCATTGACATTATTTTGCTCTACCAAACCCGAACTCACAATGTCACTCGCCTTAAGGATGTGTTTAGTTGGTGGATAAGTGTGTATTTGTGTTTGGTGGTGGTTTAGAAAGGAAAACAAAAGAATATTTAAATATATAAAAACATAAAAATAGAACAAAATATATTTTTATTAAGCACAAAATGGAATTGTTAAGCGTATAAGGAAGTTAGTTAATTAGGATCATACAGAGGAATTTTTAAATCCAGTGTTACGTTGGATTTCATATTGTTTAGGACTTGTTTGGTTGGTCGGATTTGGGGTGGAATTTGCTTTGGATTTGTAGTTGGGATAAGATTCCACACTTACACCATTTGTTTGCAGCTAGATTTTAAGCAAAATTTTGCTTCGATTTGCGAGCTGTAATTCATGTCCCCCATTTCTTCTTCTCCCACATCCCCACTTCTCCACCACCGGATTTGGGTTGGGAAAGAAAAAAAAAACTCATGAGAAAGAAGAAGAAGAAGAAGAAGAAGAAGAAGAAGAAGAAGAGGTCAGTTGCTGCCATCGCCGTTGGTCGATGAGGTTGTTTGCCATTAAATCGGTAGTATAAAAGAACTTGTTTTAACAACAAACTAAAGAAAGTACAAAGAAGTCATAGGCAGACAATCTAAGTACAATTTTTTTGATTCTGGGATGTGACGATGGAGATCGAGTGCTGCAGTGACTCTTTTACTCCGTTGACAGTTCGATGCGGGAGCGAGTAAGCTCTTTTCTATTCTCTCCTGTGCATGTTGCTCGCGTTTGTGTGGGTATGCTACCCTGCTATTTATAGCCGCCAGGCTGACAAGCTATAGGTGCCGCATATGCCTCTGTTTTGTGGCCGCATTGAGGCTCCTTCAACAGAATGCGATTGTAACTGAGCCGCATACTACTTGCCACATAGCCTTGGTTGGGATATACAGTTGATACAATCTCGGTGAAATGGGTGTGGTCATTATTGACCCATTATGTGCGCGACCTGGTCAGCTGGACACGTGGTCTGCACTAATTGCGTCAGGATCTCTTCGGTTGCAATGAAATGATCTTGCAAGTTTGAGGGCCGCATAACTTCTTGTCCGCATATTCATTCTGGCCGCATGTGTGCTCTCGTTTGGCCTTGGTTTGATGGACACTTTGACTGCATGGCGTTGTGGCCGCATACGAGCTCTCGTTTGGCTTTGGTCGAATGGATATTGTGGCCTCATGTTGACAAGGCCGTACGGGACCGTAGCCGCATATGATGTCTAGGCCGCATTAGGCCGAAGCTGCATAGGGGAGGACACGTGGCATGGTGCGTCTGTCGAGACCATTAATGCGTGATGTGACTTTCTATCTTTTTGTATGCCGCCCTTTTCACGAATCTCGAGGCGCTCAAAACTTTATGTCAGTCATCGGAGGCTGTGTCGAGGATTTTTTATGCGGCCTCTTACTCTGAGGCTGTCCAGGCCGCATAAAAGCTATTTATGCTCTTATGCGGCTCCAAGGGGCATAAGTTGTATGCGGCCTGCATAATTTTTATGCTTCTACAAAAACTCTTTCAAAGTTTCCAAAATGACAAGTTTGAAATACTTTGAATAAGAAGCATGGTCGAGGCACTTTTTTGCTGCATATGAAGGACATGCCGCATAGTCTCATTGCCGCATGGAGGGCTCTGCCAGGCTGTCAGGTCTTCATTAAATGAGAAGATTTGACCGAATTTTCTCGGGATTCGGGGCTTATCTCTACACGCGGTACTCGAGGAATCAATTTTTGAGGAGATTAAAAGGGATCACGCAGATCGAGGCGTTAGGTTTATCCCTATTAAATGCTCGATTTGTTGCCTCGATCCCTTCACGCAGCTTTCAAGCATATAAATAGGCGGCCAGGAGGAAAGAGAGAACTTTATTCTCTTTGCTCCCTTTCTTCTTTCCTGTAGAGGATGCCGACGGCAACGGCTTTTCCTGTCGATAATTTTGTCAGGGGCGGTCTTGATCCTTGGCCCCCTGACTTCGATGCTTTACTTGGAGGTAGGGGGCACCGCATTCTTCGTATTGGGCCTCTATGGACACAGAGACACCAGTACACAGTCTTGCTGCGTGGATAATAAATCATCTAGAACACGCGCAGACTCTTTACACAGCCTTGCCGCATGGATGATAGATCATCGCAAATATGCACGGGCTTTCCTCATGAGTCTGTAGCATGGACGGGTAACCATCCTGCGTCGGTTAAGACTCTGCCGTATGGATGAGGGCTCGACCTGGACATGCGACAACCATAATTTTGTCGCATGGATGAAGGCTCGATCCGGACATGCCACCATCATATATATGCCGCATGGATGGAGGCTTCGACTTGACATACGACCATTATGGCTCTGTCCCATGGATGGAGGCTTGACCCGACATGCGACCATCGTGGCTCTGCCACACGAAATGTGCCTTATGCGTCGACTAGGCTCTGTCGCATGGATTTTATATTGTCTTTGTTTTCTAATGCCATATATTTTTCTTTAAGGAGGCTTTGTTCTCCCTTGTGCTGCTCATAATGGAGCATGAAAGGATATCATAACGCCCATTGTTCGGGGTGAAGGCCAACTTTATGCGGTAGTTCCTCGTCAAGAACTGATCCAAGAGACGAGGACAGTTTGCCAAGAACTGATCCCGGAGACGAGGATGAACATCCTACGTCATGAGCAGAGCTGTCCTTATTCATGCAGCGTGCTAGCTGCGTTTCTCCCCTTTATGCAGCTTGCTACCGGCCGGGAGACTGCGGGATCGATGACATGATTTGGATTAATTGTCATTCCTGTCGTTGGTCTTCTCGCATGATTATAGAGCGCCTGCTCCTACTCCTCCCTTGCTATCCATCAGTATGGTTTCTTTCAGTATACTGAGGTTTACACTACGGAGGGATGATCCAGAAAGCATTGAATTTTGTTGCGGGCTTTGCTGGTGTCAGTAGCTACAACAGCTCGGAGGGACGTCTGGATGAAGAAAGTTCTGATTGTAGAATTTTTTATCACGTGTACTTGTGATCTTAAATATTAATGAAAACCCTTAAAATGTAATGGATTTCCATCATATGTACTAATGATCTTGAATATTAATAAAAAAATATCTTTTTTTAGAACTTCTCTTTCGTATATGTCGTGTTGAATGTTGTGAACTTTGAATATTGTGCTAGAGGTAATATGGACGTAGCACAATATCGTAGTTTGTTTAGGATATCCCACTGGAAAATTTAGGTGAACCTATTACTTCTTTTACACGAGAGTGCAAGTAATAAGTTTGATATAAAACCCTATCAGAGGTAATATGGATGTGATAGGTTTTGTTGACCCATTACTTCTTGCGCACCTGAGTATAAGTAATAGGTTTGAGACAAGTCATGCCAGAGGTAATATGGATGTGGCAGATTTTGTTGACTTAACACCGCTGACGTACTTAGAATTAAGTACGGGTGATAAATTGAGACGATAATCGATATCAGAGGTAATATAGACGTGATAATCGATAGCCAAACCCGGAAGGTTTGCTCAGAGGTAATATGAATATTGCAAACACGGCCTGAGAGAAATATTGGGACAGTAGTTCAGAGATAATATGTACGTGAACTAGCATCCGAGAAACTCACTAAGGAGTGATTTGTTGGCTGTATGGTCTACCCAAAAATGTAGATAGACTTGAGGGTTACTCCACTGGGGAGATTGTTAGGCCGATAGCTCAGAGGTAATATGGACATGACTAGCGTCTGATGAGACTATTTTTTTTTTAGTAGTCCCTGCGAGAGTGTGTAGGTGGACCTGAGGACTACTTCGCTGGGAAGCTTTTGAGGATCCATCATCTGTTGCGTATCCAGAACTCCTGAATACAGATAATGGCTTATAAAAAAAGGTAATGTTATGTGTAGATACTCGCTGGGGATGAACAAGGAGTGGAACCCTATACATCTTGGTTGTCCTGCTGGAGATAAGGGGAGTACAAGTCTAGCTTAGACATAGTCTTTTTTTAGAAACTTATCGTTGATGGGTATCATGAGCAAGTCGCTGTTGGGTTTTGCCAGTCGGTAGGCGTCGTTGGAGAATACAGATTCTACGACGAACGTGCCTTCCCATTTGTGTTAAAACTTGCCGACCGTCTTGTGGGTCATAACCATCGACCTTCTTATTGTTAGGACGAGGTCACCAACTTGGTAAGTCCTCTTCTTTACCCATTTGTTGAAGGCTTTCGGGAGACGCACTTGGTATAGCTCAATGTGATATTTTGCTAAGAGACATTTCTCGTCAAGTTCTTCTAACTCTTGTAGCCGTCGACGATGATTGTCGTCGACAGTTAATTTGTTGGAGAGGGCCACTCAGAGTGAGAAAATTTGGACCTCGAGGGGGAGGACTGCTTTACTTCTGTATACTAAAGAGAATGGCGTGCTGCTAGTAGATATCCGGACCATTGTGCGGTAGGCCCAAAGACATTCACCCATCTTCTCATTCCAATCGCGTTTGTTGGATGACACAAACTTTTTGAGTAGCTTTATGATGGTCTTATTGAAGGCGTTTGCCAGACCATTTGCTACTAGATTGTAGGCAGTTGAGGCTATATTTTGGATTCAATTTTTGTCACAAAATTGATAAAAAATATGACTTACAAACTGTGGACCATTGTCATAGATAATCCGTTATGGTAAGCCGAAGCGATATATGACGTGATGCTTGATGAAGCTGATCACGTTTGATGTTTTGACTTCAGCGAGTGGTACTGCTTTCGCCAACTTGGAGAATAATGGAAAGGATGAACCGATATCCCTTAGACGAAGGTGGACTGATTGGTCCTATGATATCCATGTCCCAGGCTTTGAATGGCCAGGATGCAACAGTCGGGTGTAGGAACTTCGAGGGTTGGTGGATGAAGTCAGCATGGATTTTGCATGCTTGGAACTTTATTGCGTAGTCAACGACATCTGCTACCATTGTCGGCCAATAGTAACCGATTATCTGGAGATGGTCATGTAGCTTGGGACCGAGCTGATGGGTACCGCAAACCCCATCGTGGGCCTCACGGAGAGCTTGCTTCGCTTCTGCATTTAATAGGCATCGTAGCAGAAGACCATCATATGAGCGATGATATAGTATTTGGTAGTCGTATCGTAATAGAATCGGGGGGAACGTCTTCTGATGGAAGTGGCTTCTTTTGGGTTATCAGAAAGAATTTCATAGACTGCGTAGTCGATGAATGGAAGTATCCAGTCTTGAAAGTCGGTTCTTGTCTCTACTGAGTAGCTTAGGCACAGACAGAGATTGTTCTTTGGCCGACCAGCTGTAAAATCCCTCACCCAAAAATAGGTATTTTGTGTGTATTCTATATTTATTGTGTTTATTTAGATTATTTTAAAATTAATTTAAATCTAATTATTTTATTAGGATACTTTACCGTAGTTTGAACATTAATGACATAGGACGACCCCAAAATCTATATCACACTTTGTAGGAAGTAGCCTACACTGGGGACACTACCAGTAGGATCTTTCCGTGCCTCAAAATTCTACCATTTAGCATTAATATGGCACTAGTGTAACAACCGTAGTTTCTTGTGTGTAATATTTCAATTTTTTTTATATATAATTCATTTGTGATTATTTTTCAATCCAACCTTCTTCAATAAGCAACACATAATTCCTTCATGCCAATTTAGGCCACTTTTCTCTTTTTGTAGGATTTAATTGTGTATTTATTTATTATTATCTTATTTCGTTTAGAATCCAATCAAATCTTGGTTATTAATATTTATTAGGATTAGTGATTTACCTTAGATTGCTACCAACCAAATTAGAAAATAATTTAAATTAATCATAAATATACCAATAGTCGAAACCCCCCCCCCCCCATCCTCCATATTCGTGACCCCTCTCAAACCCTTATATATATATATATATATATATATATATATATATATATATATATATATATATATATATATATATATATATATATATATATATATCATCTCTTCTCATCTTAAACCCTAACCCTAATTTTCTCTCCTCCTCCACCTTAAGGCCGACCACACCTCTCTCAAAGTCGACCCTCCCCCACGTGGATACCTCAAAGCCGACCACCTATTTCTAAGAACCCTAGTTCTTCATTTTCTCTCTCTCTCTAGTAAGTTCTTTCTTTAAACATTCTCTCCTCCAACCTATCTAATATATTTAATGTATGAATAAATGTTTATATATATATATATATATAAATAAATAATTTTATATGTATTTATAACCCATTGCCATGTTCTTCATTGTAGGGTTTATTGTAGAGTTTTGCATATAGAGTTTTGAACCCATGTATGCATGTATGCACTCATAGGTAGAAACCTTGATTTAACCATGTTAATAATAGAGAAATATGATGATTAAGATTATTTTAGCCATATTTTTACTGTTTATTTTAGAATATTAGTTTGATAAATTTGTGTTAAATAAATTTCATGTACAATGTGTCCCTAGTTTAATATTTTATCCAAAATCCCGTATCGAACTCTTCTAAAACTTTATAAATAATTAAAATATGATATTATTAACCTATATTAAATTTAGTTTTTAAATTATTTTTTGAAAAATATTACTTTTGATTTAAATGAATTTTATATTTAAATGAATTTTATGCATAAAAAGACACATAGTTGACATAGTTTGTATGTAAACTTATTGTAACTTGTTCTTTGGCCATATATGAATGTTCTCCTTATTATTTTGTGATTAAAACTTATTTTTTCAGAATTAAATATGTTTAAGGATTTTCATGCAAACCATAATAGTAGGATTATAATGGCAAAATTTTGCCAATACTATTGCTAGAAGACTAGTATGTGTCCAACGGAAAGATCAATAAGTAGACTTGATAAATATGCATGTAGGAACTCATTAAATAATTATTTTCTAGTATTTTAGAATTATTTTAAGAATTTAACTTTTCTTATGAATTAATCTTTTGAGAACTTACATATCGAGAAAACTCTATTTAGCAACCATAATTGCATGACTAGTTACCAACCTCCGTAGAAACCCCTTGTGAATTAAAAACCATTAATTTACTAAATTTTTATAATTAATTCCAGAATTAATAGTTTAATAAATAATTTTAAAAAAATAATTTTGGTAATGTTGGATGGCTAGTAATAATTTGGTGCGTAGTTACTTGAATGTGCAACCAACGTAGGATTAATCACTAGATGATAACTTAATGTAACTAAAAAATAAGAGTCCAATTAGAGTATTAATTAATTGGTAGATTTTTGTGATGTTTCTCTGGAGAGCTCCGGACCAGATTTGTTGTGCTCACAGCTTGGCTTGGAAGGCAAGTACACCTTGCTTGATTTTATTGTTCAGTATACATATGCCTAGTTGTTATTTGTTAGTTGTGTGCATACGTCTTAAAGTAGCAGATTTACCTGGTATATTGTGAAGGTACTGGTATCTTCTGAACTGACACATGTTCAACACGATCACTAAGTGAGTGAGTGCATTGACTAGCACGTCGACTGATCATCGATACGTCAGTTCGCGTCTTATGTTGGTAGTTATTGTTGGTCTTGTTGTCTATATTTACTGATGTCGTTGCATTATGTCTGCACCGCGTATATGGTTTGAATACATTAGGAGGAGAGAATCTACTAGTGAGCGTACCGAATTTATGTTTCTTACTGTGTATATGGTGTGACTACGTACCCCCATGTCCTTTTGGACGCCTCTTAGGATGATTGTTCTTCTATTTCTCTCCCCTCATACGCCACTGTAAAACCCCCTTCCTAGAAATCGTAAATACCCTTTTATTTATTTATTATTAATTAAATTATAGTAATTAGGTCTAAATAGGATAAATAGATTTTTAATAATTTTTATATTAGGTGTTCGGGCCCTTAGATGACTTATGGGACCATCAGGAATTTTTTGGAATTTATTCCATGTAGGAGACCCCTTGAGCAGTTGCTAGCCTAACGATGTGCAATACCCTATTATATAAATTTTCTTATGAGTATATATATATATATGTATATACAAATATATATATATATGTATATATATTTTATAAAAAGAAAGAAAGAAAAAGAAAAGAATTAAATAAGTATATAATAATAATACTAATAATAATAACAATACTAATAATATAATAATCTTAAGGCTACTTAAACTACTTGCTGTGCACAAGCAAATTAGTTGCTCCCAGCCTCTTCAGCGGATACAAAGGACCGCCCCCTTTGATTCCTTCACCCGACCTTTCACCCCATGACCCGCTCCATATCCCTCTCTATCTCACCTAATTATATATATATATATATATATATATATATATATATATATATATATATATATATATATATATATATATATATATATATATTAGCTCTAAAACCCTAACCTAATTTCCAGACCTCCTCTTTCCATCTACAGCCGTCACCACAGCCAGAGAAGCCCCACCAAGCCATCCAACCATCCCGTCGACGTCGACATCGCGAACTGCAGTTTCCCACTCGAGGCACCTTCGCTCCGGCGTAATTTCCCGTCGACTCGCTCGACCAAACGTTGTTCCGTTTTCATAGGTATGATCACCCCTTAACCCTCTCCAATATTTGTTTTATAGCCTACCTCAGAAAACGTGTGCCCCTAGGTGCAAAACAGCGCCCAAGTCAGCGCGAGCAGACAGAATTCTGCAATCGCAGAATTCCAGAATGACCACCCATATTGTCGAGTTCGTATCTCCCACCACAGAGATCCGAATTCGATGATTCTTTTTGATACCTGTAGATTACATGACCTAGTTTATTTTCTGTATTATAACTTTGTGCTATTAGTCGCTGTGGACAGAATTATATTCGTCACAAAACTGCGCGCACCCACTTTTTCCGGTTTTCTAAAAGTTGGAGATCGGAGCGCGCCCCGCCAAACGGGATCGCCCCGCCATGTGCCAAGTGTATCGAACGGTATACACAGCGTAATCGGATACATGAAAATTCGTGGGGACTGATTCGGACGCGTGTGCGCGCCGGAATCAGACCGTATCCGCGGACACATTTCGTGTCGCCACTTTTGTGGAACTCGCACGTATTTTGTGCACGCTTGTCAGATTGCTACGAAACTTGCGCCACTGAACTCGTGGTAATGCGCTGGTCCTGTGACCCAATTTTCACGCATTTCTGAGACGGTTGACCAGATCGCCAATTGGCGGGCCCCACAGTTGACTTTTTGGACCAAATTGTGTTCGGCTCATCGGAATCCATATTTGGATATACCGTTGGGTTCGTACTGACATTTAGAGTTGTTTGACCTATAGTTTGTCCCATTTAGAGACTGTTACCCTTGGCACGCTTTTCGGTGCAAAGTGGGCCACATGTGGACCCCACTTTTACCCGAAATTACCGTTTTGCCCCTGTGTCCAAATTGGACGAAAGGGATGTGCTTTTTAGCTATTTTGCTTATTCTAGAAACATTGGTGATATTTATTTTAGCATCCGGAGACATTTGTTCTGTGGCCATAGCTTTTGATCCTGTGCGTTTGACTTCTGGACAGTACACCTTGCAGCTTTCTTACCAGGCAAGATACCTTGCCAAATTGTTTACAGTACTTTGCATGCTATTTATATTTCTTTTTATTTATTTTATTTCTGTATAGTTCTTGCATGTGTAGTTTTTTTCAGTCATTACTATGTATTAGATATGTTGACACACACATGGCACCTAGTATCATGGGAGGACAATCATTAGGCGTATGGGCTTTTAACCACTCTGGTAAACCGTAGTATATAGTTCGCACTACGGGCGTGTGTCGCGCTGGTCGCTACCCCAGAGGTATGTCGATTTCTGTAGAGTCGCGCTGGTCGCTACCCCAGAGGTATGTCGATTTCTGATGTTCTAGACGGGTGTGTGAGTTGTGAGGCTTAGATCGAGTAGACTACCCTTGCCCATACGTCAAAAAGTTGTCCTCATTTGCATTCATATAGATTGTCTTGTACAGCGTACTTATTTATTTTCAAATTATATGCATGTTTACTGTATTCAAGTTGGCTCATATTTTCTGTATCTTGTTACGTCCCTCTGAGGACCTGGTCCGCTGCCAGGTGTACCTGTTCTTGAGTATTTGCAGGAGCACAGGTTTGGAAGGATATAGATGCTCCGTGGATGTCTTTTCTTCGAGCCGTGATTGGTAGCTGGTACTTATTGTTTGAGTGAGTTGTACTTATATTGTATTTACTTCGCCATTTCAGTTGGTAGTGGATTTGTTTCCACCCAACTATCATCTTTAGATACTTCTTGTTGAGATCTAGTTTCATAGATACTGGTTATTTATTTCTATATAATTTGGTGGATGAGATTTAGATTTTAACCTGTGACTTGTATTACATTTTATACCACTTGTGGATTGATATTCATATTACAGCGTACGTGTGGATTTGGTTTCCATATATTGGAATTGTCATATCCATGCGGCTGGCATGTTTACGTGTCCTAGTCCTACGTATTTTTGGGACTGGGGCATGACATATTTTTGTGGTGGCCCATGCAGGTCGAGAATATATTGTCTCTGTTACGTAACTGTACCGAACAAGCCTGCACCTAGGACTAGAGTATAGGATCTCATCCACAATTGACTATGATTCATTTTCCTCCCAATTCATTCTATCTGAATAATTGCATCATGCTTGATTCTTGTACTTTCCTAATAGTTCTTGAGTATAGCCTTCCGCTAGAATATAGGAACCCCTGTTATTAGGATGATAATTATGGTAGCACACCTATTAAGAATATAAAGAGAATATAGACACCCCACTAAGTTTAGAATAATTAAGTGAACCATAGAATTCTTTATCTATAGATTGGTTTAGCATTACCCCTTTATGTGTTATGAAGACTTGAGAGTAGTATAGATGCTACTAGAGTTAGTTAGGAGTTTTACCATAATATTTGACCCTAGCATAGAGGATACCCTAATAAGTACCAAGACCCTTCTCGTAAACCTTAACAAGATTTTCTACGGTATCCTTAAGACAATTACAGTACTAGTTTATTGTTATAAGTTGGGTAGTATACCTCACAACATAGTATCACATAGTCTTTTGCCTTATTATTGAAGTGTGAATGAATGACATTTAACTGTATGCTAGCTTAGGACGACATTGTTTTTTTCTCAGACTGTAGAGCTTAGAAGCCATACCCCTGCTTTGTCAAATATCGACCTAGACAAGGAATTAGTATGATAACTGTAGAGATTGTAGGGTCTTTTATTATTATTGCTTATGTTGTTTTTGCTTCTGCGAACTTGGATTGTTACGTACCTTCTTTCATCATAATCCAGCGTATTTATGTTTGTTGTACTACCTTGACCTATTGCTGCTATTATAGCCTAGTTTTTGCAAGCTTATTTTTTATTCGAGCTTGCTCATGGCATATGTATTATTGGGTGCACACAATGATACAATTGCCTAATCAGAATCGGTGTATTAAGGTCTAGCTAACCTTAGTGCGCTTGGTTCGCTCTTCGCATGACTACTTTACGTGGATTGAGATATATGGTAGTAGACAGATATACTTGCCCCTAGATATGTCTGACACATCGTATCGGTTACATAACTGTACCGATACGAGCATGTAAATAGGAAATTACCAAAAATAGGATTTCAATCCACAACTGTCCTGACAACTCTCTTTTCGATTCTTTAATCTCTTTGAACCTCGTACTTGTATTCTGTCACCTTCACCTCGAGTTCTTTATTATTTCTCTCCGTCTTCCCCTATTTCGGAAAGACGAAACCTCGTGTTGGGTATAAAATTTGATACACAGAGAGTACTAGATATACCCCATAGACCGATCACATACTTGAGGATTATTCTTTTGTAATTAAGGACATATCATATGTGATATGATCGGCGTTGAAGTTTCGAGGATTGAACGACATGAGTAAATAAATTAAGGGATATTTTCTTAAGGTATATAGCCTTAGGTGATAGGTGGATAAATTCTAAGTTGGGTAGCAGTGCATTGTCAACTCGGGAGGAATTTCTTTTAGATTATGATCGAGTAAGATTAGATTGGGAGAGGTTCAAGCCATTGTAATTTTGAGAAAGTTAGAAGGATGACTAAGATGATGAGGATCAATGAATTGATATTGAGGACCCAATATTTATAACTTAAGTGCATGAGTTAAATTTTTGAACAATGAAGGTAAAATCACCAATTTGAATTTAGAGGATAAATATAGAATTTCAGACTTGAATATTGGTAGACTGCATTTAAATTATTTTTCAATTTGGCGATTTGGATTAAGAATTAAAATTTTGGTTGGACGACTTATTTGAAATAATAATGATGTGAATGGAATTTAAAGAGTTGAGGCATACAAAATTTTATAAGTGAAAATGGGAATATATTGGACTCAAACCACTTCTAAAGGAGATTATGATAGTTAGAGATCGTGAGGTAAAAGTTATATGCGTATGTAAATCTTGGAGATGGTATGTGGATATGGATAATTTGAAACAAGGGAAGAAGAGATAACCATAGGTTAAATTTTAATTGGAGCAGTGGACATCTTAACCTAGAAGTGATTGCAATGGATATGATTAGGATTTTAGTTATCGCAAAAAGATTGCGACTGAATTGCCTTATTGTACCTAAAGGATTAACCGATTCTGCCTTATTTCAATTTTGAGGACGACATTGTTTTAAGTTCGACAGATTGTGAACCCCTCACCCAAAATTTGACCTACTTGGCTGAGTTAGTGAGACTAAGGTTAGCTTGAATCCAGTTAGAAGTAGAACACAGTATTTTATTTAATTTTGCAATATTGTATCACTTAGCGCCCTTACCGTGCTCCGAATTAGAGCACTACACTAGCCACTGCCTTCCTACAAATTCTACACCCTTATCCTAGACATGCCCATCATTCAATTCTCATCTTTGTGCAATTTTCCAATTATTGGACGCTTTTATGCAAAAGAGCATTTATGTGTCCACACCATTGGACATGACACATGAAGAAACCTATTTTTCGCTCATATGGATTTTTTCCATGATTTTTTTTCTTCGGGATGTGCGACGTGCAACATCGCCCACCCCTTTAAACCTAGCCTTGCATTTTAAACAATGCAAATCTTATACCATCATTGCATTCTATTGTGGCTTAATTTTAATTTCGAGGACGAAATTTTTATAAGTTGGGTAGAATGTAAAATCCCCTTCCTAGAAATCGTAAATACCCTTTTATTTATTTATTATTAATTAAATTGTAGTAATTAGGTCTAAATAGGAGAAATAGATTTTTAATAATTTTTATATTAGGTGTTCGGGCCCTTAGATGACTTATGGGACCATCAAAAATTTTTCGGAATTTATTCCATGTAGGAGACCCCTTGAGCAGTTGCTAGCCTAACGATGTGCAATACCCTATTATATAAATTTTCTTATGAGTATATATATATATATATATGTATATACAAATATATATATATATATGTATATATATTTTATAAAAAGAAAGAAAGAAAAAGAAAAGAATTAAATAAGTATATAATAATAATACTAATAATAATAACAATACTAATAATATAATAATCTTAAGGCTACTTAAACTACTTGCTGTGCACAAGCAAATTAGTTGCTCCCAGCCTCTTCAGCGGATACAAAGGACCGCCCCCTTTGATTCCTTCACCCGACCTTTCACCCCATGACCCGCTCCATATCCCTCTCTATCTCACCTAATTTTATATATATATATATATATATATATATATATATATATATATATATTAGCTCTAAAACCCTAACCTAATTTCCAGACCTCCTCTTCCCATCTACAGCCGTTACCGCAGCCAGAGAAGCCCCACCAAGCCATCCAACCATCCCGTCGACGTCGACATCGCGAACTGCAATTTCCCACTCGAGGCACCTTCGCTCCGGCGTGATTTCCCGTCGACTCGCTCAACCAAACGTTATTTCGTTTTCATAGGTATGATCACCCCTTAACCCTCTCCAATATTTGTTTTATAGCCTACCTCGGAAAACGTGTGCCCCTAGGTGCAAAACAGCGCCCAAGTCAGCGCGAGCAGACATAATTCTGCAATCGCAGGATTCCAGAATGACCACCCATATTATCGAGTTCGTATCTCCCACCACAGAGATCCGAATTCGATGATTCTTTTTGATACCTGTAGATTACATGACCTAGTTTATTTTCTGTATTATAACTTTGTGCTATTAGTCGCTGTGGACAGAATTATATTCGTCACAAAACTGCGCGCACCCACTTTTTTCGGTTTTCCAAAAGTTGGAGATCGGAGCGCGCCCCGCCAAACGGGATTGCCCCGCCATGTGCCAAGTGTACCGAACGGTATACACAGCATAATCGGACACATGAAAATTCGTGGGGACTGATTCGGACGCGTAGTGCGCGCCGGAATCAGACCGTATCCGCGAACACATTTCGTGTCGCCACTTTTGTGGAACTCGCACGTATTTTGTGCACGCTTGTCAGATTGTGACGAAACTTATGCCACTGAACTCGTGGTAATGCGCTGGTCCTGTGACCCAATTTTTACGCATTTCTGAGACGGTTGACCAGATCGCCAATTGGCGGGCCCCACAGTTGACTTTTTGGACCAAATTGTGTTCGGCTCATCGGAATTCACATTTGGACATATCGTTGGGTTCGTACTGACATTTAGAGTTGTTTGACCTATAGTTTGTCCCATTTAGAGACTGTTACCCTTGGCACGCTTTTTGGTGCAAAGTGGGTCACATGTGGACCCCACTTTTACTCGAAATTACCGTTTTGCCCCTGTGTCCAAATTGGACGAAAGGGATGTTCTTTTTAGCTATTTTGCTTATTCTAGAAACGTTGGTGATATTTATTTCAGCATCCGGAGACATTTGTTCTGTGGCCATAGCTTTTGATCCTGTGCGTTTGACTTCTGGACAGTACACCTTGCAGCTTTTTTACCAGGCAAGATACCTTGCCAAATTATTTACAGTACTTTGCATGCTATTTATATTTTTATTTATTTATTTTATTTCTGTATAGTTCTTGCATGTGTAGTTTTTTTTCAGTCATTACTATGTATTAGATATGTTGACACACACATGGCACCTAGTATCATGGGAGGACAATCATTAGGCGTATGGACTTTTAACCACTCTGGTAAACCGTAGTATATAGTTCGCACTACGGGCGTGTGTCGCGCTGGTCGCTACCCCAGAGGTATGTCGATTTCTGTAGAGTCGCGCTGGTCGCTACCCCAGAGGTATATCGATTTCTGATGTTCTAGACGGGTGTGTGAGTTATGAGGCTTAGATCGAGTAGACTACCCTTGCCCATACGTCAAAAAATTGTCATCATTTGCATTCATATAGATTGTCTTGTACAGCGTACTTATTTATTTTCAAATTATATGCATGTTTACTGTATTCAAGTTGGCTCGTATTTTCTGTATCTTGTTACGTCCCTCTGAGGACCTGGTCCGCTGCCAGGTGTACCTGTTCTTGAGTATTTGCAGGAGCACAGGTTTGGAAGGATATAGATGCTCCGTGGATGTCTTTTCTTCGAGCCGTGATTGGTAGCTGGTACTTATTGTTTGAGTGAGTTGTACTTATATTGTATTTACTTCGCCATTTGAGTTGGTAGTGGATTTGTTTCCACCCAACTATCATCTTTAGATACTTCTTGTTGAGATCTAGTTTCATAGATACTGGTTATTTATTTCTATATGATTTGGTGGATGAGATTTAGATTTTAACCTGTGACTTGTATTACATTTTATACCACTTGTGGATTGATATTCATATTACAGCGTACGTGTGGATTTGGTTTCCATATATTGGAGTTGCCATATCCATGCGGCTGGCATGCTTACGTGTCCTAGTCCTACGTATTTTTGGGACTGGGGCGTGACAGCCACTAAAGATATCTCGAGTGCACATCACATAGAAGGTTTAGTTATCATATTTATTGTTTATTGTTTATTGCTTTATTTTCATGCATGTCAATTTTTTGTGTACTTGTTACGTCCCTCTGAGGACCTGAAATCTTTTCCAGATCCAGACGAGCACTTATACCCGACAGATTACGGAGTTAGAGATTTCGCAGACGAGGACTTTGAGGTGGAGCCACATAAGTTTCCTTGAGCATTCATGGATGATAGTTGCTTAGTGTCCTGGGTGTCTTTATCTAGTTAGCTGACGCCCGGATCATTTATTTATTACTTAGTTATATTCTTTTAATATTCTTTTGTATTTATTTTTCGTGGATTATTCTCCACTAGATTTTATTTTGTATTTGATTCTGAGACTTATCTATTCATTCAGTTCTTTCTCTATGATAGTTGTGGATGGGATTAGATTTTATCTGCCTTAAATACTATGACTTAGATATATTTTACAGCGTACTACGACTGGTTAGGTCTATTAAATTGGGTTCCTATATTTGTTCGTACAGCTGGCATATTGTTTGCCATTTAAATCAAAAAAGAGAACTGGAAGAACTTGATTTGATTAACAAACTAAGAAAAAGTACAGAGAAGTCATAGAAGATAATCTAAGTACAAATTTATTTTCTGGGGGGGGGGTGACGATGGAGGGTTAGGAGTGTAGCAACTCTCTTTACTCCGTGGACAATCTAATGTAGAATCTCTTCTCTCTTGCTCGAGTATAAATTCGTAGATAGCCAGCCTCCTGTTTGGGTGTGGTACCCTGCTATTTATAGCCGTCCTGTGGATGCCGCATATATTCATGTTTGGTGGCCGCATAGGGCCACTTTGACAGTATGTGGTTGTGACGGTAGCCTCATGATGCGGGCAAGCCGCCTCGTGGGTTTGGTTAAGATATTTTGTTGATGAGATCTCGAGGTCGTTTTAACTTGTTGTGTGCGTGACTTGGTCAGCTGAACACATAGTCTGCAACAACTGTGCGAAGAACTCTTTGGTCATAACAGAAAGATCCTGCAGATCATGGGCCACCTAGCAGTCTTGGCTGCATACCAAAAATGGCGAGGGCAAACTATATAAGAATAGTCAGCATAGTTGTCTAAAAAAATGAACTTTCTATATTCCCATTAGCTCATTTGCTTTTCTTTTTTCTCCGTACAGAAAAACCTTTATCGTCGCTTATTTTGACTGAGGTCGCATATCGTCGATGCCGCATAGTCGTTGTGGCCGCATAGTCGTTGTGGCCGCATGATGACGAGGACGTATAAATGGAATAAGTGGCATGGCACATCTGACGAAGTCATTAATGAGTTAATGTGACTTCTTTGTCTTTTCTTGAGCTGTCATTTGTACGACTTTCAAAACGTCTCAGCTTCATGATTGATGTGTCAGATACCTCGGTTGTTGAGTGAAAATGAGCTTTTATGTGGCTCCTTGGTCCCTATGCGGCTTTTATCTAGCCACATAGATGTTATTTATGCGGCATGAGCTCTATACAGCCTGTAGTATTTTTATGCTTCTACAAGACCCCCTTCAAAGTTTTTAAAATAACAAGTTTGAAATATATTGAATGAGAAGCATGATTGAGCACTCTTGGCTGCATAGTAGCAACGTACCACATATCTGTGTTACCGCACAGCACGTTCTGCCAAGCTGTTAAGTCATGAATAAGAAGACTTGGTTCGATCTTCGAGAAGATCTCTTGGGATGCTGAGTTATCAGTTGATACGGAGTCCGAGGATTCATCGTCAGCCTTTTAACGTTTCACAGATCTAGGCGTTGGGATTCGAACAATCGTCGTATTTATCCCCAGCCGCATAGTCCTCAGCCTATATATAGGGGTAGATAGGAGAGAGAAATCCTCCTTTCCTTCTCTTATCTTCTTCTTTCTCTTCTTTTTACTGCTTTTTTTTCATGTCTCCCTAAGTCGTTCCCTCAGCCGCCGCCGTCGCCAAGGGCAAGGGTAAGGCCAGCAAGAGGAAGGGTAGCGCCGCTGCGGCGGACCCTGTGCCGTACCCTACCCTACCGACGTCCAGGGGGCTGTCAAGGGTAGGTTATCGGGGAAGACGAATTGAAGTTCTGAACACAGAGACACTTTTGCATAGTTGGATGCATGGATTCGTCTATGCGCCAATTTCTCACTGATGCATGGGTAGGTCAGCTGCATGGGAACTCGACCGCATGACTACCTCTGTCGCATAACTGACCAAGCCGCATAACCCATCATACCGCATGATTTATTCGGCCGCATGGGTGACTATGCCGTATGATTAACTATGCCGCATGTATACTGCAACCGCAAGGTCTGCTCGGCCGCATATGTACCTAGGCCACATTTGATGATTTTGACGATATGACCGTGTTCCTTTGTTTGATTTACGGTGACATTGCCTACTACACCCTCTGGCAAGCTGGTTCTGGGACAAAACTTGCTACCCTTGGATATGAACTTTGGGGATTTGGTGGTGGATATCAGGACTCAGGTTGACACGGGTCTTCCGTCTGAATGCCAGCAGACGGTCGCTGAGCAGACACCTTCCTTCTTATTGAGCCAGATAAACTCGGGGGAGATTCCCGCTAACGATGGAAAAAGTTTCTTTAAGAATTCATACTTCATGTTCGGGGACACGTTGGAGTCTCCTCAGGTGGGGCAAATCAAGGAGGATTGGTCCTTTACTTTATGTAGGGCAGAGATGATGTTTCCTTCCTTCGGCCGTCACATGGCTTTGTCGGACCTGAAGGTGATGATGGGTCCAAGATGGATGGACTGGGACTTGACTCCTAAACCGAAGGGGGGGGGGGGGCTCTGGGTAATATCCGATGCAGAAGTGGACAGAGCAAAGGGGAATTTTATAGCACAAAGAATTCGCCTTCCTACTACTTGGTGGGATTGAAGCCCGGCCTCATCAGCAGTGAACTGAGATCGAACATGAGCATTTATGCAGTAGGCACCTTCCTCCATCAGATTGCCAAGAAGGGTTCCTATCCTACGGGATAGTTACAGACTCTTAGCTGGGCCCACTGTAGTAAATCCTGGTATCGCCTGACTATGTGGATCCTGAAGAAGTACGAGCAGGAGCTGATGGCATCTGACTTATTCTTTACTATAAGGGGCATATGTTATGGACTGACCATTAATCGGCCCTAATTTATAGCTTTGATGGAGTTGTATAATTGTCGCACACCTGGTGGCGAGATGGGTTGGCTTTGCAAGAGATGCATGCCATCTCCAAACTTCCTTGGGGAGATGAGCCTTATGAGGAGCATACCCCGAGCAACAAAAAACTCGGGGAGTTAGAGACGGAGAACCCAAAAATCTTGGTGGTATACCAGGAGCTACTCTGCCATCACGGCATCTGTCAGCGGATGTCAAAGAAGAAGAAGTCGTCTTAGGGGTCTTTCCCCCATATTATCACCTGTAATCGCTACCTCTTTTCGGACCTGAAGGAGTCCAAGAAAGTTTATGTCCGGATGTCGCAGACTGAATAGGGAGTGGCAGGCCTGATTCGGGCACAATGAGAACTGACCGCGGGCGAGGAAGAAGAAACTGAGGGTTCAAGAGGCGAGGAGGAAGAGGAACCTGTCGATGAGCTGACTACTCCGAAAGAGGAGCTTAGCTACTTCTACATGGAAGTACACAAGTTGTCCGCCAAAGCCGTGTTGGCGGGATACTTGATGCGCTAGTTACGGAATTGCGTTATCCCAGGCGGTTCCGAAACCATAGACAGGATAAGTCGTTCCCTCATTCTCCCGGCCGTAAAATTAGCTTTCGACCACAAGATGGCTTTTCTACCAGCGATGGTATGTTGCATCCATCGGGGGCCTCGCAACTTTGCCCAGAAGTTCGAGGATCATCCGGGCAAGAAATATTTTAACCGGATTGAGATCCCCTATTATTATTTGATGGGTTAGCTTCTCCTGCACCATGGTTCCCTGATGAGCCCTGGGACTGATAATGACATGGTGGCTGCTGATGCCTCAATCGGCAAGTATCGGGGAATGGAGTGAAAATTAAACACAGTCCCTGCATGCAGGAGAGAGCTCTCTTTTATGAATGGCTGGAGTTTTTTTACGTCCGAGCCGAAGTTCACAGATGAGGAGAGGAACGTGGCCCATCAGGATGTCGGGGGGGGGGGGGGGGCACCTCAGAGTCTTTCTGAGAGGCTCTTTCGTTGGCTTCAGGCCATTCGTCCCTCTCACCTAGTATACCAAAACCGGGATAAGGTTTTTGTAGACCATATCTGCCAAGCCGATTTGCTCGCCAGTTTGGCTACACCCAGCTCCTGCTGGGTCATCCGAGTGCTTTACTTGGTTACGGTGGTAGCTTGCTAGACGGGACCCGGGCCTAGAGTGATTATAATGCCACTGGCACTCAGGTCCGATAACGGTTGTCGATGACTGGGGAAGTACCAAGGATGCTGTATACAGCAGCGAAGTACTATTGCATGGCCAACGCCCCGCCGACGAACTTTAATCCGGAGAGGAGATACATTTAGGGTACCATGTTGATGCCTCCAGATACGAAGGCACGCCAAACACCCATGAAAGGCAAGAGTATTGCTAAGTCCCTGCTTATAGAATTGGACCCCTCGACAGAGGAGACGACTTCTCCTTCTGACGACCCTCGTCCTGCTAAGATCAAGGCAAAGGTCGACACGCAGCATGCTCACTATTCGAAGAATGTGAGAACTGAGGACCCGGCAGCGGGATCAAAGGTGAAGTCAAAGTCTTTCGCAAAGGGGACTGGGAGTATGGAGGTAAGTTCTCTTGCATCAGGGGCCTCTAAAGCGGACCCTTCTTTGGATGCTATAGAGGTACTTGTAGAACCCCTTAGTTTGATTCTTTCCGGTCCTCTTTATAAATATCTTTCCTATGGTTTGTTTGACCATTTGCAGGCTCAAGAGAAGAAGGACCGCCCTCGGCGAGCGGCTGCCTCAGTGGTCTCATACAAAGAACCAGAAGAGGATACCTCGTCGGAGTCTGATGTAGGTGCCTCGGAACGGGTACTTGAGATCTTGGACACCCATGGTGTTGATGTGGGTGCCTCGGAATCAGTGTTTGCGGCTTCGGAGACTCAGGATGTGGGTGCTACTTTGGCGGAGCAAACTTATAGTCCCTTGGAGCACATATTTATAGATAACATAGACGCTGTGGGGAGAGATATGACAATGCTAGGCGAGATGCAACCTACGTCGTTCCCTGCTGGTATGTTATTCCGCAACTTTACCTGAGATGAGATATTCTTGCTTCAGTTTCACATTCTCCGGACGAAGTTAATCATTGCTTATTCCGGTCACGCGGGCGCTATTACTCCCCTACGGACATTAGATGAGGTTGTCGAGGAGAGGATCCCGCAAGAAGGAGGAGGTAAGCTCGTGAGGAAGAGGCATGAACCTTCCCTTGGCTCTAAGGATGGCGAAGAATATCCGGCGACACCCTCTATGGAGGCCGTGATAGAGGAGGTTCCTGTAGCTACGAGTCTTTCTGGTGCGACGGCTGCTCCCCTCCCTGTGGTTGTCGAACCGACTGATGCTGGCACATCCTCGGACGTTAACCTTATAGAGGTCGAGATTTCCCGACTGTCGAGTGCCCAAATGCTTCTTTCAACTGGGAGGTGCTTGCAGAGGCTAAAGCCTCTTGACATTCCGCGGCTGCCATCCTGTTACCGGGGCCGTCTGTTGTTGCTGTGCCTCCTCCGTGGCCAACTGTAGTCCATACAGTCATAACTCTTTTGACTCCTTGCACTTTTACTGACTTGGAAGAAGCCCCAAAGGATACTATTCAGAGCTTCTACATGTGGCAGAAGCGGGGGGTACAAACATCCTGGGATGAGACAAGACCTTTACTTGCCTAAGCACTACGTCCAGAATCAAGATGAGCTTTTGAGGACCCTTCCTGGTCATCAGAAGATGACTAACCTTTTGATCCAAAAGCTGGCGGAGGTGGAGCAGCGCCTGAATGAATTGCATCAGGCACGGCAGATTGATCTGGTCACCGCAGTGGAAGAGGAGCATGAGTTCCTTCTGACATCCATAGAGCAGATTAAGGCCTCTTATGTGAGGAACAAGGAGGCCATGGAGTAAGACCTCAAGAAGCTGGCCCTCAAGCATGACGAGTTGAATGATCGGGGGGAGGCTTGTCTTGCTCGGGAGAACTCCACAACCCATGCCATGGCTGAGATCAACGAGCAAATTGTGCAACTTCCAGCCCAGCTCATTATTATGGAGGGTGACCTTTAGGAGGCTCGTCGAGAGAGGGAAGCCATCTGCGAGGAAACTAGCAGGGTGGCCTAGTCTTCCGCTGCCCTGGAGAATATATTAAAGAGGCTGGAGGACAAGCATCGGGAGTACGCTCACCTTGATGATCTTGTGGCTATGGCCCAGGAAGCCGAGTGCAGAGTCAAAACAAAGATTGACGCTTCCATTGCTCTAGAGGAATTATGCACCAATGAGGAGCACCAGTAGTTTGTATTTCATTTTCTGAAACTGTCTTTTATTCTTGTTTTGAAGTTTATTTTGCGGTTGGGAGATGGATACTCCCCTAAGTGTAGTTTGCTCTTTTCATCTTGGTAAAATGAAACAAAAGTTTTTCTTTTTGTTGCAATTGTCTGGCTGACTTGATTTGTATCCTGAAAAAGAAATGACCACTTCCTACGCTTTATGTATTGATAAGCGCCTGACGTGTTCGCATAGCTGTGTCAGTCCGGGTCTCTGAGAGGATTAGGCCAAATCCTGACAACCACATCTTGGGTTGTGTAGGAGCGAATCGTCGCGTCTTACGGAGTAGATAGTTACGACTTAGGAAGTGAGTCGTCGACCCCTCGCTTATAAGTGGCGAACGATCACGAGACTCCTTACATCCATTTGTGTTTTTGGCATGATTGCTTCTGGTAATGCTCCTAAGAAAACCAACACATCTCTTCCAAGGCCCAAGTTGCCTCTGATTCCCGCTCTGGCGAGTCTGAACAGCCTCCCGTTGAGAAAACGGGAGAAACATCTATCGCCCGGGTACGGAAGACAGACATCTTCCATGAATCCTTTGAGCCCCCTGTTAATTCAGAGGAGCAGGTTTTTGTAGACGCTTCTCCTCAATTATTTGCGTCCTCATACGCTTGTTTCTTTCATTTTCTGGCAATGTACATCAATAATTTGGAGGACTTTGATTCCTCATCTTCTTGACGTTTGTATTCTCCCTTTCTTTTTATTTTAATAAAAGGAGAAATTACTTTCATTGCACATAGTGATATTTGGGGTGCTTGTACTAGAAATGAGATGGTCATAGCACAATATCTGTAGTTAGTGTGGACATCCCACTGGAAAATTTTACTGGACCTATTATTCTTTTGCGCACTTGGGGTGAAGGTAATAGATTCAAAACAAACCCTATCAGAGGTAATATGGACGTAATACTTTCTGTGGATAGTAAGGACATTCCGCTGGGGGGTTTTGTTGGACATATTACCCTTTTGCGCACTTGGGGTATAAGTAATAGATTCGAAACAAACCCTATCAGAGGTAATTTGGACGTGATAGGTGTAGAAGCATAAAAAATATGTTGGGGAATTATACGCATAAAATCTCCAACATGCATGAAGCCCGCGTAAAATAGAGCTTCAGCGCTATGTGGCATAAAAATATGACTTCAGAGCTATACGCGTAAAACAGAGCTTCAGCGCTGTGTGGCATAAAATATGGCTTTAGAACAGTCCGCGTAAGGCAGCACTTGGTGTAAAAAGGTTGCTACACCTCCCTCCGGCGTAAAATATGTCTGCTTTTAATGCAGCGTGAAGTTGTACGAGAAACTCTTCGTATTCCTCGAATGAACCTGTCAGACAGAACAGTGAACCTGACTCCTGACAAAGAGTACTACACGACGATCGAGAGGACGGCTGTAATGATGATTATGCACAGAGCCCCAGACCGTCGTCTAGTGACATAACCCTTGATATAAGACGTCGTTTACGCATTCAAGGAATACGCTGCCTATTCTACACAGACAGAAATGAACTTTACGCTCAGGATGAGACGAAACCAACAGCCACGTCAAAAGCTGTTCTTCATACAGAACTCGACGCACGTCTTTGCAGTTAATGCGCGAGATGGTGGCAGATCTCTATATTTAATGCACGAGATTTGGTTCTACTTTTAATGACTGGGAGAGCTAAAATTAGGGCTAATATGCTCACGTCAGTATCCGTGCATATTACGCCAACCAGGCTATTTTCAACTGTAGGAGTACGCCGTATGTTATCTCCTCGAAATACGCCAACTCAGGCTATATTTGCAAGGTACACGATAAGGCTATTTGGACCAGAATACGCTCAAGACCTCAGTCAGGAAGGATAATTGGCTAGTTTACGCTGGTTACCTATTACCTATCCAGCATCAAGCTTTACGCAGAATTTGGCTTTTACGCCAATGAGACAGCTACTTGTCTTTTACGCCAATGAGACAGCTACTTGGATTTTACGCCAATGAGACAGCTACTTGGCTTTTATGCCAACAAGACAGCTATTTGGCTTTTACGCCAACGAGATAACTATATGGCTTTTACGCCTACGAGACAGTTATTTGGCTTTTATGCCAACCATCTTTACGCGAGGGGCAGTTACCTACGTGGATTGCATGCCGTGATATTCGAGAAGCAGTTATACGCGTCACCTCTTAATGGGATACGCGTCACACGCGGATTCAGGAGATCATCCAGACGTGGGTAGCAGTTGTTATAACCGTCGCGTAAAAGGTGCAACTCTCTCCACTAATCGGCTTTTACACCGACTGATCAGTTACTGTGACTGATCTCTATAAATAGAGATTTCCAGTCACAGGACAGGAGGGGAGGATAGAGGATCGAAGGATCAAGGGTCAAGGTAAAGTCAGGGATCAAGACCAGAGATCAAGAGATTATAGAGAGAGAGCACAGACAGAGATTGTTGATTGATAACTTTGGCAACGAGAGTTCAATCCCTCCTACAATCTTTGAAGCTTCTTCTTCTTCTTCTTCTTCTTCTTCTTCTTCTTCTTCTTCTACAGCACTTCTTCGTCATCGTGTGGTCCAAGGGACAAAGTGATCGACCGCAGATCAGACTCCTATAGCAATATTTCCCAGAATCATTTTTTTGTACTTAATATCCTCGTATAAGATTAATTGTACTTCTTTTTCTTGTTTGTAAACAAAAAAAGGGTTTCGTATAAACCTAGTTTTATTTCTTCTGTTTATCATCAAACATAAGATGGCGACTCTGCTGGGGACTACTTTCTCATCTGACGAGAAAGCCATTGCTCAACACGATGCTGTATCCGTAGGATCAACGAAGAAGACTTTGGTCGTCCAATTCGACCAATCGGCTTACGAAGACATGCTTTGAGCAGGGGGTAGCTTTCATTCCCTCTCTGTCCAAGACAATAGGAAGCTGCGTAAAGTATGGATGCCCCAGATATCCTCTACTATTCCTGCGGACTCTCTATCTCCGATCAATAAGGTTGTGACATCACGACCTTTACGCCTTGTGCATAAAAACCTGTCTTCCGTCTGTGACATGGCAGACAAAGCTTCTGGCAATGCCCTAGTGCCAATCCAGAAGTCTACAACGTGCCTCGCACGTACAATTTTGTCTCCCGTCTGTGACGTGGTAGAAAAAATTTCTGATAAGGCCTCAGCGCCAATTCAGAAATTTAAAATGCGCCCCGCGCGTAAAACTTCGTCTTTCGTCTGTGATGTGGCAGACAAAATTTTTGATAAGGCCTCAGTGCCAATTCAAAAATTTAAAATGTGCCTCGCGCATAAAACTTTGTCTCCCATCTGTGATATGGTAGACAAAGCTTTTGGCAATGCCCTAGTGCCAATCCAGGAGTCTACAACACGCACTGCGCATAAAACTTTGTCTCCTGTCTGTGACATGGCAGACAAAATTTCTGATAAGGCCTCAGCGCCAATTCAGAAATTTCAAATGCGCCCTGTGCGTAAAACTTCGTCTCCCGTCTGTGACATGGAAAACGAAATTTCTAACAAGGCCTCAGTGCCCGTACAGAAAATTCACATACGCCTTTCGCGTAAAATTGCATCCGATGGACCCTTGGATCATATCAAGGGAAAACGCGTGGCGAATCTCCTGACCTCTAGAGTTATACGCTACCAAGAGGAGAAGATTACGTGGACTCCTATTTTACGTGAATCTGTACAAAGCTCCAGATTACGCCAGGATAAGCCCATCCGCATAATGAAGACCTGCTTCATGGGAAAATATTCTCCCCAGACGGATAATGGATCATATGTTGTCACGACCCGCACCCGGTTTAGGGGTACGAGTGCGCGGGTACGTCCAGCCTACGCCGCAGCATCGGCGGTAGAACGCTGTCTAGGTCAAGTAACTATCTAATCCATCTCACAAGAATACCCAACCCCATAAGGAGACGTGGATATCATAAAATAATGCTGGATACTCAATCACATAAACTAAGCACGATGAGATATCAAGGTAAGCAAAGAAATACAAGACAAGTCTAACAACAAAATAGTCATACCTGTAATCAGTAACATCCAATCCCCAAGTGTCAGAAACAAGTCCACTAAGGTCACAGTCTGGAAAATATTTTTCAGTCAGGAAGGAGCAAAGTACATCTCTAAATAGCAGTTCTATATTAATGATATAAACTATGTAGCAGTTCTAGATGGAAATATACGAGATGCATGTATAGGAACGAGAAATGTACAAAAAGGAAATACTGAAAATACTGTAAGTAAATGCAGGAAAAGAAACAATATGTCAACGAGCAAGAATCCTATGACTAAGTGTGTGAGTACTAGCTTTAATATGTGATCGGCTTGGAAACTTGATCAGGCTGGTTACATGTGATTAGCTATGATTCATGTAAGGTCAGGCTAACCGTTGGTTAGCTATGATGCATGTAGAGGTCAGGCTAATCATACGTAACATCTATGAAGCATGTAAATGGTCAGGCCGCACCCGACGTGAGATATGGGGTGAGCTATGATTCATGTAAAGTTAGGTATGATCACATATCTACACTAAAATACTCCCCACCCCCGACTGGTATAGTAGATCCAATCATGGTACGCTATGGCACGGGATTCCCTAGGGAGGTAGCAAATCTCCCCGGGTCTCTGTGTCTGTACATGCACAAGATAACAAGGAACAAGTCTTGTACAAGCTACACCATGAATAAGGAATAACATCTCATGACGAGATCCGTGTATACCAATCCGTGTACCCAACGTGTCAAGAGCATGGATATCTACAATAGATACATTGAACATAGGAGATATCATAAATTAGAAACTAATCAGAGAATGTACTCGCCTGGGGTTCTTAGCTGGTAAATACTGATGTCCTGTTCCAAAGCATTGCCTGGATGAACCAACAGTCCTATAGACATATAATAAACAATACAACATTTGCATCAGGTGCTACACTAACACAACACAAATACATGAACTCAGGGGCTCTGCCAGGTATGGCACTGGTCAACTAGGGTCATCTAGTAGAATATATAAATATACATATCATTAATTAACATATATATTAATATCCCTTAATTACAATAATAGATATAAGTATATATATATATACTTTAAATAAAACTAATACTTGTATGTACATACAAACATATATCATGAAAAAAGATATACAATACGTATATATATGTCTATATACTGAATAGAATTTAACACACTATATTTATATGTCCTAAAAATATATATGCCAAGAATACGTTTATCAAACATATACTATACATATACAGATATATATGTATATGTACATTTATATACCAAATATATATATTTTTACTAAATTAAATATATATACAATATATACACGTACCATTTAATAATTACATACATATACTAAATATATATATATATATACCAATCAATACTAAATACGTACTAAATACGTATATATCAATTATATTAAACATATACACTATTAAATACACATTATAAGAAAATACCAATATACATACATATATACCAATTAATGATTACATATATATATATATATATATATATATATATATATATATATATATATATATATATATACCCATTTTATATATTAAAAATATATTAAGTATATACGAAATATATATATATATATATATATATATATATATATATATATATATATATATATATATATATATATATATATATATATATATATACGTATACCAATATTATATATACTAGAATCATATTAAATATATATATACGCATACATATACTGTTAAACATTAATTTAAATACATAATTACATATACATGTTAATATATACATATACGTATACATTAAATACCTACATACATACATACATACATACATTATATATATACATGTATTATGTTATACCAAAGAGGGAAGAAGGAGAGGGAGAGAACTCACAGGGGGAGTTGACACTGGTGATGGTGGTGGAGCTCCTGTGGTCCGCCGGAGTATAGGGAGGAGGAGCAGTGGGAGAGGTGGAGGAATGCCGGCGCCGGAGTACAGGGTCGGGCAGGCCGGAGCTATAGCCGGGGTGGAACAGCAGCTAGGGGAGGTGGTCGGGAAGAGCTTGGTCGGGCCGGGTGGACAGCAACTAGGGGAGGTGGCTGGGATGAATGGGAGAGCAGGGAGTCGGAGTGCAGGCCGGGGCTGGCCGAGATGATGGAGGCTGGAGGGTGAAGTGGCCAGGACTGGCCGAGATGATGGACAGCGGGAGGAGCTTCGGTTCAGCTTGGCCGCCGGGTAAGGAGCAGTGGTCGGCTCGAGCGATGGGCTGCGTGGCTGGACTGACGGGGAGCGGCTTGGCCGAGATCCAGGGTGGCGGAAGGAGGCCGGAATACAGGAATGGTGGTGGTTCGTCTGGCCGGAGCGGGAAGCTCGGCCGGGCCGAAGAGAAAGCTCAGCAGCTCACCGAAATCTCCAGGTGAACAGTGTAGTAAACAGTGTTCCCCCCTTCCTTCTCAATTTCAAAAATAAAAGAGAAGAGGAAGAAGAAGGAAGAAGAAGAAAGGAAAATTTTTGGATGGGGAAGGAGGCCGGTTTGGGGAGCTTGGGGGGTTTCCTAGGTTTCCTTTTTGGGGATTAGGGCTTGGGTGATATGACATTAAATAGGGGGAGAGTGTGGGTGAAATCAAGGGTGAGGATGCACCCAATTTAATTGAGTGGCCAGGATTTGACATGGAGAAAATTCATACATGTGAGATGAGGGTGTTGACTAGTCAAAGCTAGGGGGTTGATTTTCTTCATTTGGGTGAACCATTGGGGTGTTGACACCAAAGTACAAATTTGCAATTTAGCCTCCTTAAATTTGGGTATTTGCACAGACACATGAAATAATAAAAATTTGGCGGGCTATTCGGTGTTCGGTGTTTCGTAGGGTCAGGGGGTGCTGTATGATTGGTATGGGCTCAAATAGCAGGGTACTGGAATTTACCGAGATTTACGGAATCAGATAAAATGGTATCCTCAATTTAATTAGGAATAAAATGCAAGTTGTGTTCTAAAGTTAATTAGGAGTACATGGGACCAAAATCAGGTCGGGTCATCAATACCAATAGTGAAGAAGACTCAGAATAGAATATTACCCTAATTTGGGTCGTACGAGAAATAGGTCAAGATTATCCCCAATTTCGATTGGAACGCACAACGATACAAAGTTAGAATTTATTTAGGATTTAAATAAACGTCCGCGACGATTTTTGTGCGGCTAAAAATAAGGTACAGAGAGCATAATTTTGGGTTGCAAAAATATCAGAATGGAAGACGGGCATGTCTAGGGCAATATTGTGAAATTTGTTGGAAGACAAAAGTCAGGTAGCGCTCCAAATATCGAAGCAACGACAGCGCACAATAATTAAATAAATTACGGTAATTAAATACAACCCCCAATAATTTAATTCTAAAATAAACAATTAAATACATAATCCCCATTATTCGATCAGGTGTTCGTCTAGTGGCCTCTAGGTCAAGTCTACCAGCTCAGACATTAAGAACACAGTATATAATATAATATATTTAAATACACACCTCATGCAATTATCTAATTTATATACAATATTAAGAAATCATTTAATATAAATACCATAATACTAATAATTATAAAAAGTCAAAAATACCCCTGTTTTCAGAATGTGGTAGTGACAAGTCTACCCTCCTTAAAAGAATTTCGTCCTCGAAATTTAAGTCCTCATAGTAGTGTTTATTTATTAATTTATTTCTCATCAATAGTTAAATTCATCAATCACAAAATCAGGTAGTAATCCACCTTGCGATTTCACAATCTCAAATTTTTTTGAAATTACTGTATTCTTGCAATATCCTCGAAAATAAAAATCAAAGTCCATCTTCCTCACAATTTCCACGAATTTAAATTAAAAATTAAATACTCAGAATTTGATATCTGTTCCTCAAATTTAATTTCAATCAATGTATCGATTCTCGTCCCAAAAAGTCTGAATCCCAACAATAATCCATCAATGATCTGATTCTTTAGTTTTCTCTTTTCCTCAAAATACTTAACAATGCGATACTTATGGATCCTTCAAATGTAATGTCCGCAATAAATTTTTTTTAAATTACTATCTTGCAATCAAATATATATAATGATAATTTTCTAAATTTTCCTCAAATTTACAATGATAAATTATTTTATAGCCAACCTTCCTGAAATTAATAAATCATCAATTCTGCCATGTGAAATTTTTAATCCTTTATTTAAATTAATGTTTATCCTCAAATTTTAATCATACCTCGATCTTCGTAAATATCAAGGATCCATCAATTTTGTTATATTACCCATTAACTTTTTATTTAAATGAATGCTTATCCTTAAATTTTTAATCAGCTTGTCCCTTTCGTCAAGTCATAATCTTTTCAAAATCTTTGCTATGGTCTAAACCCCAATGATCGTGGTTTAAGAAAATTTTACCTACAGTCATGCAATCTAAGAAAAATATATAGGTCATGTATCTTTTGTCATGGTATTTCAGTCTCTGTCAGGGTGTACTACTAGTTATATTCTAACAAGAAAATCATGAATACGAACTACAGCACTAGGGAAATCAATCAATCAAGAGACGGGAAACATTAGAAAAAAGAAGAACCTACTAACATATTTCCTGCAGTATCTTCTATCTCTAACATACTCTTAACTCTGGCACATTCACTAACTAATTCCTATTCCTGTACACTGGTACCCTTATCAACTAGTCATTTATCCACAAGATCCATGAATATATTCATATTGCACACACCTGTCTATTAACACCTAAATCTGATACCAAGAATCTCTAATGTAACCATGGTTCAATAATGCATCTAAGTTGATACCTCTATCTCTTTAGTACCATACCCTCTGTCAGTTCCCGTTCCTACTATAATTTTTTATACTAGTTGTTCTTATCACTCAAGTGCACACTAAGTGTAGCACACCATACTAAGTACTGCTCTTTCCAATACAACTCTAGATGGGCACCCAAGTCAGTCTGCGGTGCCATCCCAATCATGCTCAAGTCATCAGATCCTTACACATGTATATCATCTACTCATATATTAATATTCATCTCTCATCTACCATAAAATTAATCTTCAAAATAATCGTCAAGGTTTAACTTCTCGATCAACTTAAAAATAAATTGCATATACCTCCTCAAAGTCAGATACTCAACACCGATTTTTTTTTTCACTTCTAAAATCTTTGTAGCCTTGACCATGTTTATTGAATCAATATTTGAAATCCTCAAAAATTTTAATGACAAAATCTCAACTCCTCAATAATTCTCAAAGTTAAAATTTATTTCCACTCTTTAATTTATAAATCCACAAATTTACATATAAGTGCTCACAGTCTCTAATACTCGAGGTGCACTCAATACCTCTATTGTCTACAACTGTGTACTAAATTTGTACTGCCCGAATCACTTGCACTATTACCTCCAATGATCAAAGTTATCATCACCTGTATTTTCTTTCATGATTTTTAATTTATGTCAACTGGTATATCATCTAATTATCATCACACAGAGTGCTTACTGTTATTAACGTTATTCTCGACTAATCCTCGATATAGAATCATTAGCACTCTTGGTATTATATCACTAGCTTCATTAATGGATCATCTCATCAAGCTTATTATAACTCATGATTACATGTATCTACTATAACACTCATGTTTCTTTACTCTCATGGGCATGTATATGGTTCCTCATCTCGATGGTTGTATAGGTATTTCCCTTTAACCTTTCATAGCCTGTTACACTAATCTGTGATACGCTTCACCATCTTCATTACCAATTCCGATATTTCTCTACTCATGACACCTCATTATAACTCCTCATGCATATAAATTTCTTTACCTTTAATACGCCCGATATCAATCATCAGATTTGAACGTTATGCTCCATTAATCCTTAACACAATTCCTTGATACCTAATTGTTTACATAGATCACTCAATTACATAATCATGATTATCCAGGACGGGTAATTGGCTCTGATACTAACTCTGAGAACTATCACTGATACTCTATACTCTTCTTCTACTTATAGTACTATAATGACACTTATCCTAGAACCATTGTTACAAGGTATTATGCTATGGGTTAACTCTAGATTAAGACCTACTGCTCACATGACCAACTAGGAAAAACTTACAACTCACTAGCAACACTAAGTCAATACTAATACTCAAGACACAGACATAATTACAAGTCACTAATTATCATACTTAATAAGGAATCCTCAAAGAATAGGAGCTCAAAAAAGTCTGGATTGAGGACTGAAGGTGTTTCTACTGCTAGCAACAAAAGAACGATAGAAAAAATACCGTATAACAGAAATAGATAAGTGTTGAGATGATACTTTAAGAACCATTTTAAGATACAACCTGATAATCATACACGTCTGTCTAAAATCATGACACTCAGAATCCTCGCCACGCCAGTAAGCATAGATGCGATAAACGACAGGTTCCGTAAATAAGGTATGCAACTCTATAATCATGTCATCTAGAATCTTCGCCACGCCAACCGGTATGGCTGCGAGAAATTCTAAATTTCATAACTAAAGTATGTACATCCAAGTCAGGTTCCTACGTTCTCGTCATGACAGCTAATATGGCTGTGATAAACTCTAGGTTCCATAACCAAAGTAGACGTTTTACCTTTCTCACTGTCCTCATCAACATATGTCATCAGATAATACCGTAAAGTTCAGTCCATAAAATTTATCTCGATATGAAATCAAAACTCAACAATGATACCAAGAATTAAATTTAATAACTGGTCAACAAGAATCAAACTCAATATCAACAAGTGAGAATGGACAAAAACAAGGGGGAGGATTTAAATTGGAATTTATAATGAGATTCTCAAGGGTCGTCCCAGAAATCTCTCAAATATTGTGATTGAGTATCCTCTCTCATCCTAGTATCCTATGTCCTATATTCTATAGTAGGCACGTAGTAGTACAACTATGATGTCGCACTATTACGACATCGCACAACTAGCAAAGTCTGACCTGCATGGGCCACCACTAAAAATGTGTCATGACCCGCACCCGGTTTAGGGGCACGAGTGCGCGGGTACGTCCAGCCTACGCCACAGCATCGACGGTAGAACGCTGTCTAGGTCAAGTAACTATCTAATCCATCTCACAAGAATACCCAACTCCATAAGGAGACGTGAATATTATAAAATAATGCTGGATACTCAATCACATAAACTAAGCACGATGAGATATCAAGGTAAGCAAAGAAATACAAGACAAGTCTAACGACAAAATAGTCATACCTGTAATCAGTAACATCCAATCCCCAAGTGTCAGAAACAAGTCCACTAAGGTCACAATCTGGAAAATATTTTCCAGTCAGGAAGGAGCAAAGTACATCTCTAAATAGCAGTTATATATTAATGATATAAACTATGTAGCAGTTTTAGATGGAAATATATGAGATGCATGTATAGGAACGAGAAATGTACAAAAAGAAAATACTGGAAATACTGTAAGTAAATGCAGGAAAAGAAACAATATGTCAACAAGCAAGAATCCTATGACTAAGTGTATGAGTACTAGCTTTAACATGTGATCGGCTTGGGAACTTGATCAGGCTGGTTACATGTGATTAGCTATGATTCATGTAAGGTCAGGCTAACCGTTGGTTAGCTATGATGCATGTAGAGGTCAGGCTAATCACACGTAACAACTATGAAGAATGTAAATGGTCAGGCCGCACCCGACGTGAGATGTGGGGTGAGCTATGATTCATGTAAAGTTGGGTATGATCATATATCTACACTAAAATACTCCCCACCCCCGACTGGTATAGTAGATCCAATCATGGTACGCTATGGCACGGGATTTCCTAGGGAGATAGCAAATATCCCCGGGTCTCTGTGTCTGTACATGCACAAGATAACAAGGAACAAGTCTTGTACAAGCTACACCATGAATAAGGAATAATATCTCATGACGAGATCCGTCTATACCAATCCGTGTACCCAACGTGTCAAGAGCATGGATATCTACACTAGATACAGTGAACATAGGAGATATCATAAATTAGAAACTAATCAGAGAATGTACTCGTCTGGGGTCCTTAGCTGGTAAATACTGATGTCCTGTTCCAGAGCATCGCCTGGATGAACCAACAGTCCTATAGACATATAATAAACAATACAACATTTGCATCAGGTAATACACTAACACAACACAAATACATAAACTCAGGGGCTCTGCCAGGTATGGCACTGGTCAACTAGGGTCATCTAGTAGAATATATAAATATACATATCATTAATTAACATATATATTAATATCCCTTAATTACAATAATAGATATAAGTATATATATATATACTTTAAATAAAACTAATACTTGTATGTACATACAAACATATATCATGAAAAGAGATATACAATACGTATATATATGTCTATATACTGAATAGAATTTAACACACTATATTTATATGTCCTAAAAATATATATGCCAAGAATACGTTTATCAAACATATACTATACATATACATATATATATATATATATATATATATATATATATATATATATATATATATATATATATGTACATTTATATACCAAATATATATATTTTTACTAAATTAAATATATATACAATATATACACGTACCATTTAATAATTACATACATATACTAAATATATATACATATATACCAATCAATACTAAATACGTACTAAATACGTATATATTAATTATATTAAACATATACACTATTAAATACACATTATAAGAAAATACCAATATACATACATATATACGAATTAATGATTACATATATATACTAAATATATATATATATATATATATATATATATATATATATATATATATATATATATATATATATATATATATATATACATGTATACCCATTTTATATATTAAAAAATATATTAAGTATATACAAAATATATATATATATATATATATATATATATATATATATATATATATATATATATATATATATATATATATATATATATATATATATATATATACGTATACCAATATTATATATACTAGAATCATATTAAATATATATATACACATACATATACTGTTAAACATTAATTTAAATACATAATTACATATACATGTTAATATATACATATACGTATACATTAAATACCTACATACATACATTATATATATACATGTATTATGTTATACCAAAGAGGGAAGAAGGAGAGGGAGAGAACTCACAGGGGGAGTTGACACTGGTGATGGTGGTGGAGCTCCTGTGGTCCGCCGGAGTACAGGAAGGAGGAGCAGTAGGAGAGGTGGAGGAATGCCGGCGCCGGAGTACAGGGTCGGGCAGGCCGGAGCAATGGCCGGGGTGGAACAACAGCTAGGGGAGGTGGCCGGGAAGAGCTTGGTCGGGCCGGGTGGACAGCAACTAGGGGAGGTGGCTGGGATGAATGGGAGAGCAGGGAGTCGGAGTGCAGGCCAGGGCTGGCCGAGATGATGGAGGCTGGAGGGTGAAGTGGCCGGGACTGGCCGAGATGATGGACAGCGGGAGGAGCTTCGGTTCAGCTTGGCCGCCGGGTAAGGAGCAGTGGTCGGCTCGAGCGATGGGTTGCGTGGCTGGACTGACGGGGAGCGGCTTGGCCGAGATCCAGGGCGGCGAAAGGAGGCCGGAATATAGGGATGGTGGTGGTTCGTCTGGCCGGAGCGGGAAGCTCGGCCGGGCCGAAGAGAAAGCTCAGCAGCTCACCGAAATCTCCAGGTGAACAGTATAGTGAACAGTGTAGTGAACAGTGTTCCCCCCTTTCCTTCTCAATTTCAAAAATAAAAGAGAAGAGGAAGAAGAAGGAAGAAGAAGAAAGAAAAATTTTTGGATGGGGAAGGAGGCCGGTTTGGGGAGCTTGGGGGGTTTCCTAGGTTTCCTTTTTGGGGATTAGGGCTTGGGTGATATGACATTAAATAGGGGGAGAGTGTGGGTGAAATCAAGGGTGAGGATGCACCCAATTTAATTGAGTGGCCAGGATTTGACATGGAGAAAATTCATACATGTGAGATGAGGGTGTTGACTAGTCAAAGCTAGGGGGTTGATTTTCTTCATTTGGGTGAACCATTGGGGTGTTGACACCAAAGTACAAATTTGTAATTTAGCCCCCTTAAATTTGGGTATTTGCACAGACACATAAAATGATAAAAATTTGGCGGGCTATTCGGTGTTCGATGTTTCGTAGGGTCAGGAGGTGCTGTATGATTGGTATGGGCTCAAATAGCAGGGCACTGGAATTTACCGGGATTTACGGAATCAGATAAAATGGTATCCTCAATTTAATTAGGAATAAAATACTAGTTGTGTTCTAAAGTTAATTAGGAGTACATGGGACCAAAATCAGGTCGGGTCATCAATACCAATAGTGAAGAAGACTCAGAAAAGAATATTACCCTAATTTGGGTCATACGAGAAATAGGTCAAGATTGTCCCCAATTTCGATTGGAACGCATAACGATACAAAGTTGGAATTTATTTAGGATTTAAATAAACGTCCGCGATAATTTTTGTGCGGCTAAAAATAAGGTACAGAGAGCATAATTTTGGGTTAGAAAAATATCAAAATAGAAGACGGGCATGTCTAGGGCAATGTTGTGAAATTTGTTGGAAGACAAAAGTCAGGTAGCGCTCCAAATATCGAAGCAACGACAGCACACAATAATTAAATAAATTACGGTAATTAAATACAACCCCCAATAATTTAATTCTAAAATAAACAATTAAATACATAATCCCCATTATTCGATCAGGTGTTCGTCTAGTGGCCTCTAGGTCAAGTCTACCAGCTCAGACATTAAGAACACAGTATATAATATAATATATTTAAATACACACCTCATGCAATTATCTAATTTATATACAATATTAAGAAATCATTTAATATAAATACCACAATACTAATAATTATAAAAAGTCAAAAATATCCCTGTTTTCAGAATGTGGTAGTGACATATGCCACTCATATGGGCGAACTGCTGTATACTTATGGCAGAGAGAGGGTCATGGTTTCCAATATCCGTGCTCCTACTGATATAAAAAGCCAGAATAATCCTTCTTCTTCTTCTTCTTTTGTTAATCCCCCTGATTTACGTGATTTCTTGATCCAGAAGCGTAAAGACAGGGGATCTTCTAACATGTCTATTATACCCCCTAGGGAGCATTGCTGTAATAGTCATAGAGTTGTAGTTAACTACTGCTGTTCTAAGGCAAAATGGTCAGTTTTCGAACGGTTGAACTACTCTTTGTCTTTACAGGAAGAAGAGCCGATATTCGCATCAGTGAACATGGCTTCACATATTCCTAGAGGAAGGTCAAATTCAAGACGTCATCCCTCTAGAACTCCAAGCCAAAGGAGATTTGACAGACTCCTTGAGAATATTGAAGCTGGTGTATTTCGAAACACCCATTCGAGGTCACGACAACCGGCTTCATATTCTTCTGATTCCGACACTGGGGGTCGCCAGTTTCCCGAATCGGATGCTGAAAGTATATAATCGATCTCTACAGAAATCTATACTAATACTTCAGTAGCATCCAGAGAAATAGGAGTTTATGCCATTGGAGATGAACACAAAGAGGCTTCCCCATCAGAAAGTACTGACCAACGCATCGCTGTATTGGAAGCATCACTTAAAGAGATGCATTCCATGATGGAAAGTATGCGTCAGATGATGGTGACTCAACATACAGCTGCAATAGCTCAAACATCAGTTCCTCCAACTCAACTACGTGTGGGGGTGGACCTACCACCATCCAACGCAAACCAGGAGCCTCTTCTAAATCAAGAGTCAGCAGCTCCTCAACTTCTTAACTCGGAGAATGTATTGCCTCCTGTTGGAGTCACAATACAACCGATCTCTTACCACTCTGCGGTCCCTCTCCCAACTGAAGATCCGATACAGGCAGTTCGGGAATTGAAAGCCCAATTTGATGCCTTAAAGCATAAGGATCAGCTTAAGAAGTTAGGAATCTACCAGCCATACCCAGCTATCTGGGACGAGATCCCTTTCCCACCTAAATACAAACCATAGGCTATGGTTTTGTTTGAGGGAAAGACGTCACCGAGCCAGTACATGAACTACTTTAGCATGATGACAGTGTTGTTGTAAGAGAATGACGCCCTTCTCACTCGAGTGTTTAAAGACTATCTGTCTTGAGTGGCCTATCAGTGGTACCGTAGTCTTACGGATAATTGCATTACTTCCTTTGAAGATTTTAAGACTCTGTTCTTTGCTTGATTCTACGAAGGAGGGATGGACATGTCTATGTCATCACTTATCGAAGTAAAGCAGAAGAAGAAAGAGAGCGTTCGTACTTTTATCGAATATTTTCGTCAGGCTACTTTGCAGATGCCTCCCGGAGTTCCGAATTCTGTCTTGGTGGACATTTGCAGGAAGAACCTTCTCCTATTGATCTCAGTGTTCATGGGACCATATCAGTTCCATGATTGGCGCTCATTTATCATCTCAGTGGTAGCAGCTGAAGATAACAGTCGGAAGGCGTATGACAATGAAATCATGATCTCTACCTCTGATAGAGAGAAGCGGTCATCTTCTAATAACGATCATGCTCGTAGTTCCAAAGGGAAGGAAGCTCTGGCAATCAACACGTCCAGGCAACATACTCCGGTAACTACACAGACGAATACTGGGACTTCCAGGCCTAAAAAAGAGTATTCTTTTGACGACGACGATATTCCGAGCATATTCGATTGTCTAGTCAAAAGTGGCAAGCTTACTCTCCCCGAGGTAAAGCGACAAATGAAGTCGGCAGTACCAATAACCCTAAGTACTGCATTTTCCATAGATACATACATCACCCCACAAAGGCATGTTCTGTATTAAAAAGGAAAATCCAGGAGCTGTTCGACGCCAAGGCCATCACTCTGCGTAATAGCGAGAAGACAGTCACTGCCAACATGATCTCGCTCCAATCTGGCAATCTGCCCCTTCAAGAAATCCCGGATGGTGTAGTACCTATTCCAAGGGAAATGATAAACATTGTTAATCTCCCTCCAACAAGGGATCAAAATCATGACCTGGTACCCCTAACTACAAAGCATGATGAGATTATGTGGGTTCATCCAGATCTGGTGTTAGAAATTGAGGAAAAGACTCAAGCTGCTAAAGCTAAGTCTAAAAAGAACTCAAGATGCAAACTATGCCATATGGTTGCAATATCCCCGACATCAGAAGAAGAGGCTTTGGCAACCGGGACCCGGTCAGGCAAGGTCTACCTCAAGGACTATGGAGGAAACCAGGAGGAACCAACGGCAAACACTTCAGCTGCCAAACCTCCAGAGCCTGAACCTGTTATACCAGAGGCAGGTCCTTCTAGATCAACTTCGGTGGACAAGGACAAGCAAAAAGAAGTTCGTTTTGATAAACCTTTGAAGAATATTCTAGAAAAACCATATAACTTTAACATCTTGGCCCAGTTGGCTAATACACCAGCCAGATTGTCCATTTTTGAGCTCCTAAGGCTATCCAAAGACACTCGTCAAGCCTTAAGTGAAGCGTTAATACAGGCAGATGTATGCTTGACTCAGCTCAAGTCCCCTGATAAAGAGCCTATTGCATGCCCTCAATGCCATAGTGTGATGGAAGTGGTCCCTAATATCACTTTCACTCAAGAGGACATGTTGTTAAAATATAACAAGCATGACAAGCCTCTTTATTACACCAGATATGTTGGATCCATGGAGGTAGACCGGATTCACATAGATCCGGGATCGTCGATCAGCATTATCCCTCACAGTCTGTTAAGACCATTGAGAATCCCTACAAGCGAACTGGCTTACACTACCACCACAATCGTGGGCTTTAATGCCAGGAAGAGCAAACCGTTGGGGAAGATTCGTCTGAGGATCCAGATTGGTGACCTTAGATCAGTGGCTATATGCTACGTCATTGATTCAGAGGTGTCTTACAATATTCTGTTGGGCAGACATTGGATCCACGATCACAATATTGTCCCTTCTACTCTATATCAATGCTTCAAATATGTAGATGCCTAAGGGACAGTGAAAACAGAGTTTGCGAATCTCAATCCTTTCAAAGGAGTTGAATCCTACTATTCTGATACCATGTTGTACACCCAATACTACATGAAGGAGGTGTCAAGCAAGATGGAAGAGGAATCCTACCAGGAGCCAGGAAAGCCATCTGTTGAGCAACCTTTGTCAATCCAAGTGAAAGGGCGGACTACCCGTCCGAAGGTCATGGAATCCATCACTATCCACTTGGGCAGAACCAAATTGGAAGGAGAAGTAATCCTCTAGTGATCACTCTGAACCAGAAGCCCCCACATTTGGTTTTCAACCTCAGGCGCAACAAGCAGCCGACTGATGTAAATACAAATGGGAACGTGGTTTCTGACGATAATAAAGATTCTCTTTTCCAGTATACTGATGCTCAATTTCTAAATCAGGAATCCTCACCCCATAACGATATAGAACCTATAGTACAAAAATTCTTGGAAGCTATTGACTCCTATCATCCGTATGTGTGGGAAGTGGTGTCAACATCTAATATCATCACGACATATGGGCCACACGAAGATTCCATCTTTATTATTCCACCTACTCGCAACGATCATCATCCAATAGTCTTCGGTCGCATGCGGAATAAACCAATTATACAAGAAGATTCTCACGAATCTTATACTGGGAAAATATAAGTTCACAGATATAGCCCACAAGCTTTGAAGATTATGCAAAGTATGGATTATGACTTAAAGTTGGAGCCAGGCCTCAACTATGGAAAAGATAGACGAATATCGTTGCATGGTGATCCCTACTGTCAACGAACTCATTTTGGGTTAGGGTATACCACACATCTTGCAACTTTTAATGAATCTGAGTCAAGTGAGGAGAGCATTTCCTCTTTTCAAGACGATTTGCCATCCTCTGATTCCGAAGATGAACTGGAACAGGTATTATCAGTAAATATGGAGTTGACTGATTCTCTCAGAATAGAGGAACAAGAATCTGAACCATTTAAAGATGAATCCTGGGCTCAGCAAATGGATACACAATGGGAACTCCAGTTCGAGCAAAGAGAACCACCCACTGAAGATAAAGTTATCCAAGTCGATGTTGGGGATAAATTTTTACCAAAGCCGATATTTATCAGTAATAATCTTTCCGAGGAAGAAAGGGAAGAAATAATCCAGCTGATAAAAGAATATATCGATGTCTTTGCATAGAATTATGAGGATATACCAGATCTTGATCCTAAAGTGGCTACCCATAAACTCAACATACGGCCCAATTTGAAGCCTGTAAAGCAACACCAACGCCGGTTCCGTCCGGATATGATGGATGCCATTGAAGCTGAAATTAAGAAGCTAATAGCCTGTGGGTTCATCCGGGAAGAACAACATCCTGACTGGGTCGCCAATGTTGTCCCGGTCATAAAGAAAAGTGGGAAAGTGCGTGTTTGCATCGATTTCCGAGATCTGAATGTGGCTTGCCCTAAAGATGAGTTCCCTCTTCCCATTACAGACGTCATGATCGATAATACGTGCAGTTTTGAGCGCATGTCTTTCATGGACGGATTCTCAGGATATAATCAGATTAAGATGAATCCTGAAGATGAGAAGCATACTGCCTTCCGGACACCATTGGGGGTATATTGCTATACGGTTATGCCTTTCGGACTGAAGAATGTCGGGGCTACATATCAACGAGCTATGAGTAACATATTCCATGAGCACTTACGTAAAATAGTAAAATGTTATGTAGACGATATTGTTGTCAAAAGCTGCCTCAAGGATAATCACATCCAAGACTTGAAGACAATATTCGAGTTGATGCGCCAACATCAACTCAAAATGAATCCTACAAAGTCCTTTCTTGGTGTATCCAATGGCAAATTCCTGGGATTTGTCATTACCGCTAAAGGCATTCAAGTGGACCCTGATAAAGTGAAGGCTATCTTAGAAATGCGACCACCCCGTAATCTGAGGGAACTCAGGGGATTTCAAGGTCGTCTGGCTTATATCAGGAGATTCATATCCAACCTCTCTGGGAGATGTCAACCTTTTTCTTGCCTGATGAAGAAAGGTGTATCATTCGTATGGGACAAAGCCTGTCAGCAAGCGTTTAATGATATCAAACGCTATCTTACTAATCCTCCAGTTTTGGTGCCTCCCGTCATAGAAAGACCATTTTTGTTGTATGTTCGAGCAACGGATCATTCTTTAGGGGCTCTCCTCGCACAGAAGAACAATGAGGGTCATGAATATGCTATCTACTATCTAAGCAGGATGATGGTCGGAGCTGAACACCGGTACAATCCAGTAGAAAAAGAATGCTTGGCCCTAATGTTCGCCATTCAGAAGACGCGATATTATGTCACGGGCCAAACTATTCATATCATCTCCATAATCAATCCTCTTCGGGTATAAATGAACAAGCCAAGTATTCTTAATTCCCGACTCACGACTTGGGTGATATTATTAACACCGTATGATATGGTGTATGTCCCTCAGAAGTCCATCAAGGGTCAAGCCTTGGCTGATTTCTTAGCTGCTCATCCAATTCCGAAAACCTCTAAACTATACGAGGACATTCCCGACGAAGTTGCAGAATGTAATTCCGCAATGGTAGGTGATACATGGCAGCTATTCTTCAATGGTGCCTCCAAGACTGGTCCCAGGGGAAACATGGTTTTAGGAGTAGGAATTGTCCTGGTGACTCCTTATAAACTCGTCATCTATCGAGCATATTCTCTTAGCGAACCCTACTCTAATAATGTGGCAGAGTATAATGCCCTACTAATCGGGCTTCAAGTCACTAAAGAATTGGATATTGAATACCTGGAAGCTTTTGGTGATTCTCAGTTGATCGTCAATCAGGTCAGAGGAATATATGAAGTCCGCAACCCAGACCTCATTCCTTATCACCAAGCAACGATCGAGATTGCCATATCTTTTAAAGGATTCTTTCTAAAGCACATGTCTTGATCTCAAAATTTGGAAGCTGATGCCCTGGCCAGCCTAGCTGTAGATCTAGCTATTCCTATAAGAAGGCAGAATTTGGTGATTCTTCTTAACAGAGATTTATTCTGTATGAAAAATAATTTTCACATAAAATGCAGCTACGCTGTAAACGCGGTTCCTTCTAAGAGAGACTGGAGAAGTCCCTTTGTAGACTTCGTGTCATACGAAATCTTACCAGAGGATCCTAAAGAAGCAGTATCCATTAAAAGACGATCACTACGCTTCTATTTTGATGCGTCTTCATAATATCTATATCGCCGAACATACAATGGACTGCTATTACGATGTCTCTCTGACGATGATGCAAAACGGGTTATCTAAGAAGCTCATTACGGTGTATGTAGAGCACATTAACCCGGTCCTAAGTTACAGGATCGTATCTGGAGGATGGGCTACTACTGGCCTACCATGATTGTAGATGCCATAAAATATGCAAGATAATGCAAAGCCTGTCAGGTTCATGCAGATTTCATACATCAGCCTTCTGAGTATTTACATCCTACGATTGCATCATGGCCCTTTGAATCATGGGGTATGGATATCATTGGTCCTATTCACCCGTCTTCTTCTAGAGGACATCGGTTCATATTGGCTATCACGAATTATTTCTCTAAATGGGCGGAGGTGATCCCTCTTGCTGAGGTAAAGACATCCAACATGATCAGCTTTATCAAGCATCATGTAATTTATCGCTTTACGATACCCCGGAGGATAATTCATGATAACGGGCCTTAATTTATCAGCCAAGCGTTTTACCGATTTTGCGATAAGAATCAGATACAGAATATGGCCTCGACGACTTACAATCCTGCTGCTAATGGCTTGGCGGAAGCCTTCAACAAAACCATTATCAAACTCTTGAAAAAGTTCGTCTCTTCGAACAAAAAAGATTGGAATGAGAAGCTGGGGGAATGTCTCTGGGCATATCGCACAACGGTATGAACACCAACAGGTTGTACCCCATTTTTATTAGTTTATGGGTGTGAAGCAGTTCTCCCTATTGAAATCCAAATTCCATCACTCAGAATAGCAGTGGCTAATGAGTTGACTCGGGAAAGTAATGATCACTTAAGGCTTCAAGGGCAAGAAGGGTTAGACGAGAAACGCCTTCAAGCTCAGCAGCGCATTGCGTTCTACTAGGCACGCATTTCTAGAGCTTTTAATTAAAAAGTAAAAAAAAGAGTGTTCAAAGTTGGCGAGCTAGTTCTAGCTGTGAAGAGGCCAACGATCATTATACACAAAAGTAAGGACAAATTCCAGCCTAAATGGGAAGGTCCTTATGTGATTGAAACGATGTTCTCAAATAACGCCTACAGATTAGCCAAGCCTAATGGAGATTTAATAATGGCGCCTATCAACGACAAATTCCTGAAGAAGTTCTATGCTTAATCTTCTTTGCTCAAAGGAGTATGATGAAGATTTCATTCTGATGACACTACATATAAAGATTGGTTGGATCATATTTCTATCATGTTATTATGACCTCTGAATAGATATGTTTGACTAATTTAAAACTTCAAAACCTATTACGTCTATATTACCTCTGATAGTGTTTTGTTTACGAATTTAGTTGGAGCATATTCTATCATGTCCATATAACCTCTGAATAGATATATCCAACTAAAGCTTACCGAAAGTATATCATATCCATATTACTTCTGATATTACTTTCATCTTTGCCTATCATTTTTACCCAAAAGTGATAGGTCCACAAAATCAAAAAAAAATATTTATTATCTCTGGGAATAGCAAAATTACAGAGGAAACAAAAAGATACATCATTGAGAAGGAGCAATTAAATCCCTAATCTGCCGTACCAAAGCAGCCATCCTCTCATTCCAGGAGTTCAAAATAGTGCTGCGATCCTGTTCCAGTCGTGCCTCATCATCGCTCAAGTGAGATAGCTCGGACCGAGCATTAACAAAACCGGCACGGATAACACCCGCATGTGCCAAGTTCTGCTGAGCTGTATCCGCTCGGCCCTTCAGCACATCTTGAGCTGCCGACGTCTTGAGAGCCCGCTCCCTTGCCTGAGCAAGTTCAGCTTCCAATTCTCGGACCCTCGCTTCATTTTCCTCACATTCGGCCTCACACTTGGCTAGCTGAGGAATAACCTCCACCAAGACAGCCTGCTCTTCATCCATCTCTTGCTGCTGTTCCTGGATGGATTTGTTCAGGGATTCCATCTGCTCAACAAGTTTCGCAGTCAAGGAGTCGTACTCAGCCTGAACCATATCATCGACGTTGCCTCGAGAAATTTGTAAATATTCGTTAATGGGTTATTCTAAACCATTAACTATTTGCTCTAGCGCATCAGCTCTTTCAGCGTCGTTGAAATTTCTAATCGGCGCTATCGTAAGCTGAAAGGACGTCTGCAGAGTACCAAAGCTTAGGTTCTTCTCCAGCACCATGGATATTAACTCATTTAAAATAAGATAGAATATGCTAGTGTATTGCTCAACTAGCGTGGCATAGATCGGATGTACGCTGGGAGTGGCTGCAATACCGATAAATCTTCCTCCAGGAATGACTGCAGAGGATGTCGCCACAGTCGTTACTCCAAAGGCGGGCGCGACAAAAGAAGAGACACCAACAACAGTTGAAGTTGCTGGTATACTCGACGAAAGAGACACGGACGAGATGGTGGGTTCATCCTCCCCTGATGCTATTTGAACTCCCACTGGCGGGATGACACCCGAGAATGTCGCGGATGATAGATCGGCAGTTTCAAAACACTCTTCTTCGACGTCGATCACCACCGTTTCATTAAATGGGTCCACAACAAAATCAGAAGTTGCATCAACTCTGCCCTCCCCAGAGATGTCTTCACCTGAAAAGAAGACAAGAGAAAGTTAATATCAATTTGATGTTAATTTTTATGAAGAAAACGTAAAGACAACATTTATCCATGGCCGATGGCATGTATGTTGCGTCTGCAGCCTGTATAGCTAAATCGTCTCTTAATGATGCTAGACAAGCTGTCATACCTGGAGAAGAAGGTGCACCAACTGACATTGGCGGGTAGTCATCCTAGTCTTCACCCAGATCCACTCGAGGTTCATCGGGTGAAATCTTGCTGGAAATACTTACAAACAAAGGGGTCTTACTCCAGTTATTGGTCTGGATAAAGGTATATTGATTCTGAATATGCTCGGTCTTGAAGGCGACCTCGAAGCACTACCAGTAGCGGTAGTAGCGGCAGCGATCGCGAGCAAAGAATCTCCAGCACTGGCAGCTGGAACTGTGGAGGTTCCCTCTCTAAAAGACGAAGGACCTTGGATCAAAGAATTATCCCCAATTGGGGAAATAATAGGCTCACTCCTAGAAGCCCCCTTGGTGGAAGTCCTTTTAGGACCTCTGGCCGTCTTCTTCTTGCGGGGGGATGGCTCTTTCGGAGTAGAAGTCTTCCGTTTATTGGAGATAACGAGAGGCTCTGCTGGCGGAGCTATTACGCCTCTCGGTATTATCAACAAGAACTCATCTGCACCAGTAGGGTCTTCACCTTCATCAGATGAGATAGACGATATCTTCTCCCTTCCAGTGGACCTATGGGTGGGCATCCTGAAACTTCTATGCACATCGAAATAACGATGGAAGGTGTTGATGGACGCATAAAACTGCGCGTAAGAATGAAGAATGCGCAACTCCATAGAGAGAGAAGTCGTGGGCACAGCAAACATTGCACCTGTACAACCTGTGATGAAGTACCACCATCCTCTGGCTCCATCAATAAGTCCACCTTTGGACTTGAAGCTGGTTATGGGATTCCCCACATGCAACTGGTCGTACCCAAATTATCTGGCGAACCGGCTGGGCAGATAAGGCTCCAAGTAGCAGTGGTCCTCACTTCTGTACAGTAGGTGGGAAGGTTTAATGCAGACCAACCAATAAAAGGCTTCAGTAGAAAGAATAGTTTTCCCTTGACCTGCATCTTTAAGTTTTGTCTCCTGTTGATTGATATGTACAAGGGGGACGATACAGAAGAGCTTCCAGCCATGGGAAAAATTTAATGCTCGTCGGCAATCTAAGACGCTCGCCACATTCCAAAGGGAATTCTTGTAGTTCAACAAAAAGTTATTTCCCGTACCGCTGGCAGGACCAGGCGACATCACCTTGGTGTTGTGAAGGATTAACCATCCCATCAGGTATAGGAATGGTAATTCCACTCGGGGAAATCCTTCACGCTGCGTATCATCTGCAAGCAGCCCGTCAGTAATGGCCCTCAGGCTAGCTTGTATCCTACAGACCATGGCAGGAAGCAAGCCCAATCTTGCTCCAAATACCTACCATACTGCGGGCCATAAGGTGTTGCGATGAATGCGATCCGCAGACGCGATGCCAGGTAATACCCATCGGCGTAGCCATACAGAGAGGAAGCCAGCCTGTTGAGCCTCCCTTGACAGAGGCTTGCGACATTGCCTCATATAACTGAAGGCTTTAGTGCCTGCAGGATAACCCCCTGTCTTCTCATCGAGAATATAAACTGAAGCCCCTGCATCTTCGATGAGATCATCGACTGTGGCGGCACTAAGCATGCTCATGAAGTTCAAGGGCTTATCTCGGCTATCTACAACCTTGTCCGGCTTAGCGTTTCTGGCCTGGTAGAAGAAGTGGTAGGATACCCATTTATTAATATGAGCCAAATCAGAGGGCTCTTTGTAGAAAGTGGTACATGCAAGGTAGTGGCTCATCAGCTCCTGGTACACTGCCATCGCCCGAGGGTTTGTATCCCTCAGCTCCCTGTTTGTGGGAACGTACTCCTCATAAGGAGTGTCCCCTATTGGCAGCTTTAAAATCTCTGCCATCTCATGCAGGGCTAAGCCCAACTCACCTAGCGGAGTGGCAAAAGTCCCAGTGAGCGAGTTGTATCGCTCCATCAAGGCTAAGAACAAGTTGGGGTTGACAGGCAGCCTAACACTTGTGGCGCTCACAGCCTCGAACAAGCCAATACTTTCCAGCTTCGTCTGGAAGTGCTTCAGGGCCCAGGCAGTTAAACTGGCCCATCGAAGATTTTTGGGGCTAAGCCATCCACTGGTCCGAGGGTTGACCTTAGGGTACACTCCTCCCTGCCCCATAAATTCATTACAGAAAGTCGATATTTGAACCAGTTGGATCAGTGAAGTATCCTCACTCGGGACGCTACCAGGCAGTAATCCCCTAAAAGGCATAACAGAGCCTGAAGGTCTGCTCATAAAGGCTCCTCGGTTCAATCCCTTGTTGTACAAGATCTTCTCGGGGCGGCCATGAAGATCGGGAGTCAGGGTCCATATCATCTTCCTAGGATGTGTGGCATGGAAGAACGCAGAGATAGGGTAGTCTCTGGGCATCCTGGGCAGATACATGACCGTGCCCTCAGCAGTAAACAACACCCAATCCTCCTTCTTGGGTTTAGTCTGGGACTGTTTGTCGATAACATCCCCGAACAAGAAACCTGGTTTCTTATACTCCGTCCCATCTATATATGTCAGGGGCTCCCCACTGATCATACTCAGCAGCATGCGTTCTTCTTGGGACGAGATCAGGGTTCCCCGTTCTTCAGGATAATTGGCTCCAGAGATGGGGAATGTCACATGGGACAAGTCCTCCAGATAGTTTGAGTTTAACATCCCGGCAGCAGAGCCCATAACTTCAGCCAAAGGAGACATCTGCAAGTCCACTACAAAATGCAAGAAAATAAGTCAGTTTTTATACTAGACATTACATTCTTGCAGGCTACGTCAAAGACTAACAGTCTGAGCTTTTACGCCAGACTGCAAAAATTTGAGTTTTACGCTGGAATCCATTTTCAGTACGTAAAACTCAAGGTTGGCATTATACGCCAAAATTTAACAGTCTGAGCTTTTTACTCCAGACTGCCAAAATTTGAGTTCTTACGCCAGAACTTACATCCAGCGCATAAAACTCAAAGTTTGTAGTATATGCCAAATTTTGACAGTCTGAGTTTTTACGCCAGATTGCAAAAATTTGGAGTTTTTACGCTGACACATTAGGAATGTGGGCGTAATAATAAAACATCTCTGTGCATCATCTTCCTCGAAGAGGTTCTTAGCACAGTAGATGATCTCGCGCATACACACACAACGTGTGCGAAGAGTTTTTCCTTTCGAAGACTTTACCTGTAATGTCCGAAGCACAGCTCGACGGTGGAGCACTACGTTCAGATCGGGATTCGCTCAGCCTAATGGGAGTTGCTCGTGCTTGAGCAGTGGAGCGAGATGAGGAAGCGACCTTCTTTCCCTTAGCAGTGGAAGCTTGTTTGGGTGCCATGGCGAATCTAAGTTCTCAGGAAAGAGACGAAGAAGAAAGGTTTTTGGAGAGCAAGGGTTTTGCGAAGACAGATAAAGAGTTTCTCTTTCAAGACCTTGGGATATTTATAGAGTTCAGATAACTCTTCGAATCCCTAACCAAATTTGATATTTAATAGTCGGTTATGATTTGGGACCACATCAGCCCATCATTTGAAAAAAAAAGATAGACATTCATGCTGCGTAACGGATCCAGATTTTACGCTCAGGGGTTTTTACGCTCAGAGGCTACAAGTCTATGGCTTTACGCTCAGAAGCTTTTATGCTCAGAGTCTACAAATCTATGGTTTTACGCTCAGAAGCTTTTACGCTCATAGGCTACAAATCTATGGTTTTACGCTCAGGAGTTTTTACGCTCAGAGGCCACGAATCTATGATTTTTACGCACATAAGCTACAGATACATGATTTTACGTTCAGAAGCTAACATATGCTATGATCTACGACTTTTTTGAGAAGGCCAATCCCAAAGGTTTACGCAAAAAATGCTCATTTTTGGCTACAAAACATTCCAAGTGCTTGGAACACACAGAGGTTAGCATTGAAGATGATTCTTCTTCTTGGGCCATTGGAAGTTCATCCGAAGTCCAGTCAGAATCTTTTATAAAAGTTCAAGTATGGCCTGTTTGACAGACATTTCTTGCCCTATTTTAAAGGATTTTAGGGAAACAATTCTTGAAATGATGGTCTGAACAAGAATTCTTCGTATCAGAGAAGTGTCAGTTCAGAAATTCTATGCGACTCCTCGTCCAAAATAGCATGACAGTTTGGATCTTCAAGATAACTTAATGCTAAGGAGCTTTCTACGCATCTTCCATTACGCGTAAAAGACGGGACGTGATCAGATAATCGTTTATCGGAGTTAGCGTAAAATCATTCAGACGTGTCGAAGCTACACATTATCAGACTTCCTCACAGCAAATATGGCAAATCAGCTTGCGTAAAAGAAGACAAGTTTATTGATCATGATTACATATGATAGAAATCCAGTTTACAAAATATTTTTCATTTTTTATGATTACATATGATAGAAATCCTTTTTGTACAAAAGGATTTCTCATTTTCATTTAAGATCATGCCAAGAATCTGTTTTGCCAGGTTCTCGTATTGGTAGAGATATTTGTCTTCTTCTACGACACTTCATCGGCTTCTGCGGCTGATAAACATAAAAATGATTAATGGCGAAAGGATACAGAATTGGGCATGCATTATACAAGCCCACCCTCCATACACCATGACAGCCGCGTCCTAGAATTGTGTTAGGGATTCAGACCCAACACAATACTGGAAGACATGACCAAACTGCCTACCTTCGCCCAGCGCCATAATGGGAGAAAATACAGCTAACAAGCTGTGTGGTCTAATGTGACCCTTTCTCTCTCCTGGATGAATCGCCATATAAAATTGCTGATTATCCCGAGCAAAGAAAGCTATGATATCCTTCCATGATCCATCGTTGCAGAGGATATTTGCTCGAAGACGCTTCTTTTTATGGCTCCTTATATGCTGGAAGAGCTTGATCTTCTTCTTCCTCAGGCCAGTCCAATGGATCTCGGAAACCATCTCTTTTGGTGAAGGAAGTGTGGAAAGAAAGGTTCACTCACTTGCCTTTATATAGGCAGAAGAGAACACATCAAATCCTAACAACTTTCTAAAATCCGCCGAGAAATCAGCCTCTCAAAATGAGTCAAATTTGACAATTTCATGCTTCATTCAAAGTATTTCAAATTACGAGGAATTTGAAAACTTTGGAGGGGGTCTTGTAGAAGCATAAAAAATACGCTGGGAAATTATACGCATAAAATCCCCAACATGCATAAGCCCGCGTAAAATAGAGCTTCAGCGCTATGTGGCGTAAAAATATGACTTTAGAGCTATACGCGTAAAACAGAGCTTCAACGCTGTGTGGCGTAAAATATGGCTTCAGAACAGTCCGCGTAGGGCAGCACTTGACGTAAAAAGGTTGCTACACCTCCCTCCGACGTAAAATATGTCTGCTTTTAATGCAGCATGAAGTTGTACGAGGAACTCTTCGTATTCCTCGAATGAACCTGCCAAACAGAATAGTGAACCTGACTCCTGACAAAGAGTACTGCACGACGATCGAGAGGATAACTATAATGATGATTCTACACAGAGCCCCAGACCGTCGTCTAGTGACATAACCCTTGATATAAGACGTCGTTTACGCATTCAAGGAATACACTGCCTATTCTACACAGGCAGAGATGAACTTTACGCTCAGGATGAGACAAAACCAACCGCCACGTCAAAAGCTGTTCTTCGTAGAGAACTCGAGGCACGTCTTTACAGTTAATGCGCAAGATGGTGGCAGATCTCTGCATTTAATGCACGAAATTTGGTTCTACTTTTAATGACTGGGAGTACTAAAATTAGGGCTAATATGCTCACGTCACTATCCCTGCATATTACGCCAACCAGGCTATTTTCAACTATAGGAGTACGCCGTATGCTATCTCCTTGAAATACGCCAACTCAGGCTATATTTGCAAGGTACGCGATAAGGCTATTTGGACCAGAATACGCTCAAGACCTCAGTCAGGAAGGATAATTGGCTAGTTTACGCTGGTTACCTATTACCTATGCAGCATCAAGCTTTACGCAGAATTTGGCTTTACGCCAATGAGACATCTACTTGGATTTTACGCCAATGAGATAGCTACTTGACTTTTACGTCAATGAGACAGCTACTTGGCTTTTATGCCAACAAGACAGCTATTTGGCTTTTACGCCAACGAGATAACTATCTGGCTTTTACGCCTACGAGACAGTTATTTGGCTTTTATGCCAACCATCTTTATGCGAGGGACAGTTACCTACGTGGCTTGCATGTCGTGATCTTTTAGAAGTAGTTATACGCGTCACCTCTTAATGGGACACGTGTCATACGCGGATTCAGGAGATCATCCAGACGTAGGTAGCAGTTGTTATAACTGTCGCATAAAAGGTGCAACTCTCTCCACTAATTGGCTTTTATACCGACTGATCAGTTACTGTGACTGATCTCTATAAATAGATATTTTCAGTCACAGGATAGGAGGGGAGGATAGAGGATCGAAGGATCAAGGGTCAAGGTAAAGTCAGGGATCAAGACCAGAGATCAAGTGATTATAGAGAGAGAGCACAGACAGAGATTGTTGTTTGATAACTTTGGCAACGAGAGTTTAATTCCTCCTGCAATCTTTGAAGCTTCTTCTTCTTCTTCTTCTTCTTCTTCTTCTTCTTCTTCTTCTTCTACAACACTTCTTCGTCATCGTGTGGTCCAAGGGATAAAGTGATCGACCGCATATCAGACTCCTATAGCAATATTTCTCAGAATTATTTTTTTGTACTTAACATCCTCGTATAGGATTAATTGTACTTCTTTTTCTTATTTGTAAACAAAAAAGGGTTTCGTATAAACCTAGTTTTATTTCTTCTGTTTATCATCAAATACAATAGGTTTTGTAGATAGTAAGGATATCCCGCTGGAGGATTTTGGTGGACCTATTACCCTTTTGCGCACTTGGGATGCGAGTAATATATTCGAAACAAACCCTATCAGAGGTAATATAGACATAATAGGTTTTGTGGACTTAGTACCGCAGGCATACTCCGGATTGGGTATGGGTGATAAGTTGGAAGACAATCAATATCATATGTAATATGGACGTGATGATCGATGGTCAAGGTCAGGAAGTTTGCTCAGAGGTAACATGGACATGGCAGACTCCGTCGGAGTAGTGTATTAGAGCGACAGTCCAGAGGTAATATGGACATGAACCAGCACAAAGAAAGATACGATATAGTTTGTTAATAGAGGAGTACCAGTCTAATTTAGATGTAGTACTTTTTGAGGAACTTGCCGTTGATAGGCATCAGGAGCAAGTCGCCATTGATTTTTGCTAACCGGTATGCGCAGTTGGAAAAGACAGTTTTTACAATGAACGAACCCTCCCATTTAGGTTGGAATTTATCGGCCGTCTTGTGAGTCATAACCATCGGTCTTATTACTGTTAAGACGAGGACACCCACTTAAAATGTTATCTGTTTTACCCGTTTGTTGAAGGCTCTAGAGAGACGTGCTTGATATAACTCTATGCGTTGTTGAGCTAAGAGCTGTTTCTCATCGAGTGCTTCCAACTCATTTAATTGTCGGTGGTAGTTATCGTCCATGGTTAGTTGGTTGGAGAGAGCTACTCGTAGTAAAGTAATTTGGATCTCGAAAGGGAGTACCACCTCACTTTTTTACACCAAAGAGAATGGCGTATTCCCAGTAGCTGTCTGGACTGTTGTACGGTAGGCCCAAAGACATTTACCAAGCTTCTCGTTCTAGTCGCGTTTGTTGAAAAATACGAATTTCTTGAGGAGCTTGATGATGGTTTTGTTGAACGCTTCCGCCAGACCGTTTGTTGCGGGTTTGTATGTCATGGAGGCTATATTTTGGATTCGGTTATTGTCACAAAACTGATAGAAGGCGTAACTTGCAAACAGCAGACCATTATCGTAGATGATCCTATGCGGCAAGTCGAAGCTATATATGATGTGATGCTTGACGAAGTTAATCACGTTTGATATTTTGACTTCAGCGAACAGAACAACTTTTACCCAATTGGAGAAGTAGTCGGTGATCGCCAAGATGAAACGATGTCCTTTTGATGAGGGCAAACTAATTGGCCCGATGATATCCATTCCCCATGCCTCAAACACCCAAGATACTACCGTTGGATGTAGAAACTCATATGGTTGGTGGATGAAGTCTGTGTGGATTTCGTATTCTTGGCCCTTCCTCGTGTAATCAACATCCTCTGATACCATCGTCAGACAATAGTAGTCAATTCTCCGAAGACGGTCCTGTAGCTTTGGACCGGGTTGATGTGCCCTACAGACGCCGTCGTGAGCTTCGTGGAGAACTTGTTTTGCCTCTGCGTTCGACAAGCATCAGAGCAAAAGGCCGTCATAGGACCGACGGTACAATATTTTGGTCTCCGTGTCATAATAGAAATGGAGGGAGCGTCTTCTGATTGAAGTAGCATCCTTTGGATTTTTAGGAAGAATTCCATAGACTATGTAGTCGATGAACGAAAGTCTCCAATCTTGAGTATCAGTATTGTCCTCTGCTGCATAGCTGAGGCATAAGCATAGGTTACTTTTAGGATAAACCAGCTCTTGATCGATCACCGTAATTAGGTGATGGGTGTTGTCTGGGACTTCCAAAGAAGCAGTGAGGTCGGCTAAAGCATCCACCTCAATATTTTGCAACTGAGGGACATGCTCAATAGAGAACATCTCGAAGGTCACGATAATGCTAAGTACAACTTGGTGGTATAGGATCAAGTCTTCGTTTCAGACTTCATATACTCCACGGACTTGATTGACGATTAGCTGAAAATCGCCGTAGGACTCTAAGTACTCTACTCCTACTTGCTTGGCAGCTGGAGTTTGATAATTAGGACGTTATACTCTGTCACATTATTGGAGCATGGGTCCGTGAGAGAGTATGCGCGATTGATGACAAGGCCGTATCGGGAGATCAATACTATCTCGACCCCCGCGATGATGTTACCTTTGAGCCCCGCTCTTGCAGCACCGTCAAAGAACATTCACCAAAAAGCTTCGTGTGAAGTGACATTGGCATCCGCCACTTTTTCTGAAATCTCTTCATAGAGCTTTGAGGTTTCTGACCCTGGGTGGGCTGCTAGAAAGTCGGCCAATGCTTGACCCTTGACGGCCTTCTATGGGACGAATATCGTATTATATGGAGATAATAGTATTGCCTAGGTAGCCAAGCGGGAACTGAGTGCCCCAGGTTTGGTCATGAGGACCCTGAGGGGGTTGACTCGCGAGATTACATGAATGGTTTATCCAGTCATGTAGTATCGAGTTTTCTGGATGGCGAATACCAGCGCAAGGCACTCCTTCTCGACGGCGGTATACCTATGCTCTAGACCGACAATCATCCAACTGAGGTAGTATAAGGCCTGCTCGTAGCCTGAATCACTATTCTGGGCTAACAGGGCACCGAAAGAGTGATCCATCATCTGTACATAGAGCATGAATAGATTTCCCATGACCGAGGCCACCAGTACGGGAGGGTTTGATAGGTATTCTTTGATATTGTCGAACGCTCGTTGGCACTCTTCATTCCAATGAAAGGAGACACCTTTCTTTATAAGCTGTGTGAATGACCAACAACGTCCAAAGAGGTTTGATATGAACCTCCTGATGTATTCCAAACTCCCTTGGAGGCCGCAGAGTTCCCGGAGGTTCCTTAGCGGATTCATCTCCAGGATGGCCTTGGTCTTGTCGGGATCTATGTGAATACCCCAAGAAGTAATGGCAAAACCCAAGAATTTGTTGCTAGAGACTCCCAGAATGGACTTGGTAGGGTTCATCTTGAGGCAGTTTACGCACATTAAGTCAAACACAGTCCACAGGTCTTGAAGGTGATCATCTTTAGAGCGACTCTTCATGGCAATATCGTCGATGTAGCATTCCACCGTCTTGCAAAGATATTCACAAAAATTGGTGCTCATAGCTCGCTGGTATGTAATACATGCGTTCTTCAGACCAAAAGGCATGGTCGTATAGCAGTCTACGCTTATCAGGGTCCGAAATGATGTATGTTTCTCATCATCAAAAAATATCTTGATTTGGTTGTAGCCTGAGAAGACATCCATGAAGGACATGCGCTCAAAGACACAAGTGTTGTCGATTATTACGTCGATGATTGGAAAAGAGAATTCATTTTTGGGACATGTCGCATTTAGATATCGGAAGTCAATACAGATTCGGATCTTCCCATTCTTCTTAACGATAGGCACAATGTTGGCTAACTAGTCGGGGTGTTGTTCCTCGTAGATGAAGCCACTAGATATCAGCTTGTTGACTTCGGCTTCGATGGAATCCATCATGTCTGGCCAGAACCGTCGTTGTTGTTGCTTGATTGGTTTGCCATTTGGCAGAATGTTGAGTTTGTGGACCACGATTTGGGGATCCATTCCTAGCATATCTTCGTAACTTTAGGCAAAAACATCGATGTATTTTCTGACGAGTTATAATAGGGATTTTTGGTCTTCGTCGGACAGACTTTTGCTGACGAAGATTGGCTTTGGGGAGGTCTCGTCACCTAGATCGACTTGTATAATTTTATCCTCGATAGAAGGTTCTCGCTGCTCAAATTGTATCTTCCATTGTGAACCAAGGTGTTGGGCCCAAGGTTCCATCTCAAAGAGCTCGGATGGATCCTCGTTGTCTTCCTCAAGGTCGGCACACACCATGTTGGAGGACAGTGTTTGTCTGAGCACCTCCCAGACGCTAACGTCAGAGTCCCAGGCTGAAGATTCTGAAGAGTGTGAGCGCTCTTCATCTTCTTTATCTGAGTTCTCGGGGGTTGTAGGAGACGTTACGTATCCTAAGCCGTGCTTAGCCTTATGATAGTATTCCTCGGGCTTGCCCGCAGGGGATGGAAGTCGCAAAGGTGACCTTCAGCCTTTGTCATAGTTCAACCCCTCAATGATCTTCAGGTTGTAACCCATCTTATGGATAAGATCCGGGGCTTGTGAAATATACCGGTAGAGTGGCATTCTGCCTACCTCAAATTCTGGTTCTGCTTTCTTTGGGATAAAGGACCGGGGGTATTCCACTTTGCCGAAGACGATGCACTTATCTCCCTTCTTCCTGGGTTGGACTAAGAAATTAGAATCCTGGCTAGAGTGAAGCCAGTGCACGATGTAGGTAGTGGTCACTTGTGTATGCAAATGAGGGCCCAGACCGTGCTCCAAGGAGTAGAGTGTACTTATATGCATACGCTCTGAATAGTTCAAAGATAGTCCTTTATTGAGAAAATAAGGTTTTTTTTGGTGGGATTACATTGTCAGGGGAAGGGATGTTGACATTAGCGGATATATACTCCTCCAGCTTATCCTTCTCCTTGGCTACCCCCAGCACAAGTGAAGGCTTTGGTGGTTTTCTATGTAATTTTACCACAAAAGATCCGAAAGGTGCAGTCATGGTCGTGTCTTCCTTTGGTGGTCGACTCGGCCTGTGAAGACGAACGACCATAGGTTCATGAGGCATAGATAGAGTAGAATCTTCTTTTGGTGGTCGATTCGGCTTATGAAGGTGAATGACTATTGGTTCTGACGACGCTGAAGGTACCAGAGGTTCAGGTGCCTTCCCGTATGATTTGAGGACGAGGGGTGCGACCGCATCGGGAGTGCTAGCCTTGAGACGGATACTCATAGGCTCCTCGGTTGCTATCGTGGCCTTGGCTTCATCGTCAGTCTTATTGCCTTCTTCTTCTTGGTGGGATTTCTTGTAGAGGATCGAGTCAGAGTAGTAAATCTTGATTCCCTTAAACGAATCAATATCAGCGAACTCTATTTTGATAAAATCGTATTCGTCTACATATTTTAGGCACTGGTAGAAGGTGGATGGCATAATCCTGTGTTCATGTATCTACGGACACCCCAATAAGATATTGTAGGACGTATCTACGTCAATGACATATTAGGTGACTTCTATTTTTAGGTCGCTGATTTGGCATTTTAGGCAGATTTTGCCAAGAGGGTAGCTCCTTCCCTTGTTGAAGTCACTGATGGCGATATTGGTGGCCGCCAGACGAGGCATCGGGATCCCCAGGGTCTGAAGCAAACTTTTCGGGATGATGCTGATCGACGATCCTAGGTCAATATATATTTGGTCCACCTTGACGTCGCTAATATATCATGTGTAGTATAGGGGCCGATCGTGCCTATTATTTTTTAGCAACATGTCATATTGTGAGAAGGTGATGTTGGGTATCGCATCCATTACATTATTGCAATATGGACAAGCAGCATGATCTTCGGTTGGTGGCTTGACTTGCACCAAGTAGATATCGATATTCTGCAGTACCTCACTCAGGGCAGCCCGAGTGTCTTTAGAGAGCCACAAAAGCTCAAATAGCGATAATTTTGCCGGAGTGTTGGCTAATTACGCTAAAATATCGAAGTTATAGGGCCTTTTCATCCCTTGTGGTGTAAACCCCCTAAATTTTTAAATTTTATTTTAAGTATTTTATTAAATTATTGAATTTCTTTAAAGTATTTTCATAGTTAATTAGAAAATAAATTTTATTTATTTATTTACTTACATAAATACTCATTTAGAATTATTCCATAAAATATTTTTTTATTATTTTAGAGTCTTGTTAAAGGGCGATAGATTTTCTAGAATTTATTCTATGTGCAAATTTTATTTTTGAATTTTTATATAATCTCATCTATATATGTAAATATATATGAATAAATAATAATAATAATAATAATAATAATAATAATAATAGTAATAGTAATAGTAATAGTAATAGTAATAGTAATAATCATAATCATAATCATAATCATAATCATAATCATAATCATAATCATAAATATATAATAATAATAATAATAATAATAATAATAATAATAATAATAATAATAAGAACAAAAAAAAAGAAAAAAGAAAAAGAAAATAATAACTAAACCTAAAACCTTAACATAAAACCTAATTTATAAACTAACAAACCTAATATTAATCCGAACAAACCCACAGACCCCCTTAACCCGCATACAACCCCCCTTCAGCCGCTCTCCCCCTCTCCCTTATATATATATATATATATATATATATATATATATATATATATATATATATATATATATATATATATATATATATATATCGAACTAAACACAAATCCTAACCATCACCCACGCCTCCACTGTTGGCCGCCGTCCGCCCGCCCGACGCTGCCGCCGGCGACCGCCACCGTCTGCCCGCCCACGCGCACGCGGCGCATGTGCAGTAGTTGCAGTCCTAACGTCCCTACTTTATGGTATGATATCTCCCTCATCTTTGATTCTTTTTGCGAGCAGTTTGACCATGTACGTTCACAACCTAACCTTCTAGGACTTTCTTCAAGTGGAACGAATTTTTGTGCCATGGATTGGTCGAAAAATCGACCGAAAGTTGGCCGAAAAACTGACCAAAAATAGTCCAAAATTTTAATCCAAATCCCCATGTTCATGCCCAATTTGCCACCAACCAGTTTAATATTTTCAAAATATAATGGAAGGATTTTCTTCTCTATATAACCGAGAATTTAACTGTTCTTTTACTTTTTATTAATGTCTTCTATTTGTTAAATTATTCGACCTCCAAAACGACAAAAAACTTGGTAATTTAAAATTTAAGATTTTGTGATACGGAGTGCGCTCTGCCAAACGGGACCGTCTCATCACGTATCAATTATACTGAAAGACGCATATGGTATATCCTGACGTGTGAGATTTCACGAAAGTTGATTCGGACGTGTGTGCGCGTCGAAATCAACCCGTATCCGTAAAAAATTCTCGTATCGCATCTTTTACAAAATATCACCCCACTTTGTGTACGCTCGTCAGAATGCGACAAAACTTGCGCCATTGGATTCGTGGTATCACGCTGGTCCTGTGACCCAAATTTTACGTAATTCTGAGACAGTTGACCAAGCCACCTATTTGTGGGCCCCACGGTTTGACTTGAAGGGCGAATTTGTGATCGGCTCACCGAAATCAAAAATTGGACATACCATTGAGTTCGTATCGACGTTTAGAATTTGTTTGACCTATAATTTAGCCCATTTAGAGACCTTTATCTCTGATACGCATTTCGGTACAAAGTGGGCCACATGTGGACCCTGCTTTGACCTGAAATTATCATTTTGCCCCTGTGTCCAAATTGGACGAAATGGTAGAATTTTCTGACTATCTTACTTATTTCGAGAATATTGGTGATGTTTATTTCAGCATCCAAAGACGTTCATTCTGATGCCATAGTTTCTGATCCCTTGTGCTTGACGTTTGGACGCTTACACTTCGCAGTTTTCTTGTCAGGCAAGATACCTTGCCAAATTGCTTATAGCACTTTGTATGCTTATCATATTTTTATATATTCATTATATATGTATTTTCTTTCAGTCATAATTATATACTATATATTTTGACACACACTTGACACATAGTATCATGGGAGGGGAGGACAATCAGTAGGCGTATGGCCTATCCACTCTGGTAAATCATAGTAACTAGCACGCACTGCGAGAGTTGTGTAGCGATGGTCGCTACCTTTGAGGTATGACGGCTTTTGATATTCATGGACGTGTGTGTGTGAGTTATGAGATAGATAAAGTATCCTACACCTGCCCATACGTCGAAAAGGTTGTCCTCATTATGCATTCATATAGATTGTCTAGTACAACGTACTTATATATTTTTTGTCTATTATGCATATTTTACTGTATTCAATTGTCATGCTTCTATGTATCTTGTTACGTCCCTCTGAGAACCTGGTCCCTTTCCAGGTGTAGACGATCTTGACTATTCGCAGGAGCACGGATCAGGACTTGCTACTTCTCTCTCTTTCGAGGAGGTCTTCTCTTCGAGCCTCATTGTTCATTAGATGTACCTATTTTATTTCTCTTATATTCTAGTTTGGAAGTGGATTTGTCTCCACCCAACTACTTGTTCTTATCAAGCATTTTATACTTGATTAAGTTATATAGTTGATTGGTTATTTGATTATGTGGATGTGATCTAGTTATGCCCTGTGACTTATGACATAAATCTATACCACTTGTGAATTATTATTCATAATACAGCGTACGTATGTGTTTTGGTTTCCATATATTGGAGTTGTCATATACACACGGCTGACATGCTTACGTATTACTAGTCCTACGTATTTTGGGACTGGGGCGTGACATATGATGCATCCCTGCACAGTGGTTTATCAAAGCGCGTCTTCTTCTATTTAGACTTATCCTCTGGCGGAGGCTGACCTGGCCCAGGACCAGTGGTGGTAGGCGCGACAACCGGAGGCGTATCATTGTGCATCGGTTGGTAGATTACGCCTGACCTTGTTATACCTGCTACCAGCTATTCAGTCGAGGAGGAAAATGTGTAACAGGATTTAAATTTCCTGTCCTTGGACTTGGCGATGGAGGATGTCGCTGGCTGCGTCTAGTCTGGCACGAGGTCAGGATGGACCCACATGAATTTCCCACTTGGTGTGGTAAGAGGTATTATCCCGTCCGTCTGGTCTCGAGCTGGTGGAAGGTTGACCACCTCCATAGTCGTCTTTGGGACAGGGACCACTCTGTCTTGTGTTTCCGTTAGTGGAAAGTTGCCAAATTGGAGGGACACTATGTTGGCGGCGACCGTCATATCGTCGAAGTCCAGGGAAAGAGCCTTGGTATCTATTAGGTGTTGGATGTACCGCTTCAAAGTATAGCACTACTCCATCGGGTGGTGGACATAGCGGTGGAAGTGACAATACTTTGGGTTTGCCATTTCTGTCGTCTCAGGCTGACGTTTGACATCGGAAAACCAGATTTTGCCTTCCTACATCAGCATATCGAAGATGGGTTTGACAGCACCATCTTCGAAAGAGTAAGTCTCCTTTGTCTTTGGAGCCTCTGCCGGCTTTTGCTCAGGCTTCTTGGTCAAGGTAGTGACCATAGCCTGTTTTTCCTTACCATCGCGGTTGTATTGTCGTCGTTACTGTTGTTGTTATTGTTGTTGTTGTTGTTGTTGTTGTTGTTGTTGTTATTGTTGTTGTTGTTGTTGCTGGGACGCTTGCCTTTTTTCTCAGCAGTAGGGATATGGATCCCCAAGTGCCGAGCGTCCTTGAGCTTCTTCTCAACGTTGACATCACTTACAATGAATGTTGTCCAGTCTTTGAACTGGATCTCGCCCATCCAGAGGCTGACTGTCGAAAATATTTTTTTTAGCATATCTCCATTAGTATGGCCTTAGGATTGCCCGAAGACAACCTTAGCGTGGCTTGTTGGAACCGCTTGATGTAATTTCATGTCAGTTCATTTTTACCTTTGGCAACGTCCATCGTAGAAGACATTATCATATCATTTCCTACCTCATATAATATGTTAAGGAATAGACGCTTGAGGTCATCGAATGATGTGATGTAGTTATCTTTGAGACTGCAGAAGCAATCGAAAGCTACCCCAGCCAATGACACGACGAAGAGCCTGGTAAGGATAGCGTCGTTGCGGGGTAAGTGTCCTATTGTAATCTTGAAGTAGCTCATGAACCAGAGAGGGGAGGACTTCCCATCAAACATGTTTATGTTTAATGGCTTGTACTTGGGAGGATACGGTACATCCCTCCATTCTATCGGGTATGGTTGCCGCATCCCAAGATCATAAAGTGAGTCCCGATTGCTCATGGAATCTAGGCGAGCCCGAAGTTCTCGGAACTCTCTTCTTGATTCCTTAGCTTCATCTCCTGCAGAAGGTGCATACGAGCCAGGTAGGAGAGTATCACTACCCACGAGTGGAGCGGTCATGTTTGAATCCCCGTTGGTGTCGGGGTTCAAGTTTACTTGCCTAGAGGCCCTTGCTGGCTGGGAGGCCATGTTTGCCTTGATTTCTAACATTGTCTAGGTCAGAGCTTGCATTGATGCACTCATTATATGCATCATGGCTTCGAGAATCTCGAGGCACTGCTGGTCACTGGGGCCTTCATGGTCGTCTCTGGCCATGTATACCGTCCTCACACGGGAAGAAACGGACGGGGTAGTGGATGTCGTACTTCCTGTCTCATACCCTTGTAGTGAGTAGTCTTTAAGGAGGGCGGGTGATGTTGTGTCGTACTCGGAATTAGAGGGGATACTACCCCAGCGTAGAATATTGTGTCATTTTGGTGGGAGTAGCTACCCTTCGGGATCTCAGAGTCCGTTCCTTGGGAACCGTTGTCTCCTCGGAACGCTGGGTTATTGCGTACGTCCAGGGGGACACTACCCCCAGCTTGGGCCACCCCTATGGGTTCTAAGGAAGAACTACCCCCAGGGGCTGACAGCTTCTTCCTTGAGCGGGTGCCGTGGAAGACGCCTTCTGCAGGTGCCGTTGTCAGCCCTCCGGGTAGTCGCCTTCGCGACGCACTGGTAGAGAGTGACGAACTGGAGGTATTTGACTTCTTTTCTCCCTTGGTGGCGGGAAGCTTTCTAGTTGAGTAGCATGAGGTAAAGGACAATTCCTCCTTCTCTGGTACTTGCACCTGATCTCCGGGTTATTACCGAGTGGGTACTTTCTGGTACAGTCATTGGAAGGCCGATTGTATGTCTGTGGGTACTGCCGCTTTATTGTAGCAGCAGTTGATAATAATATTGGTACAGTAGTGCCTTGGAGAGGGCATATCGCACCCCATAGTTGTTTTCCTTGATTTGTGCTTGTGAGTAATCACGTCACACAAATCGTGCGAAGGGTGTTTTACCTTTGCATCCTCTTTATGAGTCTGGATATCCTGGGCATACGGATGCGCAGGTGCTATATTTGCTTCGTGGCTTGGGGTTCGTACACGAACTTGTCCCGAGGTACCGGTAGAAGAATTTTGAGAAGGACCTTGTCCATTTGTCCCTATGGGCTGGACGCATGGGTCAGTCCTGTACAATTTTTTGTCAGAGACTCGCATAATAGTTAGCGATGCCTGTTGGCGGTCGGTCGTATGAGCAGTTGCATGAGCTTGACGGGCTCGCACTGCCCTAGACTTCTTCAGCTTAGTAACCATATGCGCATAGTATAAAGAGTCAAGATTTGGATTTTCACCATTCTCAGTGGGTCGCATAGGATCTGCGCCGCATAAGATACGGTCAAAAATAGAGGTTTCATTGCTATCAGTGCCGCATGCGACCGTCTGTCTACAGCTGTGAGTTGATGCCGCATGGATAGTCTTATGCGGCCTCCTCTTTGGCCGCATAGAAGCTGCCTCAGCACCAGAACGTCTAGCATCATAGTATTTTTCTCTGCCAGAGTCTGGGTACTGAACAGTTTCAGTGTCAGCTCAGGATGCCGCATAGACGTGGATATTCTGGGTGTTCGTCCGACAACCATCATTGGCAACAGAGTGAGAGGCGGGAAGCATCTGCTCCAGAGCTGGGTGAGGCACAACGGCCTTGGTTACCCACGTTCTGCAGGTCTTCTTAGGCTTGGCTACCCTTGGCGTAGGATTAGCACTTCCTTCCGAGAGCATTTCCTCGAACACTTGCTGGTCGAAGCTATCACGCCCCAATCCCAAAATACGTAGGACTAGGAATACATAACATGCCCAGCCGTATGTATACGAAATCCAATATATGGAAATTATATACACACGTACGCTGTATATGAATATACAATCCATCAGTGGTAATATACTGTCATAACAAGTCACACAAAATCTATGTCCCATCCACAACACAAATAATCAGAATAAAAGCTGAATAAATAACTGGATATCCAAAATGAGTATCAGGTCTGATAGTCGGGTGGAAACAAATCCACTACAACATGACTATCCTGAAGTAGCAAAAGATCTCTAAATAGCGGTAACAAAATCATAGATACTCCGAGGGTAAGATCTCCTCAGTCTGGTAAGTAGCATCAGGTCCAGGACCGTACTCCTGTGGGTACTCCTGCTCGTCTATATCTGGAAAGGGACCAGGTCCTCAGAGGGACGTAACAAGATACATAATAACATGCCAATAAGTACTGAAATATAAACATCCAATGGGTCACCTAACCGTCTAAGTGAATGCAGTTTTGAGAACAACTTTCCACCAAGTGGGCTATCTGGCTAAAAATATGGGATTGGTGTGACTCTCTCGGAGAATCAGAAGCCTCAAAGCATGTCGTCTTTTGAACGGCAGAGGCTGCCAGTAATATATAGTGGTCATCATCACCCGTTTCTCCGGTGGAGAAACCGGGCGTACAAAAAAAAATGCAAAGGAGCCCAAATGTTTTACTTATTATTCTTCCCACCCCATGCTCTAAGCATGCCATATCCATGACATGATAAATCCTCTAAATAACTGCCAGGTCTACTAGCATACAAAGTTTTTATCAACAGTTACTCCTAACGCACGACACTTACGTATAGGAAGCCAACCCGATACGTAGTCCGAGATCTACATGAGACTCACAACTCTGTGTAGCAACTGTGTCACGGCCAATGAACCTACTGATGCTCCCTAAAACTGGGTGGTCTCATAAATAGGTCCAAATCTACAAAAATAAACATCTATATAGGCAGAATTAAACATGCATGTATCAACTAGAATGTAAATAATTTGTACAGTGGCAAGGTATACTTGCCGAGCAAAGTTCTGTATAGTGCACGTTTCAACAGTGTTAAGTTGTAGTAAAAAGAAGTGGGTTAGGATTTGAGAGTTATAATTATATATAGGAATAAGGAGGCGGTAGAATTTACTTAATGGGTAAGAAACTATTGCCACTGCTATTTTTCTTTTATTGGTTTAGGTGTACGGTTTAGGAGATTTTTAGTAATATTAGTATTAAGGAGTGGTGGAATGAGAAGCTTACACGTGTGGAAAAGCAAAGCAAAGCAAAGTTGGGTTTTGCTACTGCTGCTGATATTTCCTTCTCCTAATGGTGTATGGTTTGGGTTTTATGCGCGGTGAAAAGAAAAGTTTACGCGGGGTAAAAATAAGCGGTGGTTTTGATACTGCTATTGCTGCGGTTTACACGCGGAGGAGTATACGCGGTGTGGTGAGCGGTTTTGCTGTTGACTGTTTTACGCGGGGTGAGTTGCTGTTGATTAACTCTTTACTTTACGCGGGAAGGGTGGTTTAATGGTTTGCGAGTTTTATGTTTGATCCAATAGGAAATTTTATTTTCTCTATTTAGCTCATAATTACTAATAATAATAAATTACATAATATAGAATACAGTTTTCAGAATTAGGGTTCTTACATTCTACCCAACTTATAAAAAATTTGTCCTCGAAATTAAAACTAAGCCACGGTAGAAGTTAAGGATGGTATAGATATAAATTAACAAAGTTAAATTTATACCTTGGTCAATGAATAGGTTCGAGAAACGTTGGCGCATGTCATCCTCGCGCTCCCAAGTAGATTCTCTTGGCGAACCATGCTTCCATGCTACGCGGACCAAGGGAATATACTGATTTCTCAATACTTTCTCTCGACGATCAAGGATTCCCATGGGTTGCTCTTGATATGACAAGCTTGGCCCAATGGTGATCTCCGAATGATCTAGAACATGACTGCTGTCTGCCATATATCGCCTGAGTTATGACACATGGAATACATCATGTACTCCCTCAAGTGAAGGTGATAGTGCAAGTCGATACGCTACTTCTCCCACTCTCTCTAGCAGGTCAAATGGCCCAATATACCTTGGACTCAACTTATCGCACCCTCCGAATTGAATAGTGCTTCTGGTAGGTAATATCCTCAAAAAGACATGATCGCCCTCTTTAAACTCCAAGGGACGACAATGAAGGTCTGCCCATTATTTCTGCCTGTCTTGCGCTGCTCGCAAGTGTTCTTGTATCTTTTTAACTGTCTCAACAATATTGACCACTAACTCTGGTCCCAGAATCTGGCATTCTCCCACATCATTCCAACACACATGAGACCTACACTTCCTTCTATATAATGTTTCAAATGGGGCCATCTGGATGCTTGCCTGATAGCTATTGTTGTAAGAAAACTCCACAAGGTGTAGGTGATCTTCCCATGATCCTCCAAAGTCCAACATACAAGATCTCAACATATCTTCTAATGTCTGAATAGTACGTTCTGACTGTCCATCTGTTTGTGGGTGGTAAGATGTACTGAACTTCAGACGAGTTCCAAGGCTTTCTTACATGCTTCTCCAAAAATGTGATGTAAAGCGTGAATCTCTGTCTGACACAATGCTAACTGGTATGCCGTAAAATCTTACGATCTATCTCATATATAAATCAGCCAAAGCTTATGTAGATTGGCCAACTCTAAAAGGCAAGAAATAGGCTGACTTGGTGAGTCGGTCCACTATTACCCATACTGCATCTCTTCCACTTGGACTCTTGGGAAAACCCGTGACGAAGTCCATAGTGATGTGCTCCCACTTCCACTCTAGAATCGGAAGTGGGTGCAATAACCCTGATATTCTCTGGTGCTCCGCCTTTACTTGTTGACATACCAAACATTTAGCTACAAAGCGAGCTCTCTCTCTTTTCATTCTATGCCACCAAAAGTGCTGTCGTAAATCATGATACATCTTGGTACCTCCCGGATGAATAGAATATATCGAATTATGAGCTTTTGCCATCAGCTCTTGTCGAATCTCTCCATTGGGAACATATAGACGATTACCACATCGTAATGTCCCATCATCATGAATACGCAGTCCTGTCTGCTCTCCGGCCTCTGTTCTTTCTTTTAATCTTCTGAATCTGGCGTCTGTAGGCAATGCTGCCTTGATTCTCTCTACTAGTGATGATTGTATTTGTAAATTGGCTAGCGTTCCGTCTGCTCCAGGTAATATCACTTCAATGCCAAGACATTGCAAGTCCTTCAATAATTCTCTCTGTGTCGTCAAGAAGTATACTATTGGCTTTCGGCTTAATGCTTCTGCTACAACGTTAGCCTTGCCTGGATGATAATGTAACTCTATCTCAAAATCTTTCATCAACTCGAGCCATTGACATTGCCTCATATTTAACTCCTTCTGTGTGAAGACATACTTGAGACTTTTGTGGTCTGTATATATTTCCACCCATTCCCCATATAAGTATTGTATCCATAACTTTAGAGCAAATACAATGGCTGCAAGTTCCAAGTCATGAGTTGGATAATTCTTCTCATGTACTCGTAACTGTCTAGATGCATATGCAATCATCTTGCCATGCTGCATCAATACGCATCCCAAGCCTTTTCCTGATGCGTCACTGTAGATCACATAGCCTCCTAATCCTGATAGAATAGTTAATATTGGTGTTGTAGTCAGTCGCTTCTTTAATTCCTCGAAAGTGGCTTGACACTCGTCGGTCCATATGAACTCTTGATCTTTGCATGTCAACCGAGTCATAGGTGTTGCTATTCTTGAGAAGTTCTCCACGAACCATCGGTAATATCCCGCAAGTCCAAGAAAACTTCTCACCTCCACTGCTGATTTAGGAATAGGCCATGTCTCAACTGTCGAGATCTTTTCTGGATCAACAGAAATACCATCTCCTGTAACGACATGTCCAAGAAATAAAACTTTGTCCAAGAAGAATTCATATTTACTGAGTTTCGCATATAACTGCTCTTTCCTTAAGGTCTCTAGCATAATTCGCAGGTGCTTCTCGTGCTCCTCGTGGCTCTTTGAATAGACAAGTATATCATCTATGAAGACAACCATGAACTGGTCCAAATACTGATGGAAGACTCGATTCATTAAGTCCATAAAGATAGCTGGAGCATTGGTCAATCCAAATGGCATGACCAAGAACTCGTAATGCCTATACCTTGTTCGGAATGCGGTCTTCGGGATGTCCTCCTTCCGTACTTTTACCTAGTGATATTCTGATCTCAAATCTATCTTTGAGAACATCTTGGCTCCACTAAGCTGATCAAATAGGTCATCAATGCGTGGTAATGGATATTTATTCTTTATTGTCACTGCATTTAAGGCTCAATAGTCAATGCACATACGTACTGACCCATCCTTCTTTGGTATAAACAATACTGGTGCTCCCCAGGGTGATGCACTTGGTCGGATAAAACCTTTCACTTCTAGTTCTTTCAATTGTGTCTTTAGTTCATCCATCTCCTTCTTTGCTAGTCTATAAACATGTGATGCTATAGGTGTCGCTCCGGGTGTCAATTCAATTAAGAACTCTACGTCTCTATCTGGGGGTAGTCCTGGTAATTCTTCTGAAAAGACGTCTTGGTATTATAAAATAATAGGATGATAGACAATATCGTCCATTGCGAGTTACATATCATTAAGGATTTCTGTGGATCCTTATGTAAACTCAAATTCAGGCTGGCCGGGTACCTTAAAAAGAATGCTTCCTCCAAAGCAATCGAAGAAAGCATGGTACTTGCTTAGCCAATCCATTCCGAGCATAATATCAAAAGTCGGCATAGGAAGGACTAAGAGTCAGGCATTCATCTCTCTGCCACGTATCACTATAGGACACGATCTACAAATTCTACTAATAGGTACAACTTCTCCTCCGGTAAGAATTCTAATACGACTAGGTAAAGGTGTTGAGGTAATATTGTGTTTGGCAATAAAACTAGATAATATGAATGAGTGGGTGGCTCCCGTATCAAACAATGTCACAGCAGGAAAAGTAAAAGCAAGAGTGATAACTGCTATGACATCAATCTCCTGATTCATGTCATCCACTTCTATTGCAAAAGATTGTCTATTCCTCTATGGCTGTCCATGAGTAGCTCTCAGGTACTGATCCTCCTGGGTAGGTAGTGGTGGTCCTCGCTGAAATCCCCCTGCTGCTGGAGGTCGAGGCGCTCCTGGTCTAATCATCTGTTGAGATGGCTTTGGTGCTGGAAGTGCTAGCCTCTGTGCTGTTGGTGGAAGTGTCGATGCTTGTTGCATAGGACAGTCCTTCAATATATGTTGTCCGGAACCACATCTCATACACTGTCTCAAGCGGACTCGACAGTCCCTTGATATGTGCCCGCGTCTCCCACAATAATTGCATTGGGGTTTTTCTAGAATCTGGTATGGTCCTGCTCTGTGTTGGTACTGCTGTTGCTGAGCTAAATGACATCTAATAGGTCCTCCTTGTTGCATCCTTGCTGGTCCTTGCTGGTCCTTGCTGGTCCTTGATGCGTTCTCTGCTGACCTCCTTTTCCTCTGCTGATAGTTTCTTGCAATCTGGCTTCTGTCAGTAACTCAGCATAAGAGATTCGTGATTGGGAGCTAGTGTAGTGTTGGAGCTCCTGAGTTAGTCCATGATGAAATCTTTTAGCCTTGGCCAAGTCATCTAGTATCAAGGCAGCGCCATATTTACTAAGGCGACTAAACTCAGCATCGTACTCATCCACTGTTCTGTTCCCTTGCTCCAGGTAGAGAAACTGATCGTACAATGCATCTCTGACAGTGTCCGGGAAGTACTTCTTTTCAAAGCTCTCCAAGAACTTCTCCCAAGTCTGGTATATACCCAATTGGTGCTCCATGGATTCCTACCAGTGATGAGTATTACCATCTAGAAGCGTCCTTACACCTGTCATCCATAGGTCTGCAGGTAGCGGTGACGCTTCTAATAACTTCCGAGTGTGAGTGATCCAGTTGGTAGTTTTTTCTGGACTCTCAATGCCTTTGTACATCCTTAGACCCATCTGTATAAAGTCCTTTACTGATCCAACTCTAGCTCGAGGTTCTGGAGCTAGTGCTTTAGCTGGTACAGTAGTCTTTGCAGCCATCCGTTCAAGTGCTACTAGGAACTCTTGTCTCTGTTCTGCAGCTAGTGTGGCAGCCTGTTGTTATTGTTCCTTCATTATCATCTGGAAGAATTGGAACAGTTAAGCCTGACCATCCTGCGGTATTGATGAGGCTGGGAGGTTCTCATTTGGTGGAATGAAAAAGTCAGATGGAACTAGATTGTGAATCTGTCCATCTGGTCCTGAAAGTCTAGGATTCGTTGAGGTCCCTTCTCGAGTCTGACCATTGACTCCAGGAGTTGTGTCACCATCGGTGACAGTACATCCCTTCTGCATATCCATCTCTCTGTAGGTGATGTACACAACATTTAGAAGAAGTACAGGAATCAAACAGAGATGTAAAATTTTTCGGCGTAAAACATGGGTTCAGAAATATCCGTATAAAGCAGAGAAGCGTAAGGTAAGTTTTTAGAGTTGTCTGTGTAAAACAGAGACTCAAAGAAGTCAGAAAAAATAGAGCTTCAAAACTGTTCGCGTAAAATAGGGCTTCAGAACTGTCTAGGAAAAAAAAGTCTGCGTAAAAGTTTTCGTGCATAAAATCTGCGCGTAAAAATCTAACACATGTTGTAGCATAAAGTTGTTCGAGGAACTTTTTGATTTTCCTCGGACGAATTTGTCTATCAAATCAGTGATCCTGACATCTGGCAAAAGTACTGCACGATGATCGAGAGGACGGCTGTGATGATGACTTGCACATAGACCCAGGTTTTGTCGTTTTAGCTATATATTTTTAATACAAAGTCGTTTATACGCTTCCAATGAGGAAGATGAGACAAAATCAGACGCAAAGTCAAAAAGCTATTTCTGCACAGGGCTCGAAGCATATCTCCGCATTTAATGCACGAGATTTGGCTCTTAATTGGTCATAACTGAGAAAGCTAAAGCTAAGACTGTGGTAATGCGCTCACTTCACCATCCTTACATTTTACGCCTAATCAAGCTATTTATGCTGGTTTTAGGTATCATCGGGTTTACGCTGGGGTATTTACCTTATGTGGCTTACATGTTGTCTTATACGCAGAATTTAGGAATATTATTGGAACGTGGTTAGCAGTTATTAGTACTGCAGCGTAAAATAGGCAATCTTCTACATAGTTTGGCCTTTACGCCAACAAGATAGTCATTTGGCTCTTACGCCAACTTAGGGTAAACGGTTTTTGGCATAAACTTTGGTTTTATCCAAACAGGGGATGGTTGATAGGAAGAATGAGGTTTAATCAAGTGTGGATGAGATCCTTATACTTTATTCCTATACACAGGCTTGTTTGGTACAATTACGTAACCAAGACAATATATCAAGGACCTGCATGGGCCACCATCAAAAATATGTCACGCCCCAGTCCCAAAATACGTAGGACTAGGAATACGTAACACGCCCAGCCGTATATATACGAAATCCAATATATGGAAATCATATACACACGTACGCTGTATATGAATATGCAATCCATCAGTGGTAATATACTATCATAACAAGTCACACAAAATCTATGTCTCATCCACAGCACAAATAATCAGTAGAAATAAAAGCTGAATAAATAACTGGATATCCAAAATGAGTATCAGGTCTGATAGTCGGGTGGAAACAAATCCACTATAAAACGACTATCCTGAAGTAGCAAAAGATCTCTAAACAGCGGTAACAAAATCACAGATACTCCGAGGGTAAGATCTCCTCAGTCTGGTAAGTAGCATCAGGTCCAGGACCGTACTCCTGTGGGTACTCCTGCTCGTCCATATCTAAAAAGGGACCAGGTCCTCATAGGGACGTAACAAGATACATAATAACATAGCAATAAGTACTGAAATATAAACATCCAATGGGTCACCTAACCGTCTAAGTGAATGCAGTTTTGAGAACAACTTTCCACCAAGTGGGCTATCTGGCTAAAAATATGGGATTGGCGTGACTCTCTCAGAGAATCAAGAGCCTCAAAGCATGTCATCTTTTGAACGGCAGAGGCCGCCAGTAATATATAGTGGTCATCATCACCCGTTTCTCCGGTGGAAAATCCGGGCGTACAGGAAAAAATGCAAAGGAGCCCAAATGTTTTACTTATTGTTCTTCCCACCCCATGCTCTAAGCATGTCATATCCATGACATGATAAATCCTCTAAATAACTGCCAAGTCTACTAGCATACAAAATTTCTATCAGCAGTTACTCCTAACGCACGGCACTTACGTACAGGAAGCCAACCCGATACGTAGTCTGAGATCTATATGAGACTCACAACTCTGTGTAGCAACTGTGTCACGGCCAATGAACCTACTGATGCTCCCTAAAACTGGGTGGTCTCATAAATAGGTCCAAATCTATAAAAATAAACATCTATATAGGCAGAATTAAACATGCATGTATCAACTAGAATGTAAATAATTTGTATAGTGGCAAGGTATACTTGTCGAGCAAAGTTCTGTATAGTGCACGTTTCAATAGTGTTAAGTTATAGTAAGAAGAAGTGGGTTAGGGTTTGAGAGTTGTAATTATATATAGGAATAAGGAGGCGGTGGAATTTACTTAATGGGTAAGAAACTATTGCCACTGCTGTTTTTCTTTTATTGGTTTAGGTGTGCGGTTGAGGAGATTTTTAGTAATATTAGTGTTAAGGAGTGGTGGAATAAGAAGCTTACATGTGTGAGAAATCAAAACAAAGCAAAGCAAAGTTGGGTTTTGCTACTGCTGCTGATATTTTCTTCTCATAATGGTGTATGGTTTGGATTTTACACGCGGTGAAAAGAAAAGTTTAAGCGGGGTAAAAATAAGCGGTGGTTTTGATACTGGTGTTGCTGCGGTTTACGCGCGGAGGAGTATACGCGGTGTGGTAAGCGGTTTTGCTGTTGACTATTTTACGCGGGGTGAGCTGCTGCTGATTAACTCTTTACTTTACGCGGGAAGGGTGGTTTAATTCTCTACCATTGCTGTAAGATCTGGATGCCCAAGACATCCTCTACCATTCCTGTCGACTCTTCGATCTCTACAATCTCTCAGACCAACGAGGTTGTAGCATTGCTCCCTCCGCGCCTTGCGCGTAAAATTTAGTACCTGTCTCTGACAGGGCAGACAAAACTTCTGGCAATGCCTCAGCGCCAATCCAGAAGTATACTCCGTGCCTTGCACGTAAAATTCAGTCGCCTGTCTCTGACAGTGCGAACAAAACTTCTGGCAATGCCTCAGCGCTAGTCCAAAAGTACACATCGCGCTCTGTGCGTAAAATTCTGTCTCCCGTCTGTGGCGGAATAGACAAAATTTCTGATAATGCCTCAGCGCCAAATCAGGAATCCCAAACGCGCTCCACGCGTAAAAATGCATCTGCCCTCCGCGGAAGAGCAGATGATCCCTGCAATCTACGCAAGGGAAAGCAAGCGGCGGACTACTCAACTTCTCGGCCTTTACGCCAGCAAGGGAACAATTTGCCCGCCCTCCGGATTACGCGAGAGGCTGGCGGCCGACTGAGGACATCTTCAGCTTTACGCCAACCAGAGCAGAGCTCCAAATTACGCCAGGAGAAGCCCCTCAGCGTAAAGAAGGATCAATTTGCGGAAAGACACCCTTCTCGGGGATTATCCGCTACCCAGATGGCCAACCTGTTGTATATAGGTGGCACAGGGAAATCTATGGTTCCCAACATCCGCATGCCCACTGATGTGAACAGAAAGAACAAGCAATCATCTTCTTCTTCTGTAACTCCTCCTGACCTGCACAAGTATCTGATCCAGAAACGCAAGGAGAGGGGATCTTCCAGCGTGTCTAGTACGCCTCCTGGCGAGCACTGTTGTAATAGTCATAGGATTATAATTAATTTTTGCTGTTCTGAAGCAAAACGGTCGGTTTTCGACCGGTTGAGCTACTCTTCGTCTTTCCAGGAAGAAGAGCCTACGCATGCATCTGTGAACATGGCTTCACACATACCTAGAGGAAGGTCGGGCTCAAGACGTCATCCCTCTAGAACTCCGAGCCGAAGGAGATTCAACATGCTCCTTAGGAACACCGAAGCTGGGGTGTTCCGAAACACTCGTTCGAGGTCACGACGACCATCTTCGTACTCATCTAATTTCGATGCTGGGGGTCACCAGTCTCCCGAATCAGACGCCGAAGTATAGAGTCAACTTCAACAGAGACCTATACTAATCTTTCAATGACACCCAGGGAGATGGGAGTTTATGCCATTGTAGATGAACGCGAGGAAGCTTCCCCGTCCGGGAGCGCTGAGCAACGCATCACTATACTGGAGACATCTCTGAAAGAGATGCAATCCATGATGGAGAACATGTACCAGATGATGCTAACTCAACACACAGCTGCCATGGCTCAAGCATCGGTCCCTCCAACTCAGATACGTGTGGGGGTGGACTTACCACCATCCAACACGATCCAAGAGCCGGCTCTAGATCAAGAGTCAACAGTTCCTCCGCTTCCTCACTCGGAGAATATATTACCTCCCGTTGGAGTCGTAATACAACCGATTCCTCACCACTCCGTGGTCCCGCTACCGACTAAAAATCCGATGTAGGCAGTACGGGAGCTGAAAGCCCAATTTGATGCCTTGAAGCACAAAGATCAGCTCAAGAAATTGGGAATCAACCAGTCTTACCCGGCTATCTGGGAAGAGGCCCCTTTCCCTCCTAGATACAAACCACAGACCATGGCTCTGTTCGAGGGAAAAACATCACCAAGTTATTACATGAACTACTTCAGTATGATGACGGTGTTACTACAGGGGAATGACGCCCTCCTCACTCGGGTATTCAAGGGCTGTCTCTCGGGAGTGGCTTACCAGTGGTACCGCAGCCTGGCGGATAACTGTATTACTTCCTTCGACGACTTCAAAGCCTTATTCTTCGCAAGATTCTACGAAGGAGGGATGGACATGTCGATGTCCTCTCTCATCGAAGTAAAGCAGAAGGAAAAAGAGGACGTTTGTACCTTCATCGAACGTTTTTGTTAAGCCACTTTGCAAATGCCTTCCAGAGTTCCAGACTCTGTATTGGTGGACATTTGCAGGAAGAACCTTCTTCCCGTCATCTCGGTGTTCACAGGACCATATCAGTTCCAGGATTGGCCCTCGTTCATCATCTCAGCGGTAGCCGCCGAGGACAACAGTCGGAAGGCGCGTGACAATGGCATCATGATCTCTACCTCCGACAGAGGCAAGAGGTCATCCCCCAACAGCGACCATCCTCACAGTTCCAAAGGAAAAGAAGCTCTGGCGATCAATACGTCCAGACAAAAGACTGTGGCAACTACGTAGACGAAACCTGGGACTTCCAGGCCCATTGAAGTATACTCTTTCGACGACGACGATATTCCGAGCATATTCGAGTGTCTCGTCAAAAGTGGCAAGATTACCCTTCCGAAGGAGAAGCGGCCCAATGAAGTCGACAGTACTAATAACCCCAAGTACTGCATCTTCCACAGATACGTACACCACCCTACAAAGGCGTGTTATGTACTGAAAAGGAAGATCTAGGAGCTGGTCGATGCTAAGGCCATCACTCTGCGCAACAGCAAGAAGACTGTCACGGCCAACATAATCTCTCTACAATTTGGCAATCTGCCTCCCCAAGAAATCTCGGACGGTATTATACCTATTTTTTGGAAAACGATGAACATCGTTAATCTCCCTCCGGCTAGGGGTCAAAATCATGACCTGCTACCCCTAACTACCCAGCGAGGCAAGATCATATGGGTCCATCAAGATCTGGTGCCAGAGATCGAGAAAGAGACTCAAGCTGCTAAGGCTAAGTCCAAAAAGAACTCAAAGCACAAACTGTGTCACATGATTATGGTACACTCGGCATCAGAAGACGAGGTCTTGGCTACTGGAACCCGCTCAGGGAAAGCCTACCTCCAGGACTATGGAGCCAGCCAGGAAGATGCAACGGCAGACGCTTCAGCTGCCAAGCCTTCAGAACCGGAATCCGCCGTACCAAAGGCCGGTCCTTCGAGACCAACTTCGGCGGACAGAGGGAAGCAAAAAGAAGTGCGTTTCGATAAACCTATGAAAAACATCCGAAACAAAGGTTTAGAGAAGTCGTACAACTTCGACATCCTGGCCCAACTGGCTAATACACCAGCCAGGTTGTCCATCTTCGAACTAGTCAGGCTCTCCCAAGATACTCGTCTAGCCTTGAGTGAAGCACTAATGCAGGCGGATGCATACTTGACCCAGCTCAAGTCCCCTGACGAAGAACCAGTGGCATGCCCTCAATGCCACAGTGTGATGGAGGTGGTCCCGAACATCACTTTTACTCAAGATGATATGCTGTTAAAACATAACAGGCATGACAGACCCCTCTATTACACCGGGTACGTCGGTTCCATGGAGGTCGACCGGATTCACATAAATCCGGGATCATCAATCAGCATCATTCCTCATAGTCTGCTTAGACCGCTGAGGATTCCTACCAGCGAATTGGCTTACACTACCACTACAATCGTGGGTTTCAACGCAAGGAAAAGTAAGCCGTTGGGGAAAATTTGCCTGAGGATCCAGATTGGCAACCTCAGATCGGTGGCTACATGTTATGTTATTGATTCAGAGGTGTCCTACAACATTCTGCTAGGCAGACCTTGGATCCACGACCACAACATCGTTCCTTCGACTCTACATCAATGCTTTAAATATGTAGATGTCCAAAGAACAGTACAAACGGAGTTTGCTGACCTGAACCTATTCAAAGGAGTAGAATCCTACTACTCTGATGCCGTGTTGTACTCTCAAGACTACACGAAAGAGGTATCGGCCGAAGCAGAGAAGGAATCCCACCGGGAGCCAGAAGAACCCTCTGCCAAGCAACCTCTGTCAATCAAGGTGAAAGGACGGACTACTCGTCCAAAAGACATAGAGCCTATGGCTATCCACCTGAACAAAACCAGGTCAGGAAAAGGGGGTGATCCTCTAGTGATCACTTTTAACCAGAAGCCTCCACCCTTGGTCATCAACCTTCGACACAACAGGCAGTCGATTGATGTAAATACAACCGGGAACGAAGTTTCAGATGATAATAAACATCCTCTTTTCCAGTATATTGTCGCTCAAATTCCGAACCAGGAATCCTCTCCCCATGACGATATAGAACCTATAGCGCAAAAATTCTTGGAAGCTATAGATTCCTATCATCCATATATGTGGGAAGTGGCATCATCATCCAATGTCACCACGACATATGGACCGCATGAGGATTCTATCTTCATTGTCCCACCTACTTGCAGCAGTCAGCATTCAATAGTCTTCGGCCGCATTCGCAATGAACCGACTGTGCAAGAAGATTCTTTCGATGATGATGCCGGTAAAATACAGGTTCACAGATACAGCCCGCAAGCTTTGAAGATCATGCAAAGTATAGATTATAACTTGAAGCTGGAACCGGATCTCAACTATGGGAAAGGCAGACGAATACCGCTGCACGGCGATCCCTACTATCAATGAACTTGTTTCGGGTTAGGGTATACCACCTCCCTTGCAACTCCTGAGTCAAACAAGGATATTTTTTCCTCTTCTCAAAATGGCTCAGCGCCCTCCGACTCATCTCATGCTCTCGAACGAAAATTATCAGTAAATATGGTAGTGACAGATTCCTTCGAAGCAGACGAACAAGAATCTGAACTGTTTGAGAATGACGCTTGGGCTCAGCAAATGGATACACAATGGGAGTTCTGCTTCGAGCAGAGAGAACCTCCCACTGAAGATAAAGTTATCCAGATTGACGTTGGAGATAAACTTTTGCCAAAGCCGATATTTATCAGTAACAATCTTTCCGAAGCAGAAAAAGAAGAAGTTATCCAGCTGATAAAAGAATATATCGACGTCTTTGCGTGGAATTATGAGGACATGCCAGACCTTGATCCAAAGGTGGCTACTCATAAGCTCAATATATTGCCCGATTCGAAGCCTGTGAAGCAGCACCAACGTCGGTTCCGCCCGGATATGATGGATGCCATTGAAGATGAAATCAAGAAGTTGATAGCCTGTAGTTTCATCCGGGAAGAGAAACATTCCGACTGGGTCGCCAATGTTGTCTCGGTCATAAAAAAAATAGGAAAGTACGAGTCTGCATCGATTACCGAGATCTGAATACAGCCTGCCCCAAGGACGAGTTTCCTCTTCCCATCACAGACGTCATGATTGAAAATACATGCGGTTTTGAACGTATGTCTTTCATGGACGGATTTTCAGGATACAATTAAATTAAGATGCATCCTGAAGACGAGAAGCATACTGCCTTCCGGACACCATTGGGGGTCATTGCTATACGGTCATGCCCTTCGGATTGAAGAATGCCGGGGCTACGTACCAACGGGCTATGAGTAATATATTCCATGAGCATTTATGCAAGACTGTAGAGTGTTACGTGGACAATGTAGCTGTCAAAAGCTGCCTCAAGGATAATCACATCCAAGACTTGAAGACTGTATTTGAATTGATGCGCCAACATCAACTCAAAATGAATCCTACAAAGTCCTTTCTGGGGGTATCTAGTGGCAAATTTCTGGGATTTGTCATTACCGCCAAAGGCATTCAAGTGGACCCTGATAAAGTCAAGGCCATCTTAGAAATGCGACCGCCCCGTAATCTGAGAGAACTCAGGGGATTTCAAGGTCGTCTGGCTTATATCCAGAGATTCATATCCAACTTCTCTAGGAGATGTCAGCCCTTTTCTCGTCTCATGAAGAAAGGTATATCCTTCGTATGGGACGAAGCCTGTCAGCAAGCGTTCGGTGATATCAAACGCTACCTCACTAGTTCGCCAGTTCTGGTGCCTCCAGTCATAGAAAGACCATTCGTGCTGTATGTTCGAGCGATGGATCATTCTCTGGGAGCTCTTCTCGCACAAAAGAACGATATGGGTCATGAACAGGCTATCTACTACCTCAGCAGGATGATGGTCAAAGTCGAACACCGGTACAACCTAGTGGAGAAAGAATGCTTGGCTCTGATGTTCGCTATCCAGAAAATGCGGCACTATGTCACAGGCCAAACCATTCACATCATCTCCAGGATCAATCCTCTTCGGGTACTGATGAACAAGCCAAGTATTCTTAATTCCCGACTCGCGACTTGGGCGATGTTATTAACACCGTATGACATGGTGTACGTCCCTCAGAAGTCCATCAAAGGCCAAGCATTGGCTGACTTCCTAGCTGCTCATCCGATCTCGGAGGCCTCCAAACTGTACGAGGACATTCTCGACGAAGTTGCAGAATATAATTCCGCAATGGAAAGTGATGCATGGCAACTGTTCTTCGATGGTGCCTCCAGGACTGGTCCCAGGGGAAACATGGTTTCGGGAGTAGGGATTGTCCTGGTTACTCCTGATAAGCTCGTCATCTACCGAGCATATTCTCTTAGCGAGCCCTGTTCTAACAATATGGCGGAGTACAATGCCCTACTAATCGGGCTCCAAGTCGCTAAAGAATTGGGCGTCGAATCTCTGGAAGCTTTCGGTGATTCTCTGTTGATCGTCAATCAAGTCAGAGGAATATATGAAGTCCGGAATCCAGACCTCATCCCCTATCACCGAGCAACGGTCGAGATAGCTATGACATTCAAAGGATTCTTCCTAGAGCATGTACCTCGATCTCAGAATCTGGAAGCTGATGCCCTAGCCAGTCTAGCTGCAGATTTGGCCACCCCTATAAGAAGGCAGAATTCGGTGATCCTTCTTAACAGAGATTTATTCTGTGTGAAAAATTACTTCCACATAGAATACAGCTACGCGGTGAACACAGATCTTCCAAAGAGAGACTGGAGAAGTCCCTTTATAGATTTTGTGGCATACGGAATCTTGCCGGAGGACCCTAAAGAAGCAGTATCCGTCAAAAGACGATCATTACGCTTCTATTTTGAGGCGTCCTCACAGTGTCTATATCGCCGAACCTACGATGGACTGCTATTATGATGTCTCTCTGGTGATGAAGCACATCGGATTATCCGTGAAGCTCACGACGGCGTATGCGGAGTGCACCAACCCGGTCCTAAGCTACATGATCGCATCAGGAGAATGGGCTATTACTGGCCTACTATGATCACAGATGCAATAAAGTACGCAAGACAGTGCAGAGCCTGTCAGGTCCATACAGACTTTATCCATCAACCTCCTGAACATCTATATCCTACGGTTGCGTCCTGGCCTTTCGAAGCATGGGGTATGGATATCATTGGTCCTATTCACCCGTCTTCTTCCAGAGGTCACCGGTTCATACTGGCCATCACGGATTATTTCTCCAAATGGGCAGAGGTGATCCCTCTTGCTGAGGTGAAGGCATATAATATGATCAGCTTCATCAAGCATCACATTATTTATCGCTTCGGGATACCCCGGAGGATAATTCATGATAATGTGCCTCAATTCATCAGCCAAGCATTTCATCGATTTTGCGATAAAAATCGGATACAAAATGTGGCCTCTACGGCATATAATTCTGCTGCTAATGGTTTGGCGGAAGCTTTCAACAAAACCATTATCAAGCTCTTGAAAAAGTTTGTCTCTTCGAACAAGAGGGATTGGAATGAGAAGCTGGAAGAATGTCTTTGGGCATACCGCACAACAGTACGAGCACCGACAGGTTGCACCCCATTCTTATTAGTTTACGGGAGCGAAGCAGTTCTCCCCATCGAGATCCAAATTCTGTCACTCAGGATAGCCGTGGCTAATGAGTTGACTCAAGAAAAGAATGACCTGTTAAGGCTTCAAGAGCTAGAAAGATTAGACGAGAAACGCCTCCAAGCTCAACAGCGCATCGCGTTCTACCAAGTACGCATTTCCAGAGCTTTTAATCAAAAAGTAAAGGAAAGAGTGTTCAAAGTCGGTGAGCTAGTTTTAGCCGTAAGAAGGCCGATGATTCTTACTCACAGGAGTAAGGGCAAATTCCAGCCCAAATGGGAAGGCCATTATGTGATCGAGACGACGTTCTTAAACGGCGCTTACAGGTTAGTCAAGCCTAATGAAGACCTGTTAATGGCTTCTATCAATGGCAAATTCCTGAAAAGGTACTATGCTTAACCTCCTTTGCTCAAATGGAGTATGGTGAAGACCTCATTTTGACAATACTACTTCCAAAACGAAACTAGTTGGATCATATTCTATCATGTTCATATTACCTCTGAATAGATATATTTAACTAATTTGGAACTTCAAGACCTATCACGTCCATACTACCTCTGATAGTGTTTTGTGTACAAATTTTAGCTAAAAGCATATTCTATCATGTCCATATAACCTCTGAATAGATATATCCTGCTAAAACTTACTAAGAGTATATCACGTCCATATTACCTCTGATATCACTTTCACCCAAACCTGTCATTTATATTCCAAAATGATGGGTCCACAAAGTCAGATAAGAGCCTCTTTATTATTCCCAAAAAGAGCAAAAGTACATTAAAAAGCAAAAAAGTACATCATTTGGGGGGAGCGGTTAGGTCGCGAATCTGCTGCGCCAGAGCAACCATTCTCTCATCCCGGGAGTTCAAGACGTCGGCGCGAGCCCGTTCCAACCTTGCCACATCATTGTTCAAAGCAGCTAGCTCAGACCGAGCCCGCATAAAACCTGAGTGGAAAGCACCCACACGCGTCATATTCTGCTGAACAGTCGCCCGTCGCTCCTTCAGCACATCTCGGGCTGCCGATAAAGAGAGAGCCTTCGCCTCTACTCGAACGAGCTCATCCTTCAATATGCGGGCCTTCGCTGCCACTTCCTCATATTCGGCTTCGCACCGGGTCAACTCAGGGACGACATACTCCAATTGGACACGCTCATGATCCATCTCCTGCTGCTGAGCCACGATAGACTTATTCAGAGACTCCATCTGTTCAGCAAGTTGCGCAGTCAGGAAGTCGTACCTAGCTTGAACGAGACCGTCAATGTTGCCTCGAGCTAGCTGCAAGTATTCGTTAATGGATTGCTCTAAACCATTAACTATCTCCTCCAGCGTGTCAGCTACCCCAGTGTCATTGAATTCTTGGATCGGCACTATCGCGGACCGGGAGGACCTCCTCAGTGACGCAAAGCTCAAATTCTTCTCCAACACTATTGATATTAACATTTTTAAGGTGGTGTAGAAGATACTAATGTACTGCTCGATCAGCGCAGCTAGATCCGAATGGACGCTGGGAGTGGCCGCGATATTGGCGAATCCCCCTCCAGGAACAATCGCAGACGATGTTGCCAAGATCGTCGCCTCAAGAGGTGGTGCGACAAAAGAAGAAGCGCCAACACCGGACGAAGTAATCGGCGTGCTCAAAGGAGGCATTGTCGCAATGACAGGCTCGTCCCCCTCTTGATATATCAGAACCTCTTCGACAGGCGAGCCAGGACCTGACACAGAGCCAAAGGGCATATCTACACTGCCCTCCCCGAAGATGTCTTCCCCTGAAAAGAAGACAAAAGGAAGTTAATATCGAAATGATGTTAACTTTACTAAAAAAGAGGCGTAAAGACGACATTTACCCATGGCCGATATCGTATATGTCGCATCCGCAGCCAGTACAACTAAATCATTTCTTAATGATGCTAAGCAAGCTGTCATACCTGGAGAAGGTGGTATGTCAACCGACACTGGCAAATTTTCTTCCAGGTCCTCGTCAAGTTCCAACCGAGGCTCATCGGCTGGAATCTCGCTGGGTGCACTGATGGACACGGCAGGGGGTCTCTCCCGATGTTGACCCGGATAAAGATATCCTTATTCGGCTCAGCCCCGAAGGCGATCTCGTTCCACTACCTGAAGCGGTAGCAGCGACAGCAGCCTCCAACAGGAATTCTTTGGCACCACCAGCCGGAACATTAGAGGGTCCCTCTCTAAAAGGCGAGGAACCTCCAATCAAAGAATCATCCCCAACATGGGGAGATGCAGGCTCACTTCTAGGAGCCTCATTACCAGGAATTTGGAGAGGACGAGTAACCGTCTTCTTCTTCCTCTTGCAAGGGGAAGTCTCCTTCGGAGCAGGAGCCCTTCGCTTCCCAGAGATTACCAAAGCCCCTGCGGGCGAAGGTACCTCACCCCTCGGTACCGCCAACAGAGGCTCGTTTAGATTGACAGACTCCTCACCCTCGTCAGAAGAAACCGAAAGGACTTCGACTCTTCCCCTAGGCTTGGAAGAGGGCATCCTAAAACTTCCATGCATATTAAAATCGTGATGGAAGGTGTTGGTTGCCACGTAGAACTGGGCATATGAATGAAGAATGCGCAGCTCCGTGGAGAGTGAAATGGCGGGCACGGTAAAAGTTGCCTCAGTACAACCCATAATGAAATATCGCCATCCTCTGGCTCCATCAATGAGTCTACCCCTGGACCTGAAGCTGGTGACGGCATTGCCCACGTGCAACTGGTCGTACCCGAATTGCCTGGCAAACCGACTAGGCAGGTAGGGCTCCAAGAAGCAATGGTCTTCGCTTCTGTACAGTAAATGGGAAGGTCTAATACAGACCAACCAATTAAAAGACTCAGGATAAAGAACGGTCTTCCCGTCGCCTACGTCCTGAAGTCTGATCCCCTGTTGATTGAGATGTACAGAGGAGACAGTGCAGAAGAGCTTCCAGCTGTGACTGAAGTTCAGCACCCGCCGACAGTCTAAAACTGTGGTCACGTTCTAGGAAGAATTCTTGTAGTTCAACAAGAAACTACCCCCCGAACTACTGCCAGAGCCGGGAGACATCACCCTGGGGTTATGGAGAATTAACCATCCCATCAAATATATGTATGGTAATTCTACCCTGGAAAAGCTATCACATCGAGTTTTATCAGAGAGCAGCCCGTCAGTCATGGCCCTCAGGCCAGCTTGTATGCAGCACACCATGGCAGGGAGCAAGCCCAGTCTTGCCCCGAACACCAGATGCACTGCAGGCCATAGCGTGTTGCGGTGAATGCGGTCCACGGATGCAATGTCGGGTACCCCCAGTCGGCGCAGCCATATGGAGAGGAAGCCAGCCAGTTGAGCTTCCCTAGATAGAGGCCTGCGACAACGCCTCAAATAACTATAGGCCTTAGTGCCTGCAGGATACTTCCCTATCCCTTCGTCGAGGATCCAGTCCAGAGCCCCAGCGTCTTCCATGAGATCTTCGACTACCTGAGCATTAAGCACGCTCAGAAAATTCAGAGGCTGATCTTTGCCTTCCAAGACCTTCTCTGGCTTAGCAGTCCTGGACCAGTGAAAGAAGAGGTAGGACGTCCATTTATTGATATGAGCCAAATCTGTGGGCTCACCATAAAAAGCGGTACAAGCGAGGTAGTGGCACATCAGCTCCTGGTACACTTCTACTACCCGAGGGTCTGAATCCTCCAGCTCCCGGTTCATGGGAACATACTATTCATATGGAGTATCCCGCATCGGCAGCCTCGAGATCTCTGCCATATCGTGGAGGGCCAATCCCAACTCCTCCAGTAGAGTGGCAAAAGTCCCGGTGAGCGAGATATATCGCTCCATCAGTGCCAGAAATAGGTTGGGGTTGAGAGGTAACCCAACACTAGTGGCACTCACAGCTGCATACAGACCAATGCCCTCCAGCTTGGTCTAAAAATGCTTCAGGGCCCATTCAGCTAAGCAAGTCCATCGAAGATTTGTAGGGGTTATCCACCCACTTGTCCGAGGGTTCACCTTAGGGTATACTCCCCCGTGCCCCATAAAATCATTGCAGAAAGTCGGTAATTGGACCGGCTGGATCACTAAACTGTCTTCACTCGGGACACTGCCCGGGTACAGTCCCCTGAACGGCGACACAAAGCCGGAGGGGCGGCTGACAAACGACCCCTGGTCAGCTCCTTTCAGATGAAATATCTTTCCCGGCCTGCCGTGAAGATCGGGAGTCAGCGTCCACGACATCCTCCTGGGATTTGTAGCATGGATGAATGCCGAGATGGGATAGTCTCTCAGCATCTTGGGCAGATACAAAACCAAGCTCTCGGCAGGGAAAACCCAGAGTTCTTTCTTGGGTTTCGTCTGGGACTGCTTGTCAATCATGTCCCCGAAGAGAAAAGCCGGCTTTATGTATTGGTCCCCGTCTATGTACGTCAGGGGCTCTCCATTAATCATGTTCAACAGCGTTCGCTCGCCCTGAGCCGATATCAAAATTTCCCTTCCTTCAGGATACTGGGGCCCGGAGAGAGGAAATGTCACGTGCGACAGATCCTCCAGATAATTGGAGTGCAGCATCCCGGCGGCAAAACCCATCACATCGGCTAGCGGAGACGCATGCAAGTCAACTGCAAGAGTACAAGAAAAACACATCAGTTCCTATAACTAAATATTACAGATCTTGCAGCATACGCCAAAAATCAACAGTCTGTGCTTTATGCCAAGACTGCAAAAACTTGAACTTTTACGCCAGGATCCCATTCCGAGGCGTAAAATTCAAGACTGGCAGTATACGCAAAGTTTTCGACAGTCTATGTTTTACGCCAGACTACCAAAATTTGAGTTATTATGCCGAAATTTCTATCCCTGCGTAACACTCAAATTATATAGTATACGCCAACTTTCGACAGTCAAAACTTCTACGCCAGACTGCGAAAATATGGAGTTTTTGCGCTGACACATTAGAAATGTGGGCGTAAAGATGAAACATCTATGTGTATCATCTTCCTCGAAGAGGCTATCAGCACAGAAGATGACCTAGCGCGTTCACGTGCAACGTGTGCGAAGGATTTTTTAGTTGTTCTTTTTCGTCCCAAAAGCTCTACCTTTAAGGCCGGGTGCACTGCTCGTCGGCGGGACACTTCGCTCAGAATAAAGTTTGCCTTGCCCGACCAAAGACGCTCTCGCTTGGGCAGAAGAACGAGAAGAAGAATCAACCTTCTTTCTCTTAGAGGAGGAGAGTTATTTCGAGGCCATTACTGGAAACTTTGAAGGCTCGGAGAAGAAATGAAGAAGAACTCGAACAGTCAAAGGCTTTCTTTCGCAGAAGACGGATGGAAAGTTTTTCTCTCAGAAACTTGGGGTATATATAGAGTTCGGATGGACTCCTCGAATCCCGAACCAAATCTTATAATTAATATTTGGTTATGATTGGGTACTACGTCAGCCTATTACTCAAAGAAGGCGGTCAGTCAGCGAATTCAAAAAGTTTTCGTGCAAACCAGATTCGTGGTTTTTACGCTAAGGAGCTTTCTACGCTCGACAGCTACAGATCTACGGTTTTACGCTCACAGGCTACAAGTCTATGCTTTTATGCCCGGATGCTTTTATGCTCGGTAGCTTTTACGCTCGAGAGGCTACAAACTTACGACTTCATGCTCAGCAGCTACAAATCTATGATTTCACGCTCGGTGGCTTTTACGCTCAGAGGCAACAGATCCACAGTTTTACGCTCAGAAGATTTCCTTTTCAGAAGCTATAAATCTACAGTGCTATGCCCGGATGCTCTCATGCTCAGCAGCTTTTACGCTCGAGAGGCTACGAACTTATGATTTTACGCTCATCTACAGTTACAGATCTATGACTTTTCGCATATCTAAAAAATACGCAGGCCAGAGTACAGTACCTCTGAACAATTCTCAAGGCGGTCAATTGCAAGGGTTCACACAGAAGGTACTCCTTCTTGACCTCAAAATATCCCAAGACCCCGAAGCATACAGAGTTCAACATTGAAAATTACTCTTCTCCTTGGGACGATTGGAAGTTCATCCAAAATCCAGTCTGAATATTTTGTCTACAGTTCAAGATAGCGACTCAGTTTTTGACAGCCATTTCTCGCCCTGTTCCAAGGGATTTTTGAGAAATCATTCTTGAAGATGATGGTCTGAACAAGAATTCTATTTATCAGAAGTGACAGTTCAGAATTCTACGCGGTTCCTTATTCCTAACAGCAGGACAGTTCGAATACTCGACTGCTAAGCGGCTTTCTGCGCATCCTTAAGTTATGCATAAAAGACAGGACCGAACCTAGCACTCTTTCTAACAGACTCGGCATAAAATTACCAGACGTGTCGAAGCTACACATATTCAGACTTCACAGCAAAAATATATGGCAAGATGATCATATGCACAGAAGAAGACGATTTTATTAAAACATGATTACATATGAGGAAAATCCAGTCTACAAGGGTTTTTCTTCATTTTTATGATTACATATGAGGGAAATCCCGTCTACAAAGAACTTCCTCATCATCGTCTGAAGATCTCGCCCAGAATCTGTTCTGCTAGGTTCTCGCATGGGCGGAATTCTTCATCCATCTTCTCCAGCAGTCAGTCGATTCCCGCAAACTGACTGACATGAAATGATCAACGGCGGGAGGATACAAAAATGGGCCTAGACCCATCCTCCAATACAGGAAAGCAGGGTCAATCTGCTTTCCTGCGTCCAGCGCTGTGACAGATTGAGTTGAGGTATTTCACCCAACTCAATACTCGAGGACAGAGCTAGTTTCTGCTCTGGTCCACAAAAGTATCAGGAGAAGATACAACTTGCAAGCTGTGTGGTCAAAAATAACCCTTCCTCTCTCCGGAAGAACCGCCATACAAAGTTGCTGATTATCCCGAGCAAAGGAGGCTATGATATCCTTCCATGATCCATCGTTGCATAGGACATTTTCTCGAAGACGCCGTCTTTTTTGGCTCCTTACATGATGGAAAACATGGTCTTCTTCTTCCTCAAGTCGAACCGACGATCTCCGACGATCATCTCTGTATGGTGAAAGAAAGGTGGGAAGAACAGGTTAACTCCTCAGCCTTTTTATAGGCGAAAGAGATTACACTGATCCATAATAACTCTGCCATAAAGTCAGCCTTGAAAGAACGTGTCAGACTTGACCATTTCAGGCTCCATTCAGAGCATTTCAAATTACGAGGAACGCTTCATGCTTCATTCAAAGCGTTTCAAATTACGAGGAATTTAAAAGCTTTGAAGGGGGTCTTGTAGAAGCATGAAAAATACGCTGGATAGCTATACACAGCATGTTGATACGGGGCAGCGTAAAAAGATGACTTCAGAGCCACTACGTACAAAAAAGCTTTTTCCGCTGAGCACAGTGTAAAGTATAAGCTCAAGGACCATCCGCGTAATGTAGTATGTCCAGGCCGCTTCAGCATAAAAAGGGTGCTACATCGCCTTTATGGCGTAAAACTCATCCGCTTTTAATGCAGCATTGAAGTGTACGAGGAACGCTTCGTATTCCTCGAAATGAACCGGTCAAATCATGCAGTAAACCTGACGTCTGGACTCCTGACAAAGAGTACTGCATGACTACCCAGACGACGGCTATAATGATGGTGTGGCACTGCAACCCAGGCTGTCACTTACTGCCATTTCCTTGGCGTAAACCGTTTTTACACATACAAAGGAATACACTGCCTAGTTCTACACAGGCAGATGTGAGCTGTTTACGCTCCACAGAAGACAAACAGCCTGCCATGTCAAAAGCTGCTCTTCGTATAGGGCTCGAGGCACGTCTCTGCATTTAATGCGCAGAGTGATGACAGAACACGAGGCACGTCTCTGCATTTAATGCGCAAAAAGGGTGGCAGACCCTCAAAACACGCCTCTGTATTTAATGTGCAGGATAATGGCGGATCTCTGCATTTAATACAGGAGATTTGATTAAATGTCACCGAACCGTCGTTTAGTGACATCTCTTTTGTGTAAACTGCTTTTACGCATACAAAGGGATACGCTGCCCAGTTTTACACAGGCAGACGTGAGCTTCTTACGCTCCGCAGAAGAAAAACAGACTGCCACGTTAGCAGTTACTCTTCGTACAGGATTCGAGGCGCGTATCTGCATTTAATGCACAGAATGATGACAAATCTTAAAGACAAGCCTCTGCATTTAATGCGCAGGATGGGGGCAGATCTCTGTATTTAATGCAAGAGATTTGATTATATCTCCAAGAGCCGTAATTTTGGCTAAGACGTCCACATCATCGCTTTGGCACATTACGCCAACTCAGGCCACAGTCAGAGGAGGAGGATCAGCTATCTTCTGCGCCCCCTCGGCTTCTACGCCTACTCGACTTCTACGCTCGCTCGGCTTCTACGCCCACTCGGCTTCTATGCCTACTCGACTTCTATGCCTACTCGGCTTCTACGCCTACTCGGCTTCTATGCCTACTTGGCTTCTACGCCATGGTGACAGTTATTGGCTTCTACGCCAACCTCTTCTACACAAAGGATAACTACCTACGTGGCTTCTACGCCGTAATCTTCGCAGCAGTTATACACGTTGTCCCTTAGTTGGACACGCGTCACACGCTCATTCAAAAGGTCATCTATACGCAGACAGTGGTTATTGTAACTGTCGTGTAAAAGGGTGTTGTGCTTTCCACTACTCGGTTTCTACACCGACTGAGTGGTCACTGTCACTAAAAACTCTATAAATAGAGACCTCTATCAACAGAGGTCCAAGGTCGAAAAATAGAAGATTGAAAGGTCGAGATTTGGTCACAGATTTCAAGAGAGAAGAATCCAGAGCTCAGGCAAAGGAGTAGTGATCGACGACTTTAGCATCGAGCATCCACTCTCTTTAGCAACCTTCGAAGCTGCTTTCTGTCTTCTACGACACTTCTTCATCATCGTGTGGTCCAAGGGACAAAGTGATCGACTGCAGATCAGACTCCTATAGCAATATTTACCCAGATTAAAAAATTATACTCGACATCCTCGTATAGGATTAATTGTACTGCTTGTTTGTAAACATAAAGAGCGGGTTTTCGTATAAAGCTTCATTTTTATATCTTTCGATTATTTTATCAGACAACAATAATTACTAATAATAATAAATTACATAATATAGAATACGATTTTCAGAATTAGGGTTCTTACAGAAGTGGACCACCAAAATATTTTGCGTCTAGCCGATCTTAGCCGCATCGGACTGCGTCACCGACTTCTCAATAGAGAAGAAGGACATCTCCAGTAGATTCGACATCGTATTTGCCATTTAAATCAAAAAGATAACTGAAAGAACTGGATTTGATTAATAAACTAAGAAAAAGTTTAAATATGTCCTAGAAGACAATCTAAGTACAAATTTATTTTCTGGGGGGTGAAGGTGGAGGGTTAGGAGTGTAGAACCTCTCTTTACTCCATGGACGATCCGATGCAGAAGATCTTCTCTCTTGCTCGAGTATAAATCCACAGATAGCCAGCCTCTTGTTTGGGTGTGGTACCCTGATATTTATAGCCGTCTTGTAGACGTGCTGTGGATGTCGTATATGTTCCAGTTTGGTGGCCGCATAGGGCCACTTCGACAGTTTACGGTTGTAACGGTAGCCACATGATACGGGCAAGCCGCCACGTGGGTTTGGTTAAGATATTTTGTTGATGAGATCTCGGGGTCATTTCAACCCGTTGCGGGCGTGACTTGGTTAGCTGAATACTTAGTCCACAACAACTGTGCGAAGATCTCTTTGGTCATAACAGAAAGATCCTGTGGATCAGGGGCCGTCTAGCAGTCTTCGCCGCATATGTGTTCTGGCCGCATATTCTGACTTAGGCCGCATATCGTCGAGGCTGCATAGTCATTGTGGCCGCATAGTCGTTGTGGCCGCATAATGACGAGGATGTATAGGGGAAACAATAACATGGCACGTTTGACGAAGTCATTAATGAGTTAATGTGACTTCTTTTTATTTTCTTAATCTGTCATTTTACGGCTTTCGAAATGTCTCGGCTTTATGATTGATGTGTCAGAAGCCTCGGTTGTTGAGTGAAAAAAGGCTTTTATACGTCTTCTTGGTCCCTATGTGGCTTTCATCTGGTCGCATAGATATTATTTATGCGGCATGAGCTCTATGCGGCCTGTAGTATTTTTATGCTTCTACATATGTGTTCGTATACCTAGTACTACATATTTTGGGACTGGGGCGTGACACCAGCTCCTGACCGACCACGGTGATAAGCTTATGAGCATTTGCTGGAACATATAAAGAGGTTGCGAGACCAGCCAGGGCGTTAGCCTCAATGTTTTATAGCCGAAGGACATGCTCTATGAAGAAACCCTCGAAGGTGAAGATAATATTGAGCACGGCTTGGCGGTAGGAAATCAAGTCTTCATTCCAGACTTCGTACTCGCATCAGACTTGATTGACTATCAGCTTGAAATCGCCGTAGGCTTCCAGGTAGTCAAATTCTACCAGTTTGGCGAGTTGGAGACCAATAATGAGAGTGTTGTACTCTGCCACATTGTTAGAGCATGGCTCAGTGAGAGAGTAGGCACAGTTGATGACCAGATCTTTTAGGAAGATCAATACTATCCCGACTCCAGCGATAATATCGCCTTTGGGCCCTTTTTTTGAAATACCGTCGAAGAACATTCGCTAAACAGCTTTTGCGCTCGTCACGGTGTTGAAGTCTGCGACTTCATTGGGGATCTTCTCGTAGAGTTTTAAAGTTTCTGGCACTAGATGGGTAGCCAGAAAGTCAGCTAATGCTTGGCCCTTGACAGCTTTTTGCGAAACAAATGCCATGTCGTATGGTTACAGTAGTATTGCCCACATAGCCAGGCGGGAGTTAAGTGCCCGGGTTTGGTCATGAGGACCCTGAGGGGGTTGACCCATGAGATGACATGGACCATTTGTCCTATCACGTAATGCTGAGTTTTCTGGATAGCAAAGACTAGAGAAAGGCACTCCTTCTCGACGAGATTATATCTGTACAAGAGATATCGCTTTGGTGGCTCAAACGGAAGCCTTCTCGGAGAGTTCCGATCGAAACACAAGACGATGGATCTAGGTGAGTGGGTAGAACTCCATTCTCTGATTCTTGCATGCCTTAATAATTAATCTGGGTTTTTGAATGCTTGTTTGCTTAAGAAGATAGTTTTAAAGAAGAATGATAGAACCTGCCTCTGCATGCTAATAAGAGAACTCACATAGCTTATCATTAAAATGAACTTGCTTGCCTAACTAGAGAACTTGAAATACTTGTCTAAAGAGAAAGAGATAGAACGATTGTTATGCAAATAAGAGATAGAAATGTGCATGCTTAGCTATACGAACACCGCTATCGAACCTCTGCTATGCTAATAAACAAGAGTAAAAGATGTTCATATGTTTATATAGTATATGCTAAAAGAAAGAGTAAAACTGCATCCTTAGTTAAAGAGATAGAGAACTGTTTACATGCTTGCTTGCTTATATAGAGATTGTGATATGTTTTTATAGAAGTTATTGAAATGCTTGAACGGTATCAGAGAATGTGGCAGCCAATCTGCATAAGAGATAGCTATGGTGGCCTGACCGCATATTGACAGAGACATAAATAGTAGAGATTGAATATGTGCTTGTTATAGAACTGTTGCATCCATATAGATTTTATCTGATAGAGTTGCATTCACGCATTGGTCTTAGACAACTTGTGCACAAGGGATGATCCCACGAACGGTCTTTCGGGGTGCTGGGGACCGTTCGCCCTTTGGGGGATTAGAGGAATACCTGAGACAAAGAAGTCCTCGCGATCAGGAGGTATTCATGTCTATTAGATAGTCGGTTCACGTGTCAAAGCAGCTATGTATTATGTGCGAGAATACATAGTGCAGTGCTAGAACGTGATAATACCGCTGCTAATCTTGAGGAAGGAGACTCATGGACCATCATATAGTTAGGGCGCATGCTAGGCTAGCCTTCTTGCATACCTAACTGTTTGATGCAGAGACTTACAAAGAAAGAGAGCCTTATTCATATATATATATGCTTATGTTTCTAACGCGTAAGTCTGCTGTAGGGATAACCGCTCGGCGAGAGGGTAAGAATCACTAAATAAGTGATATGCATGATATCGATTATGTTCTTCTGTATTTAATGCTTGTATAAAGAAGTCTTATTTTCGTATATGCCTCGATCTCGTTTATGGTAAGATGTTGCTTATAAGAGAATGATAGAGATGCTAAGATGATAGTCCACTAGATGCTTGCTAGAGACTTTAAAGAAATACATGTAATTCACGAGACACGCTGCACACCAGAGATAGAATATGACTCTTGAATATCGTATATGAACTGCTTTTCTTGCCTGCTTGCTTATATCGAATGTGAACTCTGTTTTCAAAGATGTTTCCAAAAAGAGAAGTAATATGACTCCGTTCTTGTGCTGCATATAATGAACATAGGTAAAACTAGAAAGATCACTGGTAATAAAATATTTTATAATATGATTACTTAGTGTGGGTTTCATGGGGTGAAGCTTCTGTTCAATTGTTTATACTCACCAGTACTTATAAAGTGCTGACCCACCAACAGTTTGCTTGTTCGCAGGTGCTAGACCGCTCGAGGAAGCGATAGCCGTGCCTCATCCCGGGGACCCAAAAATCTAGAGTCGATACCTTGAGACGTATCGAGATGGATTTGAGCTGCTTTTGTATAGAGGGACATAATGTATGGAACGGTGTCATTGTAATAGAGAGAGAGAGAGAGAGTGCTTGAGAGATCTGTAACCTCGGCCAAGCGCCGCTTGTAATACACCTTGATTATCAATAAAGAGCTTATTTTCATATGCCATTGTGTTCTTTACTTTTTTGCAATATATGTGCCGCTGCTCCTGTCTTAAATAGCTTACTTGCCCTTGTTCAAAGTTTTGGCCTTATGCAAACGCAGCTTAGGCTTGTACGGCATCACGCCCGTGCGAGGACGATCGGTTCCGTAAGGACCAAGCGAGGACGAACGGCGCCCTGCGGGACCTGGACGTGACATTCGGTGGGCACAATTTAAGGATTACTTTAGTCTTATCAGGGTCCACGTGGATACCCTTCAATGTTATGACAAAACCCAAAAATTTATCGCTGGAAACTCCTAGGAAATATTTGGTAGGATTCATCTTAAGTTGGTGCGCACACATGAGGTCGAACACAGTCTTCAAGTCCTGGAGGTGATCATCTTTGGAGCGACTCTTGATGGCATTATCATCAATGTAATACTTGACCGTCTTGCATAGCTGCTCACGAAAGATGGTGCTCATCGCTCGCTGGTACATAACACACATATTCTTCAGATGAAGGGTATGGCTGTATAGCAGTACACCCCTATCAGTATTCGGAATGATGTATGCTTCTCGTCTTTAGGAGATATCTTAATTTAATTATAGCCTGAGAATTCGTCCATGAAGGACATACGCTTGAAGTCATGTGTTATCGATCATTATGTCTGTGATCGAAAAGGAAAATTTGTCCTTAGGGTATACCGCGTTTAGATTACGGAAGTCGATACAGATTTGGATTTTTTCGTTATCTTTGACGATGGACACGATGTTGGCAACCCAATCCGGATAATGTTCTTCGCAGACAAAGCCACTAGCTATCAGTTTGTTGACTTCAGCTTCAATGGTGTTTATTATGTCCGGACAGAACTGCCATTGTTGTTGCTTTATCGGCTTAGTATTCGGCAAGATATTGAGTTTGTGAACCGCGATATGAGGATCCAGTCCAGGCATATCTTTATAGCTCCAGGCAAAAATATCGATGTACTCCCTTACGAGTTGTGGTAGGGATTTACGATCTTCGTTGGTCAAGCTTTTGCTGATAAAGATGGGTTTGGGTGCGGATTCATCACCCAGGTCAACTTGCACAACTTTATCCTCAGTAGGAGGTTCTTGTTGTTTAAACCGCATCTTCCATTATACGTCTAGGCATTGGGCCCATAATTTTATTTTAAAGAGTTTCGGTGGATCCTCGTCATCTTTCTCAGGGTCAGCTGACACTATGTTGGCAGACAATGTTTGCTTTAGAATCTCTCCGATACTGATGTCGGAGTCCCAGGAGGAAGATTCTGAAGAATGAGAGTATAGCTCATCTTCTTCATCCGAGCCTTCGGGGGTTGTGGAAGGCTTGACGTACCCTAAACTATGTCTGGTCTTATGGTAGTAGTCCTCGGACTTGCCTGTAGGAGCCCGCAGTCGTAGAGGCAACCGTCGGCCTTTGTCGTAGTTCAAGCCCTTTGCGGCTTTCAGATCGTATCCCATCTTCTGGATGAGGTGCTTTATTCGAGAATTGTACCGGTAAAATAATATATTTTTGGTATCAATCTCTGGCTCCAGTTCCTCTGGGACGAAGGATCGGGGACATTCCACTCTGCCAAAGATGATGAGTTTGTCTTCCCACTTCCTTGCTGGAACTATGAAGTAGGAGTTCTGACTGGCAAAAATTTGGTTGACTGCAAAGGTGGTAGTCACATGTGTATGCGGGTGCAGGCCCAGACCGTTCTTCAGGGAATATAGAGCGTTGAGATGTAGAATATCCGAGTAGTTCAAAGATAGCCCTTTATTGATGAAATAAGGTATCTCGTCTTTCAAAATTACATCGTCGAGAGAAGGGACGTTAGCATGAGCGGACACATACTCCTCTGGCTCATCTTTTTCGAGCTCTACCCCCAGTGCGAGTAATGGCTTTGGAGGTTTCCTGTGCAGCTTTACCACTAGAGGTTCGAAAGTCACAGGGGGTGTCAGAGCTTCTTTCAGCGGTCGACTCGGCCTAAGAAGGCAAACGACCAGGGGTTCAGGTGCTTTCCTGGGCAGTTTCACCCTGAGGAGAGGATCTGTATCGAGAGTACGTGCTTTGAGATAGACTCTCAAGGGCTCGTCCGATTTTGTCCAAGTATTTGCCTCATCGTCGGCATCATTGCCACCTTTATCTTGTTGGACTTGCATGTAGAGGATCGAGTCTGAGTAGTAAGCCTTGACCCCTTTGAATGGGTCAACGTCGGCAAATTCTGTCTTGACAATGTCGTGATCGTCCACGTACTTCAAGCACTGGTATAGGGTTGACGGTACGATCATATACTGATGTATTCATGGACGTCCTAACAAGATATTGTAGGATACGTCTACGTCTATGACGTAGCATGTGACATCTATTTTCAAGTCGTCAATCTAAAATTTCAAGCAAATCTTGCCCAAAGGGTAGCTTCTTCCAGCGTTGAAGCCACTGATGGCAGTATTGATCGCTGCCAAACGATGCATCGGGATGTGTCACACCCCAGAACTAGAATACTGGAGAGCGGGGGATGACAACGGCCAGCTACACATACTTGGAGCACACTGGTACTTCGCATATACGATGAAGCTGAAAAATATGGGGGTTAAAACTACAATCCAATAGTCAATCCAAGTTCAACGGTCCTAGGTGTCTCAATCACAAGCAGATAAGCAATAAGCAAAAAATAATATCATCTGGAGCAAAATAGTAAAGCATCCTAAACCAAATATACATAGATGATCATGAAGCTAGTAATACAAAATAGAGAACTAGCAGAGTATAAGTCATACATGATCAACACTAGCCATGGTCTAGAATACGCTAATCATGTCATGTCCTGTAGGCAGGATGTCAAGTCCAAAATATGAGCTAACACGTACTTGATGGTTAAACGTCTCAAAAGAATAAATAGTACAAGATCTAGTGGGGATAGAAGGAAACCCACTCAGGCTGTCTAGCACTCCGGGTAGTCACCATCTGCGGGAAGGAATGTAAGATCCTCGGGCTCTGCTACCAAATCTGGCTAAGCAAAACCAGTGGGGTCAGACCCCCAATTAGCAAGTACCACAAAGGAGGCCAAGAGCTATGAACTAAAATCAGCAAAACAATATAGAGGTACAATATGTTAAGCAACATTAATAAATAAATACGATTCGATACGCGTGCGCTACCACTGCACTTATCCCGAGAAAGAAGACAATAAGCTGAATAACATATAACCACTAAGAGCACCATATAAACATGAATATAACTGGATACATGAAATATGCCAAATAACCGAGACATGCCAAGGAGAAGTAAAGAAAACATGAGTAAGGATAGGTCAGCAAGCAACAAAAAAATTTGAAACTCCTCAAAATAGGAATCATAACCCTTAAACCAAACAAGGACCAGGATTATGATTCTTTTTCTGAGTCGGACCTAGTCTCAAGTTACTTTCCGATACACAAAACTATAACAAAAAATAAAGGCTCAGGCAATATAAATGAACATCACATCTACACATGCACAAGACAGACTAATCACAACTACACAGGTAATCACAGAGCTAAGGTAAACAACTTAAGCCATACAAAAAATGCTACGAACAGGAAACATAAGAATGCTGATACTAGTCATTGCCTACTAAACACTGGTCAAATGTACATAGGATGTAATCGTCCCCTACTAATACATATGTCTGGTCGAGTCAATATGTACATAGAGTGTAAATTATCTTCTACTAATACATATGCCTGGTCGTCTCCATATGTACATAGAGTGTAAATTATCCTCTAGTAATACATATGCCTGGTCATCTCCATATGTACATAGAGTGTAAGTCATCCTCTACTAATACATATGCATGGTCGTCTCCATATGTACATAGAGTGTAAATCATTATCTACTAATACATATGCCTGGTCGTCCATATCTTTACTGTTATAATGCGGATTCAAAATGGCTCAAAAGTGAGTCGTCTAAGCAGTTAGTAAATACTCAACCAATTATTTTTTTAAATAACTTATGGGAGATTAATAAAATCTTAAACCAACTTTTTTCTTATCTATCCAAACAATAAATAAATACTAAACCAATTTACTTAACAAAAAAAACTAACGGGAGAGAAAAATAAAATCTTAAACTAACTTCTTTCTTATCCATCCAAACCGTAAATAAATACTAAATCAATTTATTTTAAAAAAAAATAACGGGAGAGATAAATAAAACTTTAAAGAATTTTTTTTTAAATTACTTACGGGAGGTTATAAAAATCTTAAACCAACTTCTTTCTTATCCATCAAAACCGTAAATAAATACTAATCCAATTTACTTAACAAAAAAAATAACGAGAGAGATAAATAAAATCTTAAACCAACTTCTTTCTTATCCATCCAAATCATAAATAAATACTAAACCAACTAATGAAAGAGAGAAACCTTACGGGAGATTAAAAAAATCTAAATCGTAAATAAATACTCAACTAGTTAAATTTTTTTTTAAAATTACGGGAGATAAATAAAAACCTAAACCAACTTCCTTCTTATCCGTCCAAGCCGTAAATAAATATTCAAAAAAATTTAAAAAAACTTATAATTATGAAATAAAAAAGCCTAAGATAAATTATTTTTACAAACAATACTAAGCATTAAACATACGTGCAATGCACGTGCACGTTACTAGTTATTATAAAGCAGCTTAAAAATGGCTCAAAAATGAACTGCCAAGCCGTATGTATATCCTCTATTAAATAATAATTTTAAATTTTTTTAAAAATTCTAACTACCGTAACTCACCACGCTGTCAAAAAAAAAAAAACTAAAAAAAAACTAAATCCTTCTATCAATCTTAACATATAACAAATTCTAAAATATATTTAATATTCAAATTATATTTAAACTATGTATGTGATATTATCTAACTAAACACATATCAAAATTTTTAAAAACATATGTATAACAAATCATAATAAAAAATATTCAAATTATATTAAAAATATTTTAATATAATTTAAATTTGTATCTAATTTTTTAACAATATTATATAAAAATTGTACGGGCAACGTACGTAAGCGTAACTAGTGTACATAGAGTGTAAATTATCCTATACTAATACATATGCCTGGTCGTCTCCATATGTACATAGAGTGCAAATCATCCTCTACTAATAAATATGCCTGGTCGTGTCCATATGTACATAGAGTGTAAATCATCCTCTACTAATACATATACCAGGTCGCAGAAAAATTGATCGATAACATGTACTGGGCAGTTGTATATAGGGTGTAAGATGTAAGACCCCTAACTATACAAAAGGTTGGGTCAAGACAGTAAGGCATAAATAGACATGCAAGCAATACATACAAGTAAGCCAAGTACAAGCAGTCAAGGAGCACAAGAAAAGAAATCACATGCAAAAGAGAACACGATTGGTATACCATCGGTATACTCTAGTATACCGTTGGTATACCGGTCCAGAGACATAAAAAATACAGCAAGTTATGGATTCCAATAAATCGGTATACCATCGGTATGCCGGAGTATACCGTCGGTATATCGTTCCAAGAAGGAAAGAAAGCTGTTAGAAAAAAATGGTTCACAAATCGGTATATCGTCGGCATAACCAAGTGTACCTCGGTATGCCAGCCAAGACAAATATCTAAACCTGTCGGTAGGATCGGTATACCGTTGGTACAGTCCAGTACACCATCAGTATACCGGTCAGGATTCACTAAAAATATCTAGAAAGCAAGTCGGTCAAAATCGGTATACCATCGGTATACTTCAGTATACCGTCGGTATGCTGGTCTCCAAGAAAAAACTATGTCAAAGTCAGATCTGATTCCGGGATCCAAATCAAACCCCAAAAGTCAAAAAATTAAGTCTAACAAGAAGTCAAGTCTAGGGGTAAGTCCTATATCACAATATAGACTAAAACTCACGGTCACAACTCCGGTGGCATCACCGTTACTGAGTTATCAAAAAGGGATGAGACAAGATTATACTAGAAATTAAAACCGAAACGGTCAAAAGACTAGAAATCATGAGATAAACAATAATAGTAAAGCAAGTCTAAGCTAAAAATCAACTACCAAGGCTCCAGGAAAGGAAATAACAGAAAGCAAGAAAAGTTCATAGAATCGACAAGATGTACTTGCCTACAGCAAACTCTCAGCCTCAACTTCTAGTTCACCACCATGAAGGGGTTCAGAAACCACTCTCCAGGTCTCAAGACCAAGCTCCAAGCTCAAAAGAAAAATGGTAGAGAGAAGAGAGAGAAATAAAATGAGAAATAAAAAGAAACCAAGCACTATTTATAGAGAAATCTCAAAAAGTGAAACAAATATCTTCAGGATCGGTATACCGTCGATATACTTTAGTATATCGTCGGTATACCGGTCAAGCAGTAAATTTTTAATTTTCAAGTTTCAAAAATCCTATAAAATTCAAAAAAAACATGCAGTATAAAATACATATCCATATACCGATATAGATACTGTGAGACAGAGTCTCACAGGATGCCCAGAGTCTAAAACAGACTTCACGGGATGATGCTGATTGACGAGCCGGGGTCGATGTGCATCTGGTCCACCTTGACGGCACAGATGTACTATGTGTAATACAGAGGATAATCATGCCAATTTTTTTTCAACAATATGTCTTATTGCGAGAACATGATGTTGGGTATCGCCTCCATCATATTACTATAATGGGAGCATAAGGCAGGCTCCTTAGTAGGCGACTTAACTTGAGCCAGGTAGGTGTCGACATTCTGTAATGCCTCACTTAGAGCAACCTGAGTGTCTTTGGAGAGTTGAAGAAGCTCGAATAGAGACTTCGCTGGAGTATTGGTGAGATGTGCCAAGATGTCAAAGTTGTAGGGCTTCTCTAGCCCCTGAGCTGAATCTTTGTGCAGCGGTTTATCGAAGCGAGTTTCTTTCTGCTTGGACTTATCCGCTACTGGAGGCTGGGATGGAACCTGATCATATGTTACAGGTACGACTATTGGAAGTGCACCATCGTCAGGAATATCGTACTCTCGTTGGTACGCTAGGCCTGACCTTGTTTTTCCTGCTATTACTTCTTTGGACTGGATAGAAACAATATAGCAGGATTTGGACTGTTTGCCCTTAGTCTTGGTAGCATAAGGTGTTGTCTGCTGCATTAATTCAGGAGAAAGATCAGGATGAACCCATATGACCTTCCCATGCGGCGTGGTGAGAGGTATCAGCCCAGCCGTTTGGTCACGAGCTGGTGGAAGATTGACGACCTTCATCGTTGCCCGGAGAATTGGGATTACTCCGACCTGGGCTTCCGTTGCCAAAAAATTATCGAAACGGAGTGATACCATATTAGCGGCAACCGTCTTGTCATCGAAGTCTAAGGTGAGGACCTTGGTGTCAAGTAGATGCTGGATGTACCATTTTAATATATAGCAATTCTGGGTCGCATGATGGACGTAACAATGGTAGTGGCAATATTTTGGATTATTTATCTTGGCTGCCTCAACAGGTCGTTTGATATCGGGGAGCTGAAGCTTGTTTCCCTGAATCAGTACATCAAAGATTGCCATGACGCCATCATCTTCAAAAGAGTAGGTCACTTTCAGTTTTGGAGCTTCTGTCGGCTTCTGCTCAGGCTTCTTGGTCAAGTTAATGACAAGGGCCTGCTTTCCTTTGCCATCACGGCTATTGTTACCGTTGTTATTGTTGTTATTATTACTGTTATAAGAGTATTTTCCCTATCATCAGTGACGAGAATCTGTATTCCCAAGAGCCTGGTGTCCTTCACCTTCTTCTCATCACCGACAACATTTATGATGAACGTCGTCCATTCTTTGAATTGAATCTCGCTCATCCAGAGGCAGACTGCTGAAAGTAGATTCCTGTGGCACATGTCTATCTGTGTGGACTCAAGATTGCCAGGAGATAACTTCAGTGCTTCTTGCTTATATTGTTCGATGTAGGAACGTACATGCTCATTATCTTTCTGTATAATGTCTATTAAGGAGGATATTGTCATGTCGCTTTCCCCATTAGAGAATTGGGCAAGAAAAAGACCCTTTTATATTTTGAATGAAGAAATACAGTTGTCTTGCAGACTGCAGAACCAGTCAAAGGCTACTCCGGATAATGCCCTCAGAAAAAGCTTAGTGAGGAGGGCATCACTGTAAGGTACGTGCCCCATTGCAGTCTCAAAGTAACTCATGTATTAATGGGAAGATGTCTTCCCGTCAAATGTGTTCAGATTGAAAGGCTTGTACTTTAGTGGATACAGTACATCTCTCCACTCGGGGGGATATGGTTGTCGTATCTCGATCTCGTGGAGCGTGTCCGGATTGCCTAGAGAGTCTAGACGATCTCTCAGTTCTCGTACCTCCCGAATTACTTCTCGGGCTTTATCTGATGCAGAAGGAGCAGACGACCCAGGTAGAGCATGACGATCACCAACGAGAGGCTTGGTCATATTCGAATCTCCATTGGTCGCATGGTCCTGGTTTGCTTGTCCTGAGACCCTTGGTGGTTGAGAGGCTATACTAGCCTTGATGTCTAGAACTTCTTGGGTCAAGACTTGCATTGACTCGCTCAGGGTTTGCATCATGGCCTCGAGGGTTTCGAGGCACTGTCGATCACTGGGCCTTCGTGCTCGTCCCCTGCCATGTATGATGCCTCATATGAGGTGAGATAGATGGGACGGTAAATATTGTACTTTCTGCCTCGAACTCTTGTAGTAAATAGTCATCGGGAAAAGTTGGGAGTGATGTATCTCTTTCGAATTCTAATGGAACACCACCCCCAGTGTAGGAGGTTGCATCTTCTTTATGAGGGTGGCTACGCCCAGGGATCTCAGCACCCGTTCCCTGGGAATCACCATCATCTCGGAACAATGGATTATCGTAGAGTTCCGTGGGATTGTAACCCCCAACTTCTGCAGTCATCTGGGGTCCTGAGAAAGAGCAACCCCCAGTGACTGGCAGCTTCTTCTTTGAGCGGATGCCCAGGAAAACATCCTCTGTAGGTCCTGTTGCTTGTCCTCCTTGGACTTGACTCCTTGACACGCTGGTCGAGAGTGACGGACTGGAGGTGCTGGACTTCCTACCTTCCTTCGCGAAGGGGGCCTTCGAAGGCGAATAGCATAATGCGAAGGGCAGCTCCTCTTCCTTTGGTACTTCTACCTGCTCTCCGAGCTGCTGCTGGTTGGGTGCCCCTGGTTGCAGTCGCTGGAATGCTGATCTCCTATTTACAGGTACTGTTGTTTGATTACAGCAGCAATTGATGATAATGATGGCACAACGATACCCCGAATGGGCCATTCCACATGTCATGATTGCTTTTCTCGCTTTGCGCTTGTGATTGATCATGTTACGCAAGTCACATGGGGGCTGATTTTTCTTTACACCCTTGTTATGAGCATATGGGTGTGTATGTGTTATTTTTGCTCCCTAGCCTGGGATTCGTGGAAGAACTTTTTTCAAGTCATCAGCGGAAGACTTTTGAGATTGACCCTGTCCACTTGCCACCGCGGGCTAGATATGTGGGTCGATCTTGTACAGATTTTTATCTGAGGCACGCATAATAGTCAGCGACTTCTATTGATGGTCAGCCAAATGAGCAGTTGATTGAGCTTGGCGAGCTTGCACTACCCTAGACTTCTTCATCCTTGCACGCGTTAGTGCATAATATGAAGAGTCCAAGTTTAGATTTTTACCATTATCAGCATGGCACATAGGATCAGTGCTGGGTGAGATTCGGTCAAAAATAGAGGTTTTATTGCTGACATGGTCGCATGCCGTCATTTGTCTGCGGACGACGGTCGATGCTGTATGTGGAATTTTTCCTGTGGCTGTAGACATATACGACTTTTCTTGTGGCCGCATGGAACATGTCTTATCACCCGAACTTCTGGCATCGTAGTATTTTCCTTTGCCAGAGTTTGGACGCTGAGCACCTTTCCCGACTGTCGCATGAATAGGGTCAGCATGGGTGGACGTATGATGTACATCTGCGGCAACAGAAAGAGAAGTGGGAAGTGCATGCTCCGTAGTTGGGTGAGGCGCAGTGGCCTTCGCTACCTATGTCCTGCGGGTCTTCTTAGGCTTTGCTTGCCTTGGAGAAGGACTCGCACTGTCCCCGGAGAGCATATTCTCGAATACTTCCTGGTCAAAGCGTACCACCGACAACCTTTGGGTTGAACCCAGCTTGGCTGCATCGGACTGCGTCATTATCTTCTCATCAGAGGAGAAGTTGTTCCCAAACAGATTCGTCACCTTGTTTGTCATTAAATCGGTGGTCTAAAAGAACTTATTTTAACAACAAACTAAAAAAAGTACAAAGAGGTCCTAGACAGATAATATAAGTATATTTTTTTTATTCAGAGGTATGACGATGGGGATTGAGTGTTGTAATGACTCTTTTACTCCGTTGACGGTCCGATGCGGGAGCGAGGAAGCTCTTTCTATTATCTCTCCTATGCTTATTGCTCGCTTTTATGTGGGTATGCTATCCTGCTATTTATAGCTGTCAGGCTGTGTAAACAACCAGAATTTTTCAAAATCTAAAAATGAATTTTCGAGAATTTTCTGATATTTTTAACTAATTAAAATAAATATTTTCTGGTATTAAATAAATTTTGTGATTTTAGTAAATATTAAAATATTATAAAAATAATATTTTTGGGTGTAAAATAAATAATTAGACCTACTGTAATTTTTTGGAAATTTATTGGACCCTAGAACTATTTTTAAAGACCTAAAAACTAAGATTTTAATTAAATCAAATTGAACCGAATTAAACCAACCCGGTTTACTATTAAACCGAACCGAACCCATGCTGAACCGGACCAACCCTATTGGATCCGGTCGGATTCGAATTTGAACCCGTCCCGCTAACCCGAACCCGACCCGATAATCCTAAGCTACAGTAACCCCCAATTCCCCCGATCCTCGCCGACCCATCGTCTTCCCCGGCCGTTCCCCGCTGCTCCGACTCCCACAACCGCCGCCTCTTCCCCTCCCCGGCCGATAGCCTTCCATAACCGTCACCTGCCGATCTCCCCGACCGTTCTATATAAACCCCGGCCCTTTCACTGAAGTCGACCGAGCCCTGCCTCCGTACCGCCATTTCCCCGCCTCCCCGAGCTGCCATCATTCACCACCACCGTCTCGACGAGAACCCCCGCCCCTTCACTACCATCAACCACCAAGCTCCCCTGCCACTGGACTCCGCCGATGAGCTTCCCCGGGGCCGTGCCGCGTCGCGTGTACATGACGTACAGTCGTTACCTACCCCTGTTCAGGTAAGATTTTCTCTCTCCTTGTCGCCTCATTTTCCAAACTGTCTGCTGCGACGCGTAGACCTCGTGACCCTCTCGAAACTCATACAATTCGTTCGGGGTAGCGTGTCCTGTGTAGATCGTAAACTACGACGCAAAAACAGGAAAATAAACCCTATTTCTGAAAATTCAAAAACTGGCCCGAACTCCTCAGTTCAACGTGTTTTACGACCAACCTGCTAAATATTTTCAAAATTTACCTGAACCATTATTTAGACCATATAACCGAGTTTTAAACCCTATTTTCAGTTTAATTTATGGTGCTGTAGTTTGTAATTTATTCTAGGGTAAAAATAACCAAAAATATGGCATTTAAAACCCTGATTTTCCCGGAACTGGGTGCGCCCCGCTAAACGAGGCAACTTGGTCGTGTACGAACTTCACCGAAAGGTGCGCACTGTCAATACGGACGTGGAATTTTGTGGAAGTTGATTTGGATGTGCGTGTACACCGGAATCAACACGTATCCGTCGACAACGCCCCGTATCGGCCCTGTTCTGAAACTCGTTGTAACTTTGTGTGTGCTCGTCGTCTCGAAACAAAACTTATGCCATCAGACTCATAGAGATACGCTGGTCCTATGACCCAAGTTTGGTTCGATTCTGAGAACTTTGATAAAATCCTGTATCGTGGGCTCCAAGGCTCCACTTGACGGGCGATTTTGTGATCGGCTCATCGAAATCCAGTTCTGGATATTCCGTTGGGTTTGTATCATCATTCTGGACTTATAAACACCATGTTTGACGAATTTGGATAACTTTGTCTCTGGCACATTTTTAGGTGCGAAGTAGGCCACATGTGGACCCTACTTTGACCAGGAACTGTCAATTTTGTCTCTGTGTTCAAATTGGACTTATGGACAGGCAATTCTAACTATTTGATATCTTCTGAGTATGATGGTAATGATTATTTCAACAACCAGAGGAGTACCTGCAGATCCCGCTGATATCAGCGCTGGAGTTGGAAACCAAACCCCAGGCAAGTGTACCTTGCCAATCTTGCAATATTTGCTACATAATGTTCTCTTGATTTGATTATATGATATAAATGTTCAACCTAGGATCGTGTGACATTGCTTAGCGTTTGAATAATATTCGGGTGTCAACGCCATACGCAGAGTTGTGTAACGTCACCTAGAGATTGATATCGTGACCCTATATATCTTCGTGCTTGCTTATCAAGTACGTCATACCATAGGACACCTGACACTGTTCATGAGATAGAATCTTTCTGAGTCATTCATGGTAATTCTGTATAGGTTACAGGATTCGAGACATAGACTTTTTATATCCAGAGCTATCTTATGACTTGTTGCATTAGATATGAACTTGCGTGTCATGGACATGAGACGTGTGATTATATTGGGTGGGAAGAGTTTACCATACTAAAGGCTGATTATATATATATTACATTACTGGAGGTGCCTTAGACTCTGACACAGAGCTTTGGCACATTTACTCGCCCTTCGAGAAAATGCTGCTATGGGTTTCCCCGATACAGAGCCTATGGTAGTTTCAGCCTGAGTATGATTAATGCTCTCATTTGCATAGCACATAGCTGGTTACATAGTTTGACCTATTGATTCATTTATTACTGCACTGTATTTATTTGGCTTGAGTTATTCTTGTACCTTGCTATGTCCCCTGAGGACCTGGATTCGGATTATGTCCCCAGGTCTAGCAGAGAAGATCTACCCCGAGGTATACGGGACATGAGCAGACATTGGAGCAGTACCGGAACCCGAGGACGAGGTGATCGCCGAGAATTTCTCATGAGTATCTGCTTTAGCTATACTCAGTTATTTCTGTTGTTTCCTGTTTATTGAATTGATGTATCAAACTCATTATCGGGTTGTTCCTCGAGATATGTTTATTGAGACTTGATATTGCTTTATATTTCATATTAATTATATTTATTTTTGTGGATGAGATTAGTAGCATAGACCTTTATTGTTATTTTACAGCTTAAGTACACCCTGATGGGTCTATTAAATTGGGTTTGCCCATCGGTGTGTGCTGCTGGCCATTGCTACGTGTCTAGTCCCTCGGTATTTTGGGACTGGGGCGTGACAGGCTGACGGGCTATAGGTGCCGCATATTTCTCTATTTGATGGCTGCATAGAGGCTCCTTCAACAGAATACGATTGTAACTGGGCCACATACTACGGGCGTGCTGCCACATAGCCTTGGTTGGGATATACGGTTGATACAATATCGGTAAAGGGGTATGGTCATTATTGATCCATTATGTGCGTGACCTGGTCAGCTGGACACGTGGTCTGTACTAATTATGTGAGGATCTCTTCGGTTACAACAGAAAAGATCTTGCAAGTTTGAGGGCCGCATAACTTCTTGGCCGCATATTCATTCTAGCCGCATGTGTGCTCTTATTTGGCCTTGGTCTGATGGACACTTCAGCCGTATGGCATTGTGGCTCCATACAAGCTCTCATTTGACTTTGGTCGAATGGACACTGTGGTTGCATATTGACAAGGTCATACGAGGCTGTAGCCGCATATGATGACTAGGCCACATAAGGCCGAAGTCGCATAAGGGAGGACACGTGGTATGGAGCGTCTGTCAAGGCCACTAATGCGTGATATGATTTCTGTATTTTTGTATGTCGCCCTTTTCACGAATTTTGAGGCGCTCAGAACTTTATGTCAATCGTCGGAGGCTGTGTCGAGGAATTTTTTGCGGCCTCTTACTCTGAGGTTGTTCAAGCCGTATGGAAGCTATTTATGCCCTTATGATAATAGCCTCCAACTTATGATAATAGCCTCCAACTTGCTTCAAAAGTTGCTTATGTTGCAAGTTTTTAAAAAACAACAACAATCCCAATAAGTCTTAGTTAACTACAATTTTACAATAAAATTATCCATTAGTCAACTGTGATTTTATTATTCTTCATATTAAAAATATATCGACAATATCTTATCTTCGAGATATGATTTTAGAAATGCGCTAGAATTATGTTTTCAGAATTATGATAAAACGTATGCTCAAGTTGTTATTTATTGACTAAATCACCAAGTTGTTATATCTTAACTAAATTATCGCAATTGTGATTCTGCAATCACAGCCTCGTCGTTGATTCTGAAATCTATTTTGGATAACCCACTTTAGGAGAGAAAGTTCAAGAAAAATTAATTATATTTGTAGTCAATTAATGACTAAGAGACGTGCGAGATGAAGAGATGAATACTCAAGTAGATGATCCCTTCAAGAGTTCTCCATAAGCATTTATGTATAATAGTATGATGACTTAACAACTGGATACAATAGTGTCTTTACAATATTACAAAAATATAAGGATATGTTTATCTGTTGGTTAAGCACAATCAACTACTTAGTTACAACTAACCGCAACAGTCCCCTTTGAGTATGCACAACTCAGTAATCATTTCTTATCAATCTTCAAGAATTATCAGCATCGGTCTTCAGGGATGATAAACGCCAATCTTCAGGTAACAGATCAATATGAATTTAGGGGGATATACATATATAGATAGACTTTATCAAAACCTTGATTCAAAAAACATAATAAAAAAAACTATAATCAAAGGAAAAAACTGAGTCGATGTTGATAGGTCTTAAGGACGCAAAAATATCTAGAGGTATGACCCTCATGATGTGGGTGCTTCATTAAAACCTTCTTAGGGTTTAAAAAAACTAGTAGAAAAATGTCCCTAATTTAGAAAAAATAGTACATTAAGGTTAAGTGAATATACTTCTGGATACTCCTCATTATTTTGACATTATCCCAAACTATGAGTGATATATTGCAGAGAGCCTCTGAAATCCGATGCCATGAACAATCTTCTGAAAAGTAGACATCGACATAGACTTTGTGAGCATGTTGGTCATGTTGTCATGGGATATGATCTATTTGACTTCAATCTTGTTGATGTAAGAAGAAAAACTTTAGTATGATGTGCTTGATATTATCTCCCTTGACGTATTCCTTGATGTAGCCTTCTACATCTATTCAATGCATAAGGGGTTGTATATTATTGTTTGGATATCAATGATAGAAGAGAACCCATTTGCAGTCTGATTATGCTCAATAATGACTCGCAACCATATGCCCTCATGGGTGGCATCATGAAGGAAGATGAGCTCGACATGATTTGAAGAAGTGGCACGACCAGGGTCTTCTTTATAAACTTCCAAGATATCAATATTAAATGGTAAGGACATAACCACTTTGGAATCTAGCCTTATGCAGGTTAGATAAATAACCAGCATCGACATAGCCGACAAGACGAGCATCATTTCGAGGATCAAGGAGGGTAGATCCATAATTATACGATGTATAGGGATAAAATAAGTCCATGTTCGTAGTACTTTATGGTAGTGGAAGATATCTTTTATGCCATTCCAATAGCGGTGTTTTGGTGCACGATAAATCTAACCAAGATATTTATAACAAACAAGATTTACGGCCTAGTGCATTGAGCTAAGTACAATAATGCACTTTTTACGCTTAGGATGAAAAGGATCTGGTTTAACATTTAGAAAATGAACGATCATAGGTGTACTCTAGGTTTTTGCTTTGTCCTTATTAAACCGACGTAACACCTTCCGGTTGTAACAGGTTTGCTGAACTAAAACATCATCGATACAATTCTTAAGTTGTAAGCCTAAACATAATAGAGTTTTTCCCATATCCTTCATCTCAACTTCCGACTATAGGTGTGAGGTAGTTATCCCAAGCTCTTTAGGAGTTACGGTGAGATTCATGTTATCGACATAGACTGCTACTATCACAAAATAGGAATACGATTTCTTGATAAACACATAATGCATGATTCATTATTCACATATCCTTAACTGATCAAATATTCACTTAGGCAATTATTGTAAACCCACATATCTAAATCCATGTATAGACTTGTTCTTTTCAATTCTAATAAATTCTTAATTTTTTAATTATATATATTTTTTAAAATCATAAATAACCTATATTATTTTAAACTCAAAAATAGAGTAATGGAAAATTTTGTAATTGTGTAATATTTTATGCAAGTTTTAGATTTGTACAAGAAATTTATTGTTGCACTTCTTCCCCCAAACTTGATCACCAAGTTTGGGGATTCTATTTAACCGGTCAAAACTGTAACCATCGGCCACCCATTCGCCTTCTCGTCCACCTCTAGTCTCTTCTTCTCTAGCCACCCATGTATCTATTGATGGCGTAAGTCAATCATCTGCCGGTCGAGCTTCACTCTGGCTAAGCCTAAGACCATTGATTGCCTTTCTAAGTTTGACCCAGCCTCCTCGTCGAACACCATCCCTTCATCCCCGACGCTCTACCAGAATCTGTCTAGACCTTGTTGAGCCACTTATACAGTCACTCCAACTGTGTCGACAGCCGGTTATAGCCGACTAGAAGTTGTCTCCTCCTCTAAGTCTCTCCAATGAATACTTCTAAGATTTGCCCCCATCTCGACAACCGATGCAACCTCCCAAATCGATATTTCATCGTGGGTAAGCCAAAGACCCCAACTGTAAATCTAGAACAGAGGAGAAAAGGGTATTTATTTCAGTAGTTCAGTGTTCTTATTGCCTTTTTGGTGCATGCATTAGGATTGAGCGTTCAGTTTATTTAGTTTCAACCGAACCGAAATAGTCAAAACCAAATAAATTTAAGTTCTAAAATCCAAAATCGAAATCAAACCAAAATTAGCCATAACCAAAACTGAACCGAACCTATTACAGATTCGTCGTATTGAGTTTATTATGTTTGTTCGGTTGGAATATTTTTATTCTTTAATGGGTCGGATCTGTCACTGCCACTTTTTCGGAGAGAAATATTTTTTTCTTTTCCTAATTATTTTTTTAATGATAATTGTATTTTACAAAACTAGTATTGATATTTTTGGATCATTTATTTATTCCAATATTTGGTATTGTTATATATGTTTATATATATTGTATATAGTTAATAGTTAGTTATTAGCCATTAGTTAGATTGGTTGTTAGTGAGCCTAATTGGATGTAACTAGACTCGTCATGGACCAACTTTAAGTTAGAAGCACATTAGCCCAATAGTTAGTCATTTTTATTAAGTCAAGTGATTAAATTAGTCAACCCATTAGGAGTAGAAGCTTCCACCTTAATTACATTCCTTCATGACAAGCCCCAAGGGGTAGATTAGACATTGTACCATACTTGGAGACCAAACAATAGGGGGAGGGCCGGCCACTTGAAGATGGGGAGACTCTCTCTCCTCTTCTCATTTAATTCTAATTTTAGATCTAGAATTTGTTCATCCCTAAATTCCCTCTTCCCTCCAACAAACCTACACCAAATATCCACCAATTCTTTCTCAAATTCACCCATATTGTATCATTGGAGACTCTAGGAGCAAGGAGAAGGCAAGGATCTACAAATTGAAAGAATTTGCACAAGTTAAGACTTTTTGGAGGACATTGGAGACTTTCATTGGGGATCCATCTTTCAATAGATATAATTCAGTTTTTCTCTTCTAATTAGACTCTAAATATGTAGTTTAATCACTAGGAACCCACCTATGGACTAGGGCTACCTATAAAAAGAAGATTTGACTTCTAGGGACCCCTATTTTGGAAGTTATGGTATATTTTGTGTCCAATTTGGGGAAAATCCTAGATTGAGGACCAAATTGACATATGTTTGGTTGTGTGAGACTAGTTTTTTATCCATAAATGGATACGTGTAGGCAGTATTATGACAATTTGGTGATACAGGTTGATTTTGGAGCTTGTCCTTTGACACGGGTGATACACATGTCATATTTTGATATTGACACGTATTTGAGTAGTTAGCACTTTGTATTGCTTAGAATTGTGATTCTAGACTTGCTTGTATTCTTTTTGTGATATATTTGGTGATGTGTTGGGTACGTGTCATTGTAACTTCGTGTGTGCTCGTCGTTTCGAAACGAAACTTGCACCATCGGACTCGTAGCGATACGCTGGTCCTGTGACCCAAGTTTGGTTCGATTCTGTGAACTTTGACAAAATCCCATATCGTGGGCCCCACGGCTCCACTTGACAGACGATTTTGTGATCGACTCATCGGAATCCAGTTTTGGATATTCTATTGGGTTCGTATCGTCATTCTAGACTTGTAGATACTATGTTTAACGAATTTGGAGAACTTTGTCTCTGGCATATTTTTCGGTGCGAAGCGGGCCACATGTGGACTCCACTTTGACCAGAAATTGTTACTTTTGCCCCTATATCCAAATTAGACTTATGGACAGGCAATCCTAGCTATTTGATATCTTCTGAACATGATGGTAATGATTATTTCAGCAACCAGAGGAGTACCTACAGATCCCGCGGATACTGGAACAACTGTTGGAAACCAAATCCCAGGCAAGTGTACCTTGCCATACTTGCAGTAAGTTATTTCATATTATTCTCTTGATCTATTTCTGTGATATATATGTTCAACCTAGGACCGTGTGACATTGCTTAGCGTCCCAATAATATTCGGGTGCCAACGTCGTACGTGGAGTTGTGTAACGTCACCTAGAGATGGATATCACAACCCTATACATTTTCGTGCTTGCATTATCAAGTACGTCATACCACAGGACACCTGACACTATTCATGAGACAGAATCTTTCTGAGTCATTCATGGTAATTTTGTATAGGCTACAAGATTTGTGACATAGACTTTATATATACCCATAGCTATCATATAACTTGTTGCATTATATATGATCTTGCGTGACATGGACATGAGACGTCGTGGACATGGGACGTGTGATTACATTGGGTGGGTAGAGACACACAGTCTACAGGCTAATTTGATATATATATATTTATTATTGTGAGGCCGTAGACTCTACATCAGAGCTAGGCACATTACGTGATATTACTGCTACCGGCTCCCCAACACAGAGCTTGTAGTGGTCTCAGCCTGAGTACTAGTGATGCTCTCACTTGCATATCACATAGCTGGTTACATAGTTTACCCTATTGATATATTTTATATACTGTATTTATTTTGGCATGCTGTTTCTTGTACCTTGTTATGTCCCTCTGAGGACCTGGTCCCTTGCCAGTTTTGCAGCATAGACTGTTGTGGAGCCTACCCGGAGTTGCTGATGTGTGTTAATTTATCTTGCAGGAATTGGTGCCAGGTACTTATATCATTTCTTCTGAAGTCATGGTTATTATTCATATTTTTTATTCATCTGCTGATATAGCCTAGTTTTATAGACTCATATTCCTTCTCGAGTCTATTCAAGCTTATGGGTTACTGGCGGCCGACTTTAGCACTTGTAGCTCATTCTTGTATATTCCGTTCATCATGGATTGAGGTATAGATATTCATAGTTACTTGATTATATAGATAGTGACCCTTCCAATATAGCTTATACGTATTCGAATCGGACCAGAGTCTGGTCGAATGCGTAGCTGGCATGTTACGTATTCCTAGTCCTACATATTTTGGGACTGGGGCATGGCAGTTTACTTCCCCACAGACACCAAGCACTGTTGTACCTCACTGGCACTTGAATTCCCAAGTTGTACTGCCACCTCTCCTTCAATTGGTCTGGAATCTAACAACCACCTTGGTATGGTCTGCTGACCTATAATCTGAGCAGACATGCACATCATATTCTGAAATTAGTTGAAACAACACGGGCTCTATAGCCTTCTAACCATCTCACACAAATTTTTGTGCACTGACACAGTCACTCATAAAAGCACACACACACATACACATACACACACTATATATATATATATATATATTATTATTATTATTATACACACCTTAATAGTCAATTCAATAAACACCTAAAGTGTATCATTAGGATACTCATGATACACATCCAAATGAAGTACCAAAACCCATAATTCTCAACTATTAGAAATTATACATGTCAATTACATCATTATATGACTAAAATAATTAGTTACGATAGAGGTTGTAGTAAAATACTCTAATATGCACAAAACTCCCAAAATAAACCCCCATATCATAGCGTATCACAAAATATCATGATACGTTCTACTCGTTGTTTGTGGTTATTTAAATGAAAAGAATAGGAATGTATTCGATATAGGGGTTTACACGGAACCCGCCTTTTTTTGTTTACAAACAAACTTGTACAATGTAATCCTATACGAGGATGTGGGAGTACAATTTATTTAATCTGGGTAGATATTGCTATAGGTGTCTGATCTGTGGTCGATCACTTTACCGCTTGGACCACACGATATTGAAGAAGTGTCGTAGGAGACAGGAAGCAGCTTCGAAGGTTGCAGAAGAGGGTGGATGCACGATGCTGAAGTCGTCGATCCCTACTCTTTGCCTGAGCTCCGAGTGCTCTCTCTCTCTCTCTCTCTCTCTCTCTCTCTCTCTCTCTCTCTCTCTTTTTTAATTCTCTGACCTGGTTCGATCTTCCAAATTGTCGACTTTGTTCCCCATTGATAGGGGTCTCTATTTATAGAGTTTTGGTGACAGTGACCACTCCATCGGTGTAACAACCGAGGAGTGAAAAGTACAGCACCCTTTTACAAAATGGTTAAAGTAACCAATGCCTACGTATAGATGATCTTTTGAATGAACGTGTGACGCGGGTCCAACTAAGGGGACACAATGCGTACAATTGCTACTAAGATCACGGCGTAAAAGCCACATAGGTAGGTATCCATTGTGTAGCAGAGGTTGGCATAGAAGCCAAATGTCTGTCACCATGGCATAGAAGCCAAGTAGGCATAGAAGCCGAGCAGGCATAGAAGCCGAACAGGCATAGAAGCCGAGCAGGCATAGAAGCCGAGTAGTCGTAGAGACTGAATAGTCGTAGAGACTGAGTGAGCACAGATCCTGAATGGGCGTAGAAGTCGCTGCATACTGTGCTAGATGTGGACGTCTTAGCTGAAATTACGGCTTTTGGAGATATAATCGAATCTCTTGCAGAGATTTGCCACCATCTTATGCATTAAATGCGGAGGCGTGTTCTGAAGGTCTGCAGCCCTTTTGTGCACCCGTCGCAGAGACGTGCCTTGAGAGAAACTATCACCGCTCTGTGCAATTAGACGTGGAGACGTGCCTCGAGTCCCGTACGAGGTGCAGCTTTTGACGTGGCAGGCGGTTTGCCTGCTGCGAAACGTAAAATAGCTCATGTTTGCCTGTGTAAAATAGGGCAGCGTATTCTCTTGTACGTGAAAGAGCGGTTTATGCTGAGGGGACTCCAGTAAACGATGGTTTGGTGATGCTTTAACCAAATCTTCTGTATTAAATGCAGAGATCCACCATTATACTGTGGGGCGCGTCCCGAGGGGTCTGCCATCATTTCCAGTCGTCGTCTGGGTAGCCGTGCAGTACTTTTTGTCAGGAGTCAGAGGTCAGATTTACTGCGTGACTTGACAGGTTCATTTCGAGAAAGACGAAGCGTTCCTCTTTACGCATTAACGCTGCTTTGAGAGCGGTTGAGTTTTATGTCATGGAGGCGATAAAGAACTCTGTTTTACGCTGGAGCCGCCTAGACGTACTGTACTTACGCGGATGGTCCTTTGAGTGCAGTACGTCCAGGCCGCTCAAGCGTGCAACGTAAGTGCAGTACGTCCAGGCCGCTCAAGTTTTCTTCAAGAGTGACTTCTCAAAAATCCCTTGGGACAGGGTCGAGGAATGGCTGTCAAAACTGAGTTTGCCATCTTGGTAGACGAGACGTTCAGACTGGAGTCTGGATGAACCTCCAATTGACCCGAGAAGAGTAATTTCTCAATGTTTAAACTCTTGTATGCTTCGGGTACTTGGGATGCTTTGGGTCAAGAACGAGTATCTTCTGTGTGAACTCTTTGCAATCGACCGCCTTGGGGACTATTTCGAATATGCGAAAAGTCGTGGAGCACGAAATCATCAGTCTGTAACCTCTGGGCAAAAAATGCCATCGAGCGCGGAATCGTAGACTTGTGGTTCCTGTACATAAAGTCATAGGTTTGTTGCCTCTCGAGCATAAAAGCTACCGAGCACAAAGGCATCCGGGCATAAAACCATAGACTTATAGCAGTCGAACGTAAAGCTGTAGATTCGTAGCCGTCGAGCGTAGAAAGCTCCTTTAGCGTAGGACTGGAGATCTGTAGCCTGTGAGCGTAGAACACCATCGAGCGTGAAATCGTAGACTTTTGGTTCCTGTGCGTAAAGTCGTAGGTTTGTTGCCTCTCGAGCATAAAAGCTACCGGGCATAAAGGCATCCGGGCAAAAACCGTAGACTTATAGCTGTCGAACGTAAAGCTGTAGATTCGTAGCCGTCGAGCATAGAAAGCTCCTTTAGCGTAGAACTGTTTAATTTGTAGCTCCTGAAAAGAAAATTTCTTCGAGCGTGAAGTTTGCGGATCTGTTGCCTCTGAGCGTAAACTGAGTGCCACCGAGCGTGAGATCATCGATTTGGTATCTGCTGAGCGTAAAGTCATAGGTTTGTGGCCTCTCGAGCATAAAAGCTACCGAGCACAAAGGCATCCGGGCATAAAACCATAGACTTGTAGCTTACGAGCATAAAAACTGTAGATCTGTAGCTGTCGAGCGTAGAAAGCTCCTTTAGCGTAGAACCCGCTGAACCGTTTTGCACGAAAAACCTTTCGAATTCGCTGACTGTCCATCTTCCAAGGGTAGTGGGCTGACGTAGCATCCAATCATAACCCCTCATTTAATTTACGATATTTGGTTGGGGTCTCGAGGAGTTCGTCCGAGGATTCGAGGAGTCGACCCGGACTATATATACCCCAAGTTTTTTGAGAGAAAAACTTTTTATCTGTCTTCTGCGAAAGAGAGCTTTCGACTGTTCAAGTTTTTTCTTCGTTCCTTCTCCGAGCACTTCGAGTCTTCAGAAATGGCGCCGAAATAAACCCCCTCCGCTAAGGCAAAGATCATAGGTTCTTCCTCTCATTCTTTTGCCCCAGCGAGGGAGTCTCTGGTCGGACAAGACGAACTTCCTTCCGAGCAAAGTATCCTGCCGACGAGTAGCGCACCCGGCCTTAGAGGTAGAGCCTTTGGGGTGACAAAAACGACAAAAAATCCTTCGCACACGTTGAACGTGACCGCACTAGGTCGTCTTCTGTGTTGATAGCCTCTTTGGAGGAAGTTGATGCACGGAGGCGTTTTCATCTTTTATGCCCACATTTCTGATGTGCCAGCGTAAAGACTCCATATTTTCGTAGTTTTGAGCGTAAAAGCTCTGGCTACCGAAAATTGGTGTATATCGTAAAATTTGAGTTTTACGCTTGTGGGGAGGACTGCCGGCGTAAAATAGCCAGATTTGCATAATCCTACGTAGAGCACAGACTGTCGTTTCTTTGGTCTGCATGTTCATGCAAGACTTGTAGTGACATCTTTTCCTTGCACTTTTGCAGTTGATTTGGGTGAGTCTCCACTGGCCGAGGTGATGGGCTCCGCTGCTGGGATGCTGCACTCGAACTACCTGGAGGATCTGTCCCACGTGGCATTTCCCATCTCCGGACCCCAGTATCCTGAGGGAAGGGGGTTTCTGATATCGGTTCAGGGCGAGCGGACGCTGCTGAGCATGATTAATGGTGAGCCCCTGACCTACGTAGACGGGGAGCAATACATAAAGCCGGCTTTCCTCTTTGGGGACATGATTGACAAACAGTCCCAGACGAGGCCCAAGAGGGAGCCCTGGGTTTTCCCTGCCGGGAATTTGGTTTTGTATTTGCCAACGATGCCGAGGGATTATCCCATCTCGGCCTTCTTCCATGCGACGCATCCCAGGAAGATATCGTGGATGTTGACTCCTGATCTTCACGGTAAGCCGGGGAAGATCTTTTATCTCAAAGGAGCTGATCGGGGGTCGTTTGTCAGTCACCCTTCCAGCTTTGTGACGTTGTTCCGGGGACTGTACTCGGGTAGTGTCCCGAGTGAAGACAGCTCGGTGATCCAGCCGGTCCAATTGCCGACCTTCTGCAATGACTTCATGGGACGAGGCAGGGTATATCCCAAGGAGAATCCCCGGTATAATGGGTGGATTGCCCCAACAAACTCCCGATGGACATGCCTGGTTGACTGGGCCTTGAAGCAATTCCGGAGAGAGCTGGAGGTTATTGGACTATATGCCGCTGTGAGTGCGACGAGCGTCGGGTTGCCTCCGAACCCTAACTTGTTCCTGGCGCTGATGGAGAGGTATATTCCGCTCACTGGGACCTTTGCCACTCCACTGGGGGAGTTGGGATTGGCGCTCCATGAGATGGCAGTTGTCTCGAGACTGCCGATGGGGGATACCCCCTATGAAGAGTACGTTCCCACCAACCGGGAGTTGGGGGATTTGGACCCTCGGGTGGCGGAAGTATATCAGAAGCTGATGTGTCAATACTTCGCGTGCACCACTTTTTATAACGAGCCTTCTGATTTGGCTCATACCACCAAGTGGATGTCCTACCTCTTCTTTCACCGAGCTAGGGCTGCCAAGTCGGAGAAAGCCTCGAAGGGCAAAAATGAGCCCGTGAATTGTTTGGGCGTGCTTAGCGCCCAGGTCGTCGAGGGTCTTATGGAGGAGGCCGCAGCTCCGGATCAGATTCTCGTCGAGGGGGTAGGAAAGTACCCCGAAGGTACTAAGGCCTGTAGTTACTTGAGGCGCTGTCGCCGGCCTCTGTCTAAGGAAGCCCAGTTGGCTGGTTTCCTTTCCATATGGCTGCGTCGTAGTGCCCGGCACAGCGTCCGCAGACCGTATTCACCGGAACATCCTGTGGCCGGCAGTGCGCCTGGTGTTCGGGGCAAGACTGGACTTGCTTCCTGCCATGGTGTGCCGTATACAGGCTGGCCTGAGAGCCATAACTGATAGGTTGCTTGCCGACGAAGCTCGGCGTGAGAGTTTTCCCAGGGTGGAATTACCATATCTATACTTGATGGGATGGTTAATCCTCCACAATCCCCGGGTGATGTCTCCTGGCTCCGGTAGCAGTTCGGGGGGTATATTCTTGCTGAATTACAAGGATTTCTCCTGGAATGTGAACACAGTCTTAGACTGTCGGTTGGTGTTGAACCTCAGCCAGGGCTGGAAGATCCTCTGTATTGTCCCCTCCGTACATCGCAATCAATCATGGGTGCGGCTTGAGGATTCAGGTGGAGAGAAGACCGACCTTTCCCCGGAAGCTTTTAACTGGTTGGTCTGTATTAGGCCCTCCCATCTGCTGTACAGGAGCGAAGATCACTGCTTCTTCGAGCCCTACTTGCCTAGTCGGTTCGCCAGGCAGTTTGGGTACGATCAGTTGCATGTAGGCAATGCCGTCACCAGCTTCAAGTCCAGGGGCGGACTCATTGATGGAGCTAGAGGGTGGCGATATTTCATCACGGGCTGTACGGGGGCAAGCTTTATCGTATCGGTCGTTACAGCCTCCACGGAGCTCCGCATTCTCCATTCTTACTCCCAGTTCTACGTGGCGATTAATACCTTCCATCGTGATTTTGACACGCGTGAAAGCTTCAGGGTGCCTTCTCCCAAGCCTGGGGGAAGAGTTGACGTCCCCTCGATTTCTTCGGACGAGGGTGAGGAGTCTGGTACTCCGGATGAGCCTCTGGTGTCGGTGCCGAGGTGTGAAGTGCCTCCACCTGCGGGGGCTTTGGTAGTCTCTTCTGGGAAGCGACGGGCTTCTGCTCCGAAGGAAGTTTTTCTTCGTAAGAGGAGGAAGGAGACGGTCGCTCGTCCTCTCCGCATTTTTGGTGTTGAGGCTCCCGGGAGTGAGCCTGCCTCTCCCCATATCAGGGATGATTCTTTGGCTGGAGGTTCCTCGCTTTTTGGAGAGGGACCTTCTACGGTTCTGGCCGGCGGCGCCGGAGAATCCTCGCTAGAGGTCGCTGTCGTGGCTGCTGCTCCAGGTAGCGGAGCGAGTTTGCTTGTGTGGCCGAGGCAGATGGAAGAATCTTTCCCGAGGTCAGCAACGGGTAAAACTCCCGTTGTGTCAGCGAGCGTGTCTGGCGAGATTCCAGCTGATGAATCTCGACCGCGTCTTGGTGAGGGCTTGGCAGAACTCTCGGCGATGTCAGTCGGCCCACCTCCTTCTCCAGGCATGACGATTCGCATTGCGTCATTAAGGTGTGGTTTAGCTACCTCGGGTGCGGATGTGTCGTACATGCCGTCGGCCCCGGGTAAATGTCGTCCTCATGTCTCTCTTTAGAAAGGTTATCATCATACTGATATTAACTTTCTTGTCCTCTTTTCAGGGGATAGCGCCCACGGGGAGTATAGCGTTGAAGCGTATTCCGGCTCAGCTCGGGCTCCAGACGATGATACGGAGGCGTTCGACTTTAATGAGGAAGTGGCTTCGGGGGCCAGTACGTCCGGAGTAGTTTCGTCACCTCAAGAGGAGGATGAACCCGTCGTCGTGACCCTGCCTCTTGTGAGTGTGGCGATGACTTCGACCGTCGTTGCCGCACCTTCTTCGGTCGTGCCATGCGCCGATGCGACGGCTGTGGCCACCTCGTCTGCAATTGTCCCGAGAGAGGGACTTGCTGATATTGCGGCCAATCCCGGCGTCCAGTCAGATCTAGTTGCGTTGACCGAGCAACATACCAGCCTTTTCTACACCGGTTTGAAAATGATGATATCAATGGTGCTAGCGAAGAGTCTAGATTTTGAGCGCCTGAAGAAGACTTCTCTTGCTTCGATCGTGGTCATCAGGGAGCTCGACGATCCCGGGGTAGCTGACGCTCTGGAGGCGGTGGTTAATGGGTTAGAGCAACCCATTACCGAATACTTGCAACTGACTCGGGGCAGCCTCGATGCTGACGTCCAGGCTCGGTTCGACCTTATGACTGCGCGGCTTGCTACAAAGCTGGAAAGCCTAGACAACTCCATCAAGAAGCATAAGCTGGAGATGGATAGGAGAAAAGTTGTCGTGGAAGAGGCTCTTGCCGTTGAGACGCAGTGTCGCACCGAGCATGAAGGGAATGCGGCGAGGGCCTCCAAGCTGAAGGAAAAACTCGCTCAGGCTGAGGTATGGGCTTCTCAATTGTTGGCGGGTCTAGAGGTAGCAGCTGGTCGTCTGAACGCAGCACGACAGGATTTGGACCATACAGAAGCTGCTCGTACGGGCTGTCTTCGGGCAAAGGCTGATCTGACCCTTACGAACACTCCCGAGGCACGGCTGGAGCAGGCTCGCGCCGACGCCTTGGTTCTTAGGAATGAGAGGATATCTGCACTGGAGTGGCTGATTCGCAATCTGGCTACTCCGCCATTATGATGTATCCTTTTCCTTTTTGCTTGCCCAGATGTAATTCTGCCTCCCTTTTGGGAATAAATAAAGGCGACTCTTTTCTGACTTTTGTGGACCCGTCATTTCGGAATGTAAATGACAGTTTTTTAGGCGAAAGTAATATCAGAGGTAGTATGGACATGATAGACTCTAGATAAACTTCTTAGCAGGACATATCTATTCAGAGGTCGTACAGACATGATAGGATATGACCCAACTGGCTTCGTTGTGGAAGTAGTTTTGTCAGAATTGGGATTCCCGCTATATTCCACTTTGGGGCAGAGGAGGTTAAGCATAGTACCTCTTCAGGAATTTACCGTTGATAGGAGCCATTAATAGGTCTCCATTAGGCTGGGCTAACCTGTAAGCGCCATTCGAGAATGTTGTCTCGATCACATAAGGGCCTTCCCACTTGGGCTGGAATTTGCCTTTACTCCTGTGAGTAAGAATCATCGGCCTTCTTACGGCTAGGACTAGCTCGCCGACTTTGAACACTCTTTCCTTTACTTTGCGATTGAAAGCTTTGGAAATGCGTGCTTGGTAGAGCGCGATGCGCTGTTGAGCTTGGAGGCGTTTCTCGTCTAATCCTTCCAGCTCTTGGAGCCTTAACAGGTCATTCTTTTCTCGAGTCAGCTCACTAGTCACGGCTATCCTGAGCGACGGGATCTGGATTTCGATGGGAAGAACTGCTTCGCTCTCGTAGACCAGTGAAAAGGGGGTACAACCTGTCGATGTTCGTACCGTTGTGCGATATGCCCAGAGACATTCGCCTAGCTTCTCGTTCCAGTCTCTTTTGTTTGAAGAGACAAATTTCTTCAGGAGTTTGATAATGGTTTTGTTGAAAGCTTCCGCCAAACCATTAGCAGCTAGATAATACACCATAGAGGCAATATTGTGTATTCGATTTTTATCACAAAATTGATGAAACGCTTGGCTGATGAATTGAGGCCCATTGTCGTGAATTATCCTCTGGGGTACCCCGAAGCGATAAATGATGTAGTGCTTGATGAAGCTGATTACGTCAGACGCCTTTACCTCAGCCAGAGGGATCGTCTCTGCCCATTTGGAGAAGTAATCCGTGATGGCCAGTATGAACCGGTGGCCTCTGGAGGAAGACGGGTGAATGGGACCAATGATATCCATACCCCATGCTTCGAAGGGCCAGGATGCAACCGTAGGATATAGATATTCAGACAGTTGGTGTATGAAGTCTGCATGAACCTGACAGGCTCTGCATTGTCTTGCATAGCTGATCGCGTCTGTGATCATAGTGGGCCAGTAATAGCCCATTCTCCTGATACGATCCTGTAGCTTAGGACCGGGCTGATGTGCTCCACATACGCCATCGTGAGCTTCCCGGATAACCTGCTGTGCTTCATCGTCAGAGAGACATCTTAATAGCAATCCGTCGTAAGTCCGACGATATAGGCATTGTGAAGATGCATCGAAGTAGAAGCTTAATGATCGTCTCTTGACGGATACTGTTTCTCTGGGGTCTTCTGGCAAGATTCCGTATGCGATGAAATCTATGAAGGGACTCCTCCAGTCTCTTCCAGGGGGATCTGTGTTTACAGCTTGGCTGCGTTCTATGTGGAGGTTGTTCCTCACGCAGAATAAATCTCTGTTAAGAAGGATCACCGAATTCTGCCTTCTTATAGGAGTAGCTAAATCCGCCGCTAGACTGGCTAGGGCATCAACTTCCAGATTCTGGGATCGAGGGACATGCTCTAGGAAGAATCCTTTGAATGTTATGGCTATCTCAACCGTCGCTTGGTGATAGGGGATGAGGTCTGGATTCCGGACTTCATATATTCCTCTGACTTGATTGACGATAAGCAAAGAATCACCAAAAGCTTCCAGGGACTCTACCCCCAGCTCTTTAGCAACTTGGAGCCCTATTAGTAGAGCGTTGTACTCCGCCATATTGTTGGAGCAGGGCTCGCTAAGAGAATATGCTCAGTAGATGACGAGCTGATCAGGGGCGACCAGGACGACTCCTACTCCTGAAACGATGTTTCCCTTAGGACCGGTTCTGGAGGCGTCATCGAAGAACAGTTGCCATGCGTCACCTTCCATTGCAGAATTACATTCTGCAACTTCGTCGGGAATGTCTTCGTATAATTTGGAGGTCTCCGGGATCGGATGAGCGGCTAGGAAGTCGGCCAGCGCTTGGCCTTTGATGGACTTCTGCGGTACGTATACCATGTCATATGGTGTTAACAGCATCTCCCAAGTTGCCAGTCGGGAATTAAGAATGCTCGGCTTGCTCATCAGTACTCGAAGAGGGTTAATCCTGGAGATGATATGGATAGTCTGGCCGATGACGTAGTGCCGCGTCTTTTGGATAGCGAACATCAGAGCCAAGCATTCTTTCTCCACTGGGTTGTACCGGTGTTCGGCTCCGACCATCATCCTGCTGAGGTAGTAGATAGCCTGTTCATGCCCTACATCGTTCTTCTGTGCGAGAAGAGCTCCTAGCGAATGATCCATTGCTCGGACGTATAGCAAGAACGGTTTTCCCATAACGGGAGGCACCAGAACTGGCGGACTGGTGAGGTAGCGTTTGATATCCCCGAATGCTTGCTGACAGGTTTTGTCCCACACGAAGGATACACCTTTCTTCATGAGATGCGAAAAGGGTTGACATCTTCCCGAGAGGTTGGATATGAACCTCCGGATATAAGCCAGACGGCCTTGAAATCCCCGGAGTTCCCTCAGATTGTGGGGCGGTCGCATTTCTACGATGGCCTGGACTTTGTCAGGGTCCACCTGGATGCCTTTGGCGGTGATGACAAATCCCAGGAATTTGCCACTAGATACACCCAGAAAGGACTTCGTAGGGTTCATCTTGAGTTGATGTTGGCGCATTAACTCGAATACCGTTCTTAAGTCTTGAATGTGATCATCCTTGAGGCGGCTCTTGACGGCTATGTCGTCCACGTAACATTCTACTATTTTGCGTAAATGCTCATGGAATATGCTGCTTATAGCCCGTTGGTATGTAGCCCCGGCGTTCTTCAATCCGAAGGACATGACCGTATAGCAATATACTCCCAATGGGGTACGAAAGGCAGTGTGCTTCTCGTCTTCAGGATGCATCTTGATCTGATTGTACCCTGAGAACCCGTCCATAAAAGACATGCATTCAAAGCTGCAGGTGTTGTCGATCATGATGTCCGTGATGGGAAGAGGGAATTCATCCTTGGGGCAGGCCGCATTCAGATCTCGGTAATCGATGCAGATATGTACCTTCCCATTTTTCTTTATGACTGGGACAACATTGGTGACCCAGTCGGGATATTGTTCTTCCCGGATGAAACCACAGGCTATCAGCTTCTTGACTTCAGCTTTAATGGCGTCCATCATGTCCGGGCAGAACCGGCATTGGTGTTGCTTCATAGGCTTTGAATCGGTCAATATATTGAGCTTATGAGTAGCCACCTTTGGGTCAAGGCCTGGCATGTCCCCATAATCCCATGCAAAGACGTTGACGTATTCCTTTATCAGCTGTATGATTTCTCCCCTTTTAGCTGGGGGAAGATTGTCACTGATAAATATCGGTTTTGGCGAAAGTTTATCCCCAACATCGATTTGGATAACTTTGTCTTTGGTGGGAGGTTCTCTTTGCTCGAAGCGGAATTCCCACTGCGTATCCATTTGTTGAGCCCAAGAGTCACTCTCAAATGGCTCATAATCCTGTTCATCTGCTTCTGGGGGATCTGTCACCACCATATTTACTGATAGCGTTTGTCCGAGAGCATCAGGTGAGTCGGGGGGTGACGGACCGTCCTGGGAGGAGAAAAGGATGTCCTCATCCGACTTGGAAGTCGTAAGGGAGGTGGCATACCCTAACCCGAAACAAGTTTGACGATAGCGGGGGTCGCCGCGTGGCGGCGTTCGTCTACCTCTTCCGTAGTTAAGGCCTGGCTTTCGTTTCAAGTCGTAGCCCATGTTTTGCATGATCCTTAATGCCTGCGGGCTGTATCGGTGAATCTGTATTTTCCCAGTATCGTCATCGAAAGGGTCTTCCAGGCTGGCCGGTTGACTGTGCATGCGACCAAAGAATATGGGGCGCTGACTGCTGCAGCTAGGCGGGACAACGAAGATAGAATCCTCATGGGGTCCATACGTCGTGACGATGTTGGACGATGGTGCTGCTTCCCAGACATATGGATGGTAGGAGTTTATAGCTTCCAAGAATTTTTGTGCTATGGGTCCTACCTCGTCACGGGGCGTGGATTCCATTCTTGCTCAGAGGTGATAGGGACATGGCAATTTTTGTGGACTTTAACATTACTGGCGTACTTTAGAATCTAAGTACGAATGTTAAGTATAGATAACAATCGATATCAGAGGTAATATGGACATGATAATTGATGGTCGAAAGTTTATTCAGAGGTAATATGAACATGACAAACTTTATGATTGTGACTCCATCGGGGAAGGAGGCGCATATCTGCTCAGAGGTAATATGGACATGGCAATTTTTGTGGACTTAACATTACTGGCGTACTTTAGAATCTAAGTACGAATGTTAAGTGTAGATAATAATCGATATCAGAGGTAATATGGACATGATAATTGATGGTCGAAAGTTTATTCAGAGGTAATATGAACATGACAAACTTTGTGATTGTGACTCCATCGGGGAAGGAGGCGCATATCTGCTCAGAGGTAATATGGACATGGCAATTTTTGTGGACTTAACATTACTGGCGTACTTTAGAATCTAAGTACGAATGTTAAGTGTAGATGACAATTGATATCAGAGGTAATATGGACATGATAATTGATGGTCGAAAGTTTATTCAGAGGTAATATGAACATGACAAACTTTGTGATTGTGACTCCATCGGGGAAGGAGGCGCATATCTGCTCAGAGGTAATATGGACATGGCAATTTTTGTGGACTTAACATTACTGGCGTACTTTAGGATCTAAGTACGAATGTTAAGTGTAGATGACAATCGATATCAGAGGTAATATGGACATGATAATTGATGGTCGAGAGTTTATTCAGAGGTAATATGAATATGACAAACTTTGTGATTGTGACTCCATCGGGGAAGGAGGCGCATATCAGCTCAGAGGTAATATGGACATGGCAATTTTTGTTGGGATCAAATCTTTATGAAAGAAAGGAATAGGAATCCAATTAGTACGGCCCGTGCCCTTGTTCACAGATTCAAAGTGATGACCTTGGCATCGATCGTCTCCTGAATTTTCCTTTTTAGTACATAGCATGCCTTTGTGGGGTGATGAGTGTATCGGTGGAAGAGACAATAATCTGGGTGATCTACGTCGCCAGCTCTCTCAGGATGTCTGATGTCGGGTAGCTGGAGCTTACGTTCCTTCCTTAATATATTGAAGATTTCAATTATGTCATCTTCTTTGAAGGAGAAAGTTCCTTTTGGTCGTGGGGCTTTTTATATCTGAGTTTCATGGTCTTCCGGAAAGATAGCGGTTGTTGCGCTATATTCGGATCCTGTGGACATTCTGCCCCTAGCCATGGACGCTGCTTTGTTTCGTCGAGGCCAGTTACCCCCAGACACGCTGTGGTCCCTGGTTGTAGAAACTGACTCAGCAGGAATTGTCTCTGGTCGTAGGTTTAGACTTTGAAGTTTTGGAATTAGCAGCATATCCCAATCCGAAACGAGCTTGTTGATGGCGAGAATTACCCTGCAACGGTGTTCGTCTACCATTTCCATAGTTGAGGCCTTGCTTTGATTTCAGATCATAACCCATGTTCTGTATAATCTTTAAAGCTTGTGGGCTATACCTGTGGATTTGCATTTTTCCACTCTCAGGCTCGCGGAATTCTTCCTGTTCAACCGGACCGTCCTGCTTGTGTTTGAAGATTATTGGATGCTGATCGCTGTGGGTAGGAGGGACAATAAAGGCATCATCTTCGTATGGTTCATACATCATGATGACATTGGATGTTGATGCATCTTCCCATACGATCTCTCCCCGTTTGATCGTTAGGGGTCCTAAAACCTGTTTACGGCTCCTGTCTTTGTCTTTTTGGGCGAGACGGGTACGCAGGTCAGGAGGATTTGCCGAAGAGGAAGACGAAGGCTTGTATCTTTTATTCCCATCAGCGGGTACGCGGAGACTGGGCACCCCAGTTTTCCCTATACCACCTGTATACAACAGGTTGGCCATCTGGGCGGCGGATAATCCCCTGGGAGGGTGTCTTTCCGTAATCTGAGCTTGTTTTACGCCGCGGGACTGTATCTGGCATAACCTGGAAATTTGCTCAGTCTGGCGTAAAGCTGAAGAGGTCCTCAGTCGGCCATCGGCTTCTTGCGTAATCCGGAGAGTAGGCAGATTGTTCTCTTGCTGGCGTAAAGGCCAAGAAGCTGAGTATTCGCCTGTTTGCTTCCCCTCGTGGAGATCACAGCGCTCATCTGGTTTACCGTAGATGTCAGATGTTGTTTTGCGCGTGGAGCATGATCTATACTTCCGATTTGGCGTTGAGGCACCATCAAAAGTTTTGTCTGTACCGCGCGTAGCGGGAGACTGATTCCTACGCGTAGAGAGCAGTGGATACTTCTGGGTTAGCGTTGAGGCTTTGCCCAAAGTTTTGTCTGTACCGCGCGTAGCGGAAGACTGATTCCTACGCGTAAAGCGCAGTGGATACTTCTGGGTCAGCGCTGAGGCTTTGTCCGAAGTTTTGTCTGTACCGCGCGTAGCGGGAGACTGATTTCTGCACGTAAAGTGCAGTGGATACTTCTGGGTCAGCGCTGAGGCTTTACCCGAAGTTTTGTCTGTACCGCGCGTAGCGGGAGACTAATTTTTACGTGCAGGGCACGGAGGGAGCGATGCTACCACCTCATTGGTCGGAGAGATCGGAGAGATCGGAGAGTCCACAGGAACGGTAGAGGATGTCTTGGGCATCCACACCTTGCGCAGCTTCCTATTGTCTTGGACGGAGAGAGAGTGAGAGCCATCCCCAGTCTGAAGCATGTCTTCGTAGGCAGACTGGTCTAATTGGACGACCAGTGTCTTCTTCACGGATCCCACGGATACCGCATTGTGTTGAGCAATTGCTTCCTCGTCAGAAGAGAAAGATGTCCCCAGCAGAGTTGCCATCTTGTTTGTGGTTATTTAAACGAAAAGAATAGGAATGTATTCGATATGGGGGTTTACACGGAACCCGCCTTCTTTTGTTTACAAACAAACTTGTACAATGTAATCCTATACGAGGATGTGGGAGTACAATTTATTTAATCTGGGTAGATATTGCTATAGGTGTCTGATCTGCGGTCGATCACTTTAGCCCTTGGACCACACGATGTTGAAGAAGTGCCGTAGGAGACAGGAAGCAGCTTCGAAGGTTGCAGAAGAGGGTGGATGCACGATGCTGAAGTCGTCGATCCCTACTCTTTGCCTGAGCTCCGGGTGCTCTCTCTCTCTCTCTCTCTCTCTCTCTCTCTATCTATCTTTTTCAATTCTCCGACCTGGTTCGATCTTCCAAATTGTCGACTTTGTTCCCCATTGATAGGGGTCTCTATTTATAGAGTTTTGGTGACAGTGACCACTCCATCGGTGTAACAACCGAGGAGTGGAAAGTACAGCACCCTTTTACACAACGGTTAAAGTAACCAATGCCTACGTATAGATGATCTTTTAAATGAGCGTGTGACGCGGGTCCAACTAAGGGGACACAACGCGTACAATTGCTACTAAGATCACCGCGTAAAAGCCATGTAGGTAGGTATCCATTGTGTAGCAGAGGTTGGCATAAAAGCCAAATGTCTGTCACCATGGCATAGAAGCCAAGTAGGCATAGAAGCCGAATAGGCATAGAAGCCGAGCAGGCATAGAAGCCGAACAGGCATAGAAGCCGAGTAGTCGTAGAGACTGAATGGTCGTAGAGATTGAGTGAGCACAGATCCTGAATGGGCGTAGAAGCTGCTGCGTACTGTGCTAGATGTGGACGTCTTAGCCGGAATTACGGCTTTTGGAGATATAATCGAATCTCTTGCAGAGATTTGCCACCATCTTATGCATTAAATGCGGAGGCGTGTTCTGAAGGTCTGCAGCCCTTCTGTGCACCCGTCGCAGAGACGTGCCTTGAGAGAAACTGTCACCGCTCTGTGCAATTAGACGTGGAGACGTGACTCGAGTCCCGTACGAGGTGCAGCTTTTGATGTGGCAGGCAGTTTGCCTACTGCGGAGCGTAAAACAGCTCATGTTTGCCTGTGTAAAACAGGGCAGCATATTCCCTTGTACGCGAAAGAGCGGTTTATGCTGAGGGGACTCCAGTAAACGACGGTTTGGTAATGCTTTAACCAAATCTTCTGCATTAAATGCAGAGATCCGCCATCATACTGTGGGGCGCGTCCCGAGGGGTCTGCCATCGTTTCCAGCCGTCGTCTGGGTAGCCGTGCAGTACTTTTTGTCAGGAGTCAGAGGTCAGATTCACTGCGTGACTTGATAGGTTCATTTCGGGAAAGACGAAGCGTTCCTCGTACGCATTAACGCTGCTTTGAGAGCGGTTGAGTTTTACGCCATGGAGGCGATGAAGAACTCTGTTTTACGCTGGAGCGGCCTGGACGTACTGCACTTACGCGGATGGTCCTTTGAGCTTTATACTTCATGCCATTTTTTTAGCGGAGAAAGCTCTGTTGCACACTTGATGGCTCTGAAGGCCTCCGTTTATGATGCTCTGCATCAAGAGGCTGTGTAGCTCTTCCCAGCGTATTTTTTATGCTTCTACACTCGTATCCAATTGTGGACACGTAGCTAGCCTCACATACTCAATCTATGTCTAATTAGATCTAATTGACCTAATGACAAATACTTGATACACCAATCTTAAAATTTCTCTAAAATGGACACAAATCTCAATGTATAAGTCACAAAAGGGGTCCTATGAACCTAGTTCTTGTTCCTATGGGTAGCCCTATGCTAAGAAGGGTTCCTAATGGTCAAATGCATGAATTTTAGTCTAAATTGAAGAAGAAATCAGAATTATACCTATTGGGAGATGGATTCCCAATGAATTGCTCAAATGGACACAATTATGACACAATCTTCTAGCCAAATCATTCTTCTCTAAGGGCTCCTTGCAATCCAAGCTTTTAGGCTCCTTAAATGATGAAAATGAAAGAGAATGTGAGTGATTTGAGAGAAATTTGGTGGAGGATTGAGTAAAATTAGGGAAGAACACAATTGGGGTCTAATGGAATGAATGAAGAGGAGCGAGAAGGATTTCCTCCTCTAATAGTGGCCGCCCCCCTTATGCTTGGATCTCAAGCAATATAAAATGCCAACATTGCCTCCAATGATTAGTCATGAGGTATTTAATTAAGAGGGCTATAATGGGAAGCTTCTAATCTAATAAAAGTTTAATTTAATCTCCTAATTATTGAAGAGGGATGAGTCTAATGGGCCTAGCCCAATTGTTGGATTCATTGTGTCATGACTAGTCTAATTAGGTCTACTGGTGTCAAGTCCAATTAAATAGCTAGTCTAATACTAATCAATAAATACTAACACTATATATATATATATATATATATATATATATATATATATATATATATATATAATCACAAAATTATCCCTATCTAGAAATGTGGTAGTGACAACACAGCTGACTACCGTTGTTTACAACAACATAGGCTGGATGCGCTTACAACTCGTACCCGATATCGCGGCTGCAGGGCGTGACAACTCTAGCTCCGACTTCGGCTCCTGCTTCTACTCTATCTCCTCATTCGTCTCCTACTTCTACTCTAGCTCCTCCTCTGACTCCTGCTTCTACTCCAGCTCCTCCTCTGGCTGCTATCATTCCTGATGATCTACAACAGATCATGCCTTCAATTATGATGTAGTACATGCACAGCCGACAGCCGCCGCCGCCACCCCCACCTACGAGTTGATGTATTCTGAGAGTTTTTTTTTATATGTTTTTCTATGACTCTTGTATTACTATCACTTGTACTATTATTATGACTATGTGACGTCTCTTTTATTGTTATGATTCTTGGTTAGTTGAACTCTTGTATATATATATATATATATATATATATATATATATATATATATATATGGATCTAGATCAAGAGCCCTGCTTATAAAGCCTCAAAAAAGTACCGTTATTATGGTTCGTTGGATGGTGCTTTAAGTCATATAATCTTGACCGTTGATCA